>VXBX01000254.1:189738-234488 GCA_013400415.1 Scytalopus superciliaris | reverse complement strand
CCCAAAAGGTGCAAAAGGCCTGGGGTACTAGAATTACTTAAGTAAAATTTCAAGTTAATTTAAGACCTGGCTTTATAAGCCTCATCTAACAGCAGGCAGAACACAGTCACTAAAAAAATTCCACTTTGGATTGTAATATGTGCTCCTTTTGGNCACAATCTTACAGACATCTTATGGTTTGTATTTTGTAAAAAGATGTGAGCCAACCTCAAAAGTAGTATGTGGATCAGTGAGGCAAACACTGCTTCAGCTTGAGTATTGGCTGCACTGTACTTCTGGTAATCCAAGATGGGCTTGCCCTTCAACATCAGAAAGTAACTGATGTGTTGAGAACCAAAGCTGCTATGTTGAAGCCTTCCGAAGCCAAGTGCAAATCTCATAATATGTTCTGACCCAAAGTGAAATAGTTTGAATGTCTCTATTCCTTTACAATTGTTACTTTTATCTCAATAGAGGCCATAAAAGCTAGAAAGCCAACAGCAAACGTCTTTGCTGATGAAATCATGCTTGCTGGCCCCTAATGGCTTCCATTCAGGATCTTTATGATACATAACATTATTTGCTGTTGTGGTGTTTTGCTTTATTTTTAGGTCAGTGTACACCAAAGAGAAGAAAAAGGCATTCCTAATTCCATGAAGATGGAAAGGACATTTTTCAAGATTAACAGCTCTGAACATTAAATTCTTCACAGCAGACTTCACAAGGAAAACCAGATCCCTGAAGGTAGAATATTTTCAGCATAATTACCACTATTTTTAGCAAGTAAGCTAGTTTTAGCTGCATTTGACTATTTGAAAACAAACTCTTTTCTTGCATGCTGGGAACCTGCCAAAAACCTTCTAGTGTCTTGCAGAGCTGGAAGAACAGCTGGATCCTGTAGATAGCTACTGTAAACTGCAAGCTCAGAGAAACATGCCCTAAGTCAGAAAAGCACAATACTTTCAGTTTTGTGTCTGCTGATGTACTTCTGTGCTACTTCTTATCATAATGAAGAAAGGATACTGAACAGCTGCAAAACTGACCTTCTTGAGTACTCTGAGTATTGCTTTTGTCACAGTGCAGATGGACAACATCCTCCAGAAGTTTTTTTCTTTTTATCATCTCTGAACACTCTGAAGTCACTGAACTATTAGTTAGATGTGAGGGTTATTACACTGGGGATTCAAAGCTCTACCTACAGACTGGACCACCATTTCAGGCACACATGTAAAGCAAAAGTAGTAGTCTGGATGATAAGGACTGTTGTGCAACAATAGAGGCACCAGGTCCATGAGGTAATTATTTCCTCCTTACAGATCTTTAGAAGCCTAGAGCAGCACTGCTTAGTAGGATCCTCACAGCCAACTTGATGAGATAACACTGGAGAGTAGTAGTCAAAATGGAACTGCTCTTTAATTCATGCCATTCTTACCAAAATACTACAGCTTTTACATTCAAAACCACTGGGTTTGAATTTCATTGAATTACACCAGGGCTGGGGAGTATGTAAGGAAGTAAACCCTGCAGGCTTGCTGAGGTTGCAGCACATACTTCCAGGGCAGACAACACTATTGTCCACCCATCATATGGTTACTAAACAAGATACCAGTAATACTCAGGGCAGGAAAGCAAAGGAAAGGGTTAGGAATTCAAAAATAATTCAAAACCTAATTGCTGGTCATTGCTAAAGATAAAAATCACTAAAAGTAATCCTACTGCAAAAGCTAAGAAGTCCAAAAGGCAAGAACAGTGGATTTTTCTGAAATGTGACCTGAAAAAGATAATGTGGTGCAAACCATATTTTTTGAAAGTAAGACATAATTAGCAAAGCCATACTGTCTTCAGTGAAAAGTACCATGAACGTCAGAGTCTGTGTACTAAAGGCACACACCACATCAGGAAACTGCCAAACTGAAGGTTCTTGTGCCACAGTATACCAGTAATAGAATACACATTGCCACATTCACCATGTTACCATATTATAATTTTGTTGTCTTTTCTTTATTTGTTGCTTTTTGATGTGGAAAAGAAAATGTGTCATCTTGTAAAAGTGCTGTCGAGCTTAGAAGAATTAGGAAAAACAGGTGCATAACCTTAATTTTTAAAGAATATTTTTTTCCAGAAAGACTGTAAAATTAATAAGACAAATCAAGATGTAGAAAACAGTGACTAAAGCAGAGGGATGCAACACACATTCACTTTTGCTATAATGTTCCAAAACATACCTAGTTTTAAAAGTGAAAGATTTGGGATAAACAACCATGAAGCAATCGAGTAAATAATGCAGAATACTGAATGTTAACAAATTGAAGGATTGACAGACAGCAAGAGAAAAGAGGTAAGTTCAAAAAAATAAATCAACCATAAGATAAGCAAACAGGTGATCCTTAATCTGGTTACCAATTTGATGAAGCTATTGATTTCTTTCTCCTTCCCCCTCNGAACACAGTCACTAAAAAAATTCCACTTTGGATTGTAATATGTGCTCCTTTTGGCTTTTTTTTTTTCCTTAGAAAGAAAAATCTCTCTAATTTTCAAAAGACAAAACAAATAAAACTGAGAACAATCACAACTAAAAAAAAAAATTAGAAAACTGAATTCTCTAAGGAGCCACTGATGACCTAAAAGCCACTGTGCCCTAAGAACGGGGAACGACAATTAAAGCTAGAAGGTCCTTCTAGTTTATGAGCAAAGTGCAAGTAGGAATTAGAACAAACAGAAGTTTGAAACAATGGAAACAAATCGATTCAAATCAGAACTCAAGGATCTCCTTGTAGGCAATTACCCTAAAGCAGCCCATAAAAAGATGGAGCCGAGACTTAATTAACTGTATTAACGCTTCCTGAAGGAGAAGATAATCTGAAGAGGTCTTTAGTAAGGCACAAAATCCAAACAAGATTCAATGTCTAGAACGAGGTAGTAGATCCAGCCCAAGTAAAAATAGAGACTCACTTTAAACAGTGGGGTAATTAATTACGCAACAAATCATCAAATGAAGCAGAGGATTTACAATGTATAAAAGCTATAATAAAAACTGCATATAGCTCATTAATCAGCTTATTGGTCGGCCATAAATTATCAGTCTGCAGTGAAGCATGACTGAGGACTAATGAATGCACAATTTGAGAAGGTAAATCTATGATCAATTGATCTCTTTGATAAAGCAGTCATTTTACCACAGAGTTCGGTATGAGGCCGCTGAGTTTCAGCCAGCTGTATAGCTCTGTTAACAAAGCCTGAGCTCTTCCTTAGATGAAGCATGAGAACTCACTGCTGTGGCTGCACGGCTTTTGGACTGAATCCCATCCAGCTGAGTACAGACTAAGCAAATTTTACAGACAATGATAATGAATCCTGTAGATACATAATGTGCACAGAAATAACTCCTTAGTGTAGCCAACTGAGGTGTAAGTTGATTTCAAAGAATCTAAACCAAAAACGAGTCTGAATTCATCTCACTATAGAAATCTTTTAAACTGGATGTTACCTTGAAGGTATGTCATTGCTCATAAACAAGTATTAACACTGGATAAAAAATCCATTGGATAAAACTTAGTGTTCTAGTTATTTAGGGATGCAAGTGGATGATCTTAATGCCTCCCCGGCCTCAAAACCCTTGAATAAACAGCAAAATGACTACATCGATCAAACATGCATTAGAGATGAAGTCATATTACAATCTTCATCCAACTGTGCCAAAAAAATACCATCATAATAGCCTTCTTATTGGCACATACTCAAATTCAGACAGGATATTTCACCAATGAATAATTGCTCAAACCAGAGAGGGAACTTTTAGGCTACAGGGAACCTCACTCACAAATGCATGTAATTGTTTTAGAGGCCAAAACAAAAACCCAGAAAAGCATTATTTGAAAGAACAGCTTTAAATTGAGCAGACAGAAGCCAGACAACTTAACAAGAGGATTAAACTGAATCCCAGGATTATCAACTGCATAATAAGAGATGTGGGTGGTTGGTTTATTTTGCTTGTTTTTTTTTTCTTAGTGCTGTAAATTCAGAGCCTTTGAAACAAAGTGAAAATCTTTCTTTGCCCTTAGGTCCCTCCTATCCTACTGGAAGTCTTTTCAGATGGAGGTCTTGACAATGGATTAATATATGTTTATCATTTGAATGCGTAATATTTGCTGTCCTACATTCCTTATTCTCCAATACAGCTTGCTCTTCTTTATTTTCATTTAATACACAAGCTGAAGGTGGAGGAGAAATTAGTGAAAGGAAATAAAGTACAGAATGAAAACAAGAAACTCTGCTCTGTACTTTCAGGTGATGAGACAAAAAAATGAAAAAGGATGTCTGTATAATAAAACAATAGGATGAGGCTCTGCACATTTCGTTTGTGGTTGTTCGATAGGATGACTGGAGAAGCAGGAGAAAAACTGGAAAACAGTAGCAACAAGTTCTACAGTTTGGTTTATGTGAATTTTTCAGGTTTGCTGAGGTTTTTCTGAAAAGTAAAGCCAGTGGGAAATTGTCACAACACTATGGGAAGAGAGAAGATCCACGCTACATAGATTGAGCAATAGTTTCATTACAAAGTCTGTCTGGCAGTAACCTACTCAGAAGATCAACCACCACTTTGTGCTTCTTGGGAAAGGGTGACCCCTCTGTCCTCACTATTAGGAGGTTAATCCAGTCACAAGACTGCTGTGGCAGCACTTAATTTCCCTTCACAGATGTCACAGGAAAAGGCAATTGACTCTTAACTATAACAAATATTAGGAATCCCACAGTATTCTCCACCCTCTTCAAAAAGCATCTTCTAGTTTTGCTCAGGAATGAACACTTTAGACTCACTCTGTTCACTTGTCAGATGGAAAATAAGGACTTTACAACCTACTCTACTAGTTAGGGTTCCGGGGTTGCTGCTTGCAAGTGAAGTATAGTATTGGTTTGATTTTATATTAGTGTTTCCCTGATTGTATTATGACAACATTCCAAATATATTCACAAATGCAATATTGTTATATGAAGGAAAAACTATATAAACATAATAAATATGCACCTTACATATAAATATTGTATATGCTCACCCAAGGCTTCTCACAAGCTTTGCAAATTCTAAAAGACATGTATCTGAAGGCAGACGAAGTTGTCCTTCAGCCAAAGCTAGCTGACAGTCTTCAAATGTATAGTCTGTCACTGAGACTCCCAACGCCCTTGAATAAACCAAAGAAACACTGTAAATAAGACAATCCAAGAAAAGTGAACACAATAATCACTTTACAGCAAGAAATCCTGTCACAACTATGCTCTCTAGTCTGAAAAACGATAAGGAGGGGGCCCATAAAGGTAAGTTCACACAGAAGGAGTGAAATATGGTACTCGATCCATTGCAGAACATCTATTTTGACTTTACAAGTCCATCAAAATATGCAAGAACAAAAGGGAAAAATTAGGCAGTACATACTTTCACACAGACATATAAATTACTTTGTATTTTCATGTAAATGAATAAAAAAGGTTTCAAAATTTTTAAATCTAGAACACAAATATATATATCTTTATTAATAATTATGTTCAATATTTTCATTATTATTATCAATGTTAGTGTAATCACCTGAGCACAACAGCTATTACCTTTAGCTAATACTAATATCATATGACAGGTGACATTTCTATGTGAAAAACAACTAGAACATAACATAAAAGCAAGTAGAGTTAATCTCCAAGCAAACACAAGTTATTTTAAATTGCATGACATAAGAAGGTAGAAGAAAAAAATACTCCCAAGCTTTTATACAGCAAACAATTGAGTATTCATTTTTGCTTTACTTTTAACTTGATGGTCTGTACTAACAGTAGCACCACAACATACTTCAAGGAAATCCTGATATTGTAGCTGCCCTTCACTTGCTGTGCAAAGTTGAGAGACATTCATGGGGATTTGGAAGAGGCCTTTAAGATTTCAGTGTACAAACAAAATATAAAATTTAGAAAGCAACCACTGCTCCATATGAGTTATTCATCTGCCATGATTTCCATCATAGTTGATTTCATTTATACTAATGAGGAACATTATCTCCTTTATGCAGCCTTTTCTAGTTTTATGAAGCCTCTTGAATTATTTTTTTTAATTGACTTACCATCATTCTTTTCATCTACAGTTTGTCTAACTTACTGCTAACCACCTTTTTCATATGTGAAGTTAATAGACACTAATGGCAAGACTGACACAAAACCCTGAGGCATGCCACAGTCATTTTGGCTTTGATGAAAACTCTGCATGCAATTCTGTGCTTTACTATAAATAGTTTGATCTGTAATGGCAGTTACTTCTCATGCAATAAACAACTTCTGTTAACCAGTCTCTTCCTCAGAATCTCATTCTACAGCCTTTGAATGCCAACGTAAATAACACCAAGCCAGTTCTCTTTTTTCCCACCAATTAATTGTCAAACTTGAGGAATTATAATATATTAGTAAGACATGCACTTAATCTTAAAGCTACCAATCAGGGTTTCTTTCTTCTTTTTAAGGCTGACAAAGTGGTATATTCAGGAAGATCACTTAACAAATATTTAGTCAAGTTCAAAAGTACCAAATACATTCAAAAGTATTATTTATAAGCTATTTCTGAACAAAACAAGGACATACAAGGTGGTGATCCTGGATGAACAGTCTCCCCCCTTGCCAAGAAGAAACAAGAAACAGGAAGGAACAAAAGGAAAAGGCCAACTAAACCAAGAAGATACAGGTACATAGAAAAGTCATCTTAAAATCATGCAGACTCTTGAAGACTAGATATTGGTGATTTTCAGCGATTAAATTCAGTTCCTCAAAATTTTTCTCTTGTTGATGTGCTCCTGTTCCTCCTCCTACAAAGTGTCCTAGTAGTATTTGTAAATCATTAAACCACCTTAATGGAATGGACAAGAGAGTCTTCTGATACCTTAGTCCATCCCATAGACTTAGGGTTAACATAGCAATGAATATTGTGTAAAATGCAGAGGAAGAACTCCCCATGCTGTAAGCATTTTAATCCATTTCCAAGTTCAACCTCACTTAGAGATCAGGCATTGAGAGTCTGTGAAGACTTTTGTCTTACAGTATTCAATACAGTGTATTATACAAGATGAAATCACTGGTATTTTACAATACAAAATCAATTTTCCTCAAAAGAAGAAAAAGAATTGGATTAAAGAAGCAGAGTCTATCCTGCCAGTTAAGATTAATTCCTATTCACTTCTTTTGTACTGTCTGTGAACTCAATCATCCCTGTAGACTTCCAGGTCAACTGACAGTGAAATAGCTGAACTCCTAGGTCAGCAAGGACATGCTATAAGCAGCACTACCCAGAGCAGTGTACATAAAAGAATGTGGTAATGAGCAAAGATCGTGTCCAGCCAAGTACATTGCACCAATATTCATCAGTTCTTAAGGCCACAGTAGGTATAGCATGCAAGAGAAATACAGGAACTTATAGGCAATCAGCTGAAGCACAGGGCAATTACATAGAAAAGAGGAAGCAGGTTAAAAATAAGTTAAAAGAAGAAACTGAAAGGGTAAAGTGTTCCTTTGTTGCATGTATTAGGGAACCAGGAGAGGTGGCAAAACATTTAACAAACAAGATTCGGAAAGGACAAAAAAAAATGAAATTAGTGTGGCACTTAGAACAAAGAGACTTAAAAAACCCAAACAAATAAAAACTCTCTCTCAAGGAAAACAGCGAAGATAGACAAGTTAAAACATAACCATAAGGTTGCGAGCCAAAGCAAGAAACAATAACTTGTTAAAACCAAAAGGATGATGCTTTCCAAACACATCAAAAGAAAGATGACTAAGAAAGATCAGGGCACTCAACCTGGAGGGAGGGTTGAAAACAGACTGCCATCCCAGAACCA
The DNA here is from genome assembly GCA_013400415.1 of Scytalopus superciliaris. NCBI lineage: Eukaryota > Metazoa > Chordata > Aves > Passeriformes > Rhinocryptidae > Scytalopus > Scytalopus superciliaris. Next base: position 226,644 of record VXBX01000254.1, on the reverse strand, counting down.
ATGCCAGATTTAAGTAACCTCTGAATAATGGTCCCTGAACATGCTGAAAGAACCAAGTCAAAGAGGAATTAAAAAACCCCATAACAAATAATCAACAAAAAACCAAAACCAAACAATATACAGAACAAATTTCAAACAAAAGCAGGGATAATTTCAGACTCAGCCAAACCATAAGGGGCAAACACATCCTTCATCTTTTTATAGCTTTGTGCACCCCTTATTAAGGAGTGGTATTTGGGCCAGACTTACATTGCTATCAATACATGAAAATTCCCAACACAATTAACACCTGCATGTATGGTTAATGTCAACACACACACAAAACAGGATTGATAAGGACAAAAGCAGCTTCTCTTGTTCACCTGCTGGCAATTTTCCAGATGTTGGACTTAAAAATAAAAAAGCCAAATGAACTTAAGCACTATGTGTTTTTTTATATATACACACACACACACACACATATATATATATATACACACACACATACATATATATGCACACATCCAGACTTTCACAATTACAAAGATCAGAAGTAAAGAAGGGAAGAAACAACTTTTGCTCAGAGCAAAATTCAGTCAGAATCTACCAAGGCCTGATGGAGTTCAAGGGGCTTGAGTTCAGAAGACAGCTTACAAGCGGTACAGGGTTAGCAGTTTAAAGGACCTTGATTTCAGCTCAGAATGTTGAAGAAACTATATGTCCCCCATCTTCAAAGTTCATTATTTGTGCAAAGACTTGCGAACTTTTCAGTTTCTTAGAAAAAAGCCTACCATACTAGAGTTCTCTGTAAGGCCTGGGTACAACTGAAACTCACAGGATTTTCTAAGAACCAGTTACTAGACTGTTTTAACTTATCTGCAGGACAACCTTTCTCTACTTCAACTGGAAAAACAGAAAGAGAAAAAAGATAAGTTCAGTTTGAGATGTAAATCATGAGTGCAACCTCTTATTTTTTATGAATTAGAAATGAATCTTTGTTTGAAAGCACTTTTTTTTTTTCTTTCTTCTCTTCATAGTACCTTTGCTTTCACAGGCAGTTAACCTCAGCCTGGCCTTTTTAACATTCAGCAGATTTGTATGGCCTGACATGTTTGTCTGGCTTAACATACTGAGACTTTTTCCCTCCATGAAATGCTGGCTATTTACCTTTCATGATACCTTATTAATGAAATTTCAAAGTCAGCAAGTCACTTCAAAATAATAAACCCAAATAAAACCCCAGAAGCTTTCCTGCAAACCCAATTTGTTAAAGCAATTTTACTTGTTATATCCTGACCTCTTACACCAAACAGCTCCCTATACCTAACAATTGTGCAGTCATAACATAAAATGAATGCTCAACTTTCTCATTTTCTGCATACCAATCCACTATGCAAGCAAAAAGCCGAACATAAAGCAGAATATGACTGCTGTAATATTATGAAAAGTGAGAGACAATACTACAGGCAATATTGTGACATTCTGAATCTACGCTTCAACAAAAACATTTTCAAAGTGTTTTACATTGTTAATAAGCAGAATTGTGAACTAATCAGGAGAATATTTCACAGGCTGCTCAAAAGCCCCTCTTTAAATCAGCTATAATCTTTATAAGGTGCTGAAAGCATTAAGATTATATCAAATTTAGTATTTTTCTTCATTATCAGGAGTTCAGCAAAAATATGTACAAAATAACTCCAATTACTGGTAGTCATTGGTACAGGAATTTCCTGAACCAGAGACCACTTGTACCACCATGTGTTACAATCACTAATTAACCACTTTTTTTTTTACAGTCTATCTCAGCTTTGATGAAGTCATTTTATGTATCTGTTAGTGAATGCCACGATTTTATACATGTTTTAAAGATTTATTCCATTTAATTTCAGCTGATCTACTGTTGAGTGCTTTCCATCTCTTTTGCTATGGACTACCTTATTATGCATTTCCAGAACACTCATGATTTTGCTGACCTTCAAAACAATCCTCCACTATTTTTTTTCATCCTTTCCCAAACTGAAGAGCTTTTACCTATTTAGTTTTGGAAAAGCCAGAGTCCCTTTTCTCTCCTTGTGACATTCTCCAAGCAAATGAAGGTCTAGTCATGAGTTCACATTAGGAACAGATTATCTCATGATAGTTTAATTTTTAGACAGAAAAAGAAGCTGCCAACAGCTGCACTTCTCCCTGGTTGAAAATGGGTCCTGTAGTTGTTGGTCTTGTAGACTTGCACATCAAAAATCTTCAAGGGTGAAAAGTGAAGCAGATTTTCCTTGTGTTGTCAGCATTCAAAAATCTAATTCAAACCAGACAGCTGCAAAACATTACTTAACTTTAAAAAAATTATTTCTTCCTTAAGAAAATAAATGTAGCAAGAACGGTGCAGCTAACCCTGTTCTGTAACTCTGTCCACCCAACTGCCAAACGTGCAGCATTCACAGAAGTGAACAGAGCACAAAATGTATTTCTCATCCCCATTTCTGTATCTGACCTGAAACCCAAACAAAGCACAGAATCGTTTAGGTTGTAAAAAACCTCTGAGATCCTGGAGTTCAACCTTTGACTGGTCACCACCTTGTCAACGAGACCACAGCGCTAAGTGCCATGTCCAGTTGTGTCTTGAACACCTCCAGGGATGATACTGATCCTCATGCCTTAGATGGTATAAAAATGCTAAAAAAGGTGTTGAATTTCAAAGTTGAATGCTGAGCATCCAAGCAATACCTGTGCAGAATGAAACTTCAGACAGCACAGGCGCAGAGCACAGCAGCTTTTCTAAAGTTAGATTTAACTGACCACTGAACACAATAAATAGACATGAGATAGACCAGCAAGGTACTGTAAACCCACATCCTCAAGGCTACTCCTTCAGCAACCAGCATTATTCTATCACATACAGACAGAGATCACAAAGTGATGCTGGCAAAGCCTGCAAGAAAATAACCAAAACTGATTTTGGCTACCTAGAAGGTGACAAAAGGTAAGATGGACACAGAAGACTATCTGCAACTTTCACCAGCATGCCGGATAAAAGTATTAATTTCTCAAAAGCAAAAATGTAATGCTTATATGTCAAGCTGGTAAGTTGCTGCTCTAACTGTATGACATGCTCCAACAAGGGGAAAGTGATCCTGGCAAGCACTTGACAGAGAAAATGTAAGGAAGACATGTTTTCAAGTTGCATGTCTAACACACTGCATTTTAATTGATTTCAGCATCTACTGTAAATATAAACATGTCTTTAAATGTTTGTGTAAGTGAGAAGGAAAAACAAAGTTCTTCAAAAAATGCAAACTGGACTATGACATTCTGGTATTTCTACACGAAGTCTGCTGTTCTAGGCTCATCAAAAGAGAGACTTCAGAACTCCTGGACATTATCACACGTAGTTATAATGCTGAGTTTAACACTACAAAGATCAGAAAAACAAAATGCTCAAATCAGGAGTGCAGACAGAACTTTGGTTCTGAAGTGCTTACAGTTTTGATAAAAAAAGAAGCAAAGGCGCTCAGTTTTCATCAAGTTTCAGTTTAAACATCTGCCACATGCAATAAAAAAAATTAACAAATTTGCAATATTTTACGTTCTGTTTTTTCCCTAAGTTTTAACATCTGAACAATATTATTGCCTACTTTGAAGACAGTCTCTGGAAGAGAAACTGAAACTAAAGGAAAACAACTTGTGTTTATATGTCGATAGGTGACCAATGGGCCTGTGTATAATTATCTAATCAGTTTACATCTGTAATTATGGGTGAGGTTACTTTAGACTTGCACAAAGAGCCTGCAGTGCAAATTTTCACAATTAGCTGCCTGCACCTACCAATGGCTTATCTGTGTAGGAAATGAATCTTCGCAAGTAACTAGAAGCTGAGCAACTGACATACTCCTGTCAAGTACATTTGGGACCTAACAGATAGCAAGGTAACAAACTAACTTTTTTTTTTTTTTTGGCAAAGTGTGAGTGAAAGAGTCACCTACTTTTTCTTTAAAATGGAATTTCTATACCCTAAACAGTACTTTGATTACAACTATTAGATGTCTTCAGTATAAAGCTGCTAATGTAAATTAGGTGTTTAAGAATCTATTCAACAGACAAAAGGCTACAATCCCACAGTGAAAAGAGAAAAGAGGGCACTAATATATTTTTAGGGGAAAAATACCCCAAACAAACCACAAACAAAACAAGCTTTAAATAGGTGTCAATAAATTAAAAGCTATGATGCAGTAAAACAACACAGAAAAGTAAAGAAGAATAAACAGTTGCAAGTGATGCAGCTAAGCATAAGACTCTTAAAGCATCAGAAAAAATATAAAAAAATAACTTACTGCTAGCTAAGGATAGCAAAATTGTCAAAAGCTGAAAAAAGCTGTGATGTTTAAGAAATACTTTACATTAGGGAACAATTAAGATGACATATCTTATAAAGACAATTAAGTACTTCCCAATGCTCTAACAGTGCATTGTTTCCTTTATCATTGAGAAAGTTTTAGAAATAAATACTTGTGATGGCAAGGTCAAATGATTTGTTCCTAATAATTCTGAAGAAGATGGGATTAAAATCTCAAGTGGCTGACAGTTTTACAACACTACCATAGTTCCAATAAATCATAATTTAATACTTTAACGAAAAAAAAAGTAATATCATAGGCCAGAAAGTTTGCCACTTAACTAGAAAATACATAGAAGAAACTGTGGAAATTAATTAATTAACAGATCAAAACAACCCATTTGACTACCACCAACATAAGATATTACGCACACGAAGACCAAAATGACGATTTTGCCTAAATAATACAAAAGTGAGACAATATATTTATCTACAGGCCATGATTCACTAGCAGGGTGGTTTCAAAACTGTGTTAGAGCAATAAAGAACACATGAAGTGAATCAAAACTCAAGACAGCACCACATTTTATTTACTGATTTTAAAGAGAGAACCTGCCTGGTTTGTCGCCATATTTAAAAGCACTCAACATTTTCTGTGATTTGAAAGTGACTCTAAACACGCTTTTTGATAGCATGTTGTGGATGAGGTGAGCATGGGCTATACCAGAGTAGCAGTCAGAACGACCAAACAAGACAGACTCACTCAAGCAAAGGTTGTATGTGAAAATCAAATCCAAAGCATATCACTGAGGAACAACTAGGGGACCATACTTTAAACTGAAGATTAATCTAGTCTGCACATAGCTTTCTGCAGAATAAGCAAATGACCCAAAGGAAGGCAAGCATGTTCAGCTGCAGTGGCTATCGTGTGTAAGTAATTCCAGTTCTGATTACACAGATAATACCCCAAACAGAAGAAACAGTGAGCTGAGTGGCTGCAACAGGACTGCATGTGATTCTAGATTTTAGCCCAATGCTATTAAATATGTATCTGTCAAGGAGGAAAAAGTCATTGAATAGGTGAGATTAAGAAACACTTTTAGAAAGAAGCTGGATTTCTATGGATGCTGTAAAGCTTCTGAGGCTTGGACCTTACTTATCCTTCTGATGAGAAGGACTGAAATGAAAGGTATCACTCCATGGATATTACTGCAGGAAGTAAACAGCCACAGTCCCAAGTGAAAGGTCAGTAGAAGTTATGAGGCTTAAATTTGTTATCTACCACAACTGTTGTTTAAAAATGGAAATGTATCACCTGGGTTCTCGTGGAATTTGGTGACAGATCAGTGCATAAATTCTGAAACACTGTCCATCAAGAGATCAGCTTACATTTGAATGAATTAAAACATGAAGTAGATTTATTTTAAGAAAGAAGTCTGTGAAATGAGGTCCTAAAAGCAGCAGGAAAGGGTTCTTACAGAATAGTAATCCATACTGTTTAACTCCTGGTCACATGAATGAGATGATCATCCCCAGTTATGGTTGCTGTGGTTTAACCCCAGCTACCAACTAAGCCTCACACAGCCACTCACTCACTCCCCCCTCTCCCCAGGTGGTAAAAGTGAGAAAACTCATGGTTTGAGACAACAGTTGGATACAGAAAGCAAAAGCTGTGCATGCAAGCAAAGCAAAACAAGGAATTCATTCACCACTTCTCATGGGCAGGCAGGTGTTCAGCCATCCCCAGGAAAGCAGGTCTCCCTCAGACACCAGCGACTTGGGAAGACAAATGGCATCCCTCTGAATGTCCCCCTTCCCCTCTTCATCCCCCAGGTCTACAAGCTGAGCATGATGCCACATGGTCTATTCAATTTATACATGTAAGTGAACAGGAACTATCTAGAGAACCCCATCACTTGCATCTGTGTCTGCCTGTGGAAATGCTAGTCAAATAACGTTAAACCAAAAATTCTCCAGAGTCAACAAGAAGCAGCAGCATAAGAGTTGGACATCTTGTCAAATGCATTGTTCAACACTTAACAGAAGCTGTTCACAAGACAAAACTATTGTGAAGGCAAACAATTTCAGAAGTGGAAACTGTACCTATTGCTACACTCAGCAACTTCTATCAACTTCCGTTGAAATCAGGAGCAAGACATAAGGTTTCTGCAACACTGGTTCTAGACTCATGAATACATTATTATTTGGAACTACTACCTCTGATACTGTAAAATATCCAGTACAATTGGACTCTTCCTCCAGAAAAACATAAAAAATACAGGGGAAAGCAGACATCTAAATAGACCCTGATTCCTTGACAACAAAATGTTACACTGCCACAGATGAATCTTCAAGAAAAACAAAACAAATATAGATGAAGCAGCAATAGTGTCCTTTATTCAGCAATGCAGGGTGCAATGCTAGCACTAAACAGCACCTGAGGTACTTGAGTTGCAACTGCTACAGCTCCAGAACAGTCTGACAGCATCTGAGTTTGTATCTCCCATACCAAAAGCCATGTGAATAGACTGGGAAAGTCTGGAGACCTGCCACTAGAAGTAGGCATTTAGAAGTGGTCAGAAGTAAATAATTTTTGACTATGGTGATATTAATTAGTCTACAGTTATCCGTGGTATCCAGGCACCAATATTCTGTTTCATTCCCATCTGCATTTTAACTCAAAACTTTGATATTCCAACACATTTATTTTCCCATTCACATCAACACAGCATCTACAGCCTCTTCTTCATCTCCAAGTAAGTCATATTTGGTATTCCTCACTCTGATAGTCTTCCCTTTAGACTGGCATCCCACTTCTGTTACCCCAAATGCCCAGGGTGGGTGAGAGAAACAAAATCATGAGGAAAATCATGTCTTTCCTCCTAAGCACACACTGAAGGGAAGGCTTTCAACATGCTGGTTGTTGTAAACTTCTGTAGGCTTTCACAATTTCTCTTTACATGACACCATCCCTGTTTGATTGGAGCAGAGTACAGAATGAGAGTTTAATAATGTGGCCTTCTATCCAAAGTCTGAGGACAACACTTATGTAGTACCAGCTGACTGTCATAAATTAACAGTCTAAGGCAGGTTGATTCACATAGATCCTTCTGGTTGTTTTCTCTTACGACAAACATCTTTTTGTACAACGGATCAAGTATTGATCTATTGTTTTATTATAGTCCTAACATCCCTAAGGAAAACTCATAGACCCGTATTCTGCTTATAAACAACAGAAGAATTATGAGTTACCATCTGCAAATTGGCCTTTGACTTAAAAGGGTAACTTAGAAATGGAAGAGAAGTTGCACAAAGGAAATTCAGATGTCACAAGTTCTTTCAAAATCAGTATTACAAAGATTCATGAATACCTCAAGAGTTATCAGGGGTCACAGACCTGAGGGTTTGCTGTAAATGCCAGAGAGTATCTACTGACTAATGGATGATTTACTGAAAGTACAAAGAATGAATGAACAAGAGAGATTAATCAAAAATAAAACAAAAGAGTGAAAATATTAAATGCTGCCTTTATTATACACTATAGACAAGTGTTGTAAGTGTTGTCACGTGAACATTCAACTTCAATTAATTTGCATTGTATCAGTGCTGTATTTTCAATGGAAGTGGTTTTCCTGTGCTTTACTGTTCGAAATAATCACTGGCCAACAATGAATATATCAAGCTATTCTTAACCTCATTAAAAGAGTCACAGTTTAAAATACAAACCCAATAGCATAAAATTTGGTTACATTAGCTTCCCTAAAATTCAACCATACATTTCCCCCAAAAGACTAAATGCCCACAGGAGCAAGCAGAACTGGTTTGTTATATGAGGACCTGTTAAAAAAAAATCCCCAACAATCAACCAAAAAACTCCCCAAAAACAAAACCAAAAATCCCAAATCCACCAACTCCTACAGATCTTGCTGGATTTGTGGTTCCCTGGTCTCCTCAGGGAGGAAGGCAACTGCTATGTAAAAGTTTTGCACATGCTACTGCAGACTACAAGCTTCTTTGTGAGCAGGCAACTACATTGACCTGATTTTGTGATATTTTCATCTTAAAATTAAAATCACAGATCTATCTATTTTTATTCTGTATTGCAACATACTTACTCTGCCATTACACGTCTGACGTTATTGGCATATAACACTGGATTTTTTCTTTCTTCTTCTGAAGGAATATACACAGGTAGAAACTGCATACAGAGAACTGAATTATACCAAAATATTTAACATTTTAAACAATCTCTCTTACAGCATTATGGTGAAAATTATATACAGTTTTTTGTTACTTACAAAATTATATTAACAAAAGGACTATAGAAATAATAAAAATTGAACTCTTAAATGCTTAAGTATATGTCATACTTCTAGAAATTCATATAACATTGACTGCTCATTCCTTACCTCATGGAACCCAAGGAGAGTTTTATCTTCCTTTCATACGTGAGACTAGGAATTCTTAAATTATTTACAAGTATTAGTATTGTCTTGCATAAACCTTTCTTTTACATCCTTTTGTTCATCTCTTTCCAGATTAAAAAAAAAAAAAAAAAAAAAAAGCACCTGCTACATGAATATTGTTCTATAGCTTAAGTATTAAGAATTCAAATTTTCAGGACATCAGGTATTTACTGTTCCCCTTGCATATTTTGAAATCCTATATGACTGCTTAATGTACACACCAAGTGTTTTTATCTTTTATTGTTGAAGTTTGGAAACATTTCTGCCTTCAAACTGGAAACCAGCCATTAATATTCAATTGAAAGAAAAATTCTAAGTAAATGCAGATGGCTACAGACTCACAGAACAGTTGATGTTGGAAGGAGAAAAATTAAACCAGAACTTCTGGAAACCTCCAATATAAAAGGCAGCTTTCAGAATGGAATGGCCTATATTAAAAGACCTTCCAGCTTTTGGCTGCTTTTAAATGTCCACTGAAAAATTATGTAAGCCCCAAGATGATAGCCAGTGTCACCTACAAAACCCCTCAAAACATTCAATTTCTGCCAAGTAACTAACTTGTCAGATAGGTACAAGAAAGGATCACTCTGATCTCCAGCTCTGCTTAGTACCAGACAGACAAGTCCATTAGTAGTGCAAAACAATGAGGTAATTTATGCACTAAGTGAACAAAACGCTCATAATCCTGTGGAAAGCAGAAACCAAAACTGCAAGAAGCTTAGTTATGGTTCATATAATTACCTATGAGTAGTAAAAAATGGGAATTATGATCCAGAAATTTCACACTGGTCTTTAAAAAAGAAAATAACTTGGGAATAAATATGAAGTTTATAATTTCAGCAAATATTTCTCAATAACGATGAAGTTAGCTGTATTTTCAGAATTACATAATGGTTTGATCAGCAGTAACCAAATGGTGCCATTAGATGTTTTTCTGTTTCTTATAATGGAAAAATTTTGAATTTATTTTGGGTTTTGCTAAAGTTTTTCCTATATGCACCGCTACAACAGAAAATATATTACTCCCGTCTTCCAGGTTTATACTACAAGCAGATATACCAGCCTGATACACAAAAAGACAAAGACTGTGAAATTAAAGAGACAGAAAGACTGTTCCTTCAACTTCCAACCCCCACTCCATTTCTTTGAGTTAAACTGCTGTCAAGTCATTCATCCAAACACAGGAAAAGTTTGAATATGAGGTGATTTCAGAGGTGTTCGACATGTCTATGCCTAACTCGATATAAATAGCATGATGATTTCAACAGCACTAACAAAACTAGAACTCTCAGCTGCTGCAGACTGTGATGGATGTATGAACACTGAAGCTGACAGGCCAGCAAAACAAACTGACATGAGCCAAAACAATCTACATGTGCAGGCAATCATATCTCCATTCTTCTTCACAACATCGCTTGCATGCCAGTACAGGATGGATGGAAGGGCCAATATTTACAGAAACCTAAAATAAAACCTACAGAGATGCTTGCTTCTCAATATACATACCAGATATGGTATGCCAGAACATACATTTTAGGCAAAGAAGCCCAGACTAACTAACTTTGGGCCCTGATTGCTGGCTGTTAAACCTTACCAGCTATCATTTAACCAAAACCACATTGATGTTGTGTTGTTCTGTTGTATGTCTCCCTGAGTTATTGGATCATCAGCAGTCACTCTGGTATCAAGGCTGGTTGGTATTTGCTAGTATCTCTGTGCTGATGGAACAGAGGAAGAGTAAAAACCAACAAACTTTGGAGAACCAGGGAAAAATATGACTTTAAAAACAGAACAACTAATTTTTCCTTTACATTCCTAAATCTGCCACACTTCCTTACAAAAACAGATTCAACAAGTAACTCTCAAGCATTCTGCCTCATATTTCAAAATCGCCTTGCAAACAGCCCTGCTCCTCTACCCTCTGCCAGTTTCTGCTTTAGTATGGAGTATTTCAGAAGGCCACTAGTTAGTGTGCTTTTTTAAAAAGACTACCAAAGATCGTAACTTGTTATTATGCAAGATCTTTTAGACCTACAGAATCTCAGCATCTGCTAGCAGCCACTGCCTCAAAAATCAAGAAAGCTCAGCAGTGCTCACTTCTGTGTGAAACATTTTACTTGCCTAGGGCAGAAAAATGTGTTCCTGACATAGAGTAAAAACCCTGACAACCAGCTGGTTTGTCTTTTCCCTGCATGAGGCAGTCATTCCCTGGCCTTTGTAGAAAAAAACAGGTCATTATTTTGGAAATCAGATTTATTTTTTTTTAATATATGCTATTGATAGGTGACAATAATGCAGCTAAAGTGATAACACAAACTACAAATTTCTACAGCAGATACAACTGTTCAGTGGCTGTACTTTGCACATTCATTAATTTTGAAAATAACATTGCATAAACAAGCAAACACAGAGCAATGTTAAGTACTGTGATTAGCATGCATTATATGTCACTACTGTAACACAGTGTATGTAAATATGCAACAGTTCTTCCTACTGATTTACCCTGCTATCAGTTCCATCTGTCAGAGATAAATAGCTCCTTCATTATTCAAAAAGCAAAAGAATTGCAGAACATCTGTCAAATATCCTATATAACACTTTTCAAATACTGTAATTGTCCACAAAAATGTAATTACTCTGTGTAAAATGCACAAGAATAACAATTTAAAAGGAATGGCTTTAATTGTTTTTGCGTTTTCACTACAATAGTCTCCAGCCTTAGGATCACATACTGTTTTCCTTAAAACAAATTTAAGAATATATATATAGTCTTTGTGTTTTCTGATTTCACATTCTGACCGGTGCAGCCTAATAAAAAATTAGCCAGATATTAAATAACCTACCTGGCCTATAAGAAACCACCCACAATTTTTCTCTATAGGACAGTCCTTAGTTTGTACATCAGCATTCACACACTTAGATGTCTAACATACAAAGTTGGTATACTACTTGAAATAGGAATCAGGCCATTAAAAGACAAGAAATTTGTCCACAAAACACTCTCTGAATAGAGTCAGAAATTTATCTACTCAATTTAAATAATTAAAAGAGTAACTCCCTATGCCAAGTGGAAAACTGCATTTTGCTATTCCATTTTTAAGACTATTTTCAGATACAGAAGCCATTTGTCTAAAATATAAGTGGTATTTTAAGCTCTTTTTACAGACATACATACAAAGTTTCAATGCAAACTTTTACTGCAGAATCAAGTACAACATTACATATTCTGAAACTCCTCAGAATAAACTGTTTTTTTTTTTGTTTTTTTTACTGACCTCAATTTCCACAGAATTGTGAAACTGACATAGAGTAAGCCACAGAATTTCAAACCTAAAAGGGGAAAAAGATAGGAAAGGATGGAGGAAAAATAATTATATGTAGTGAAACATAGTACATTATACTCCAAAGTCTCAAGCAGCATTTCTATTTGTACGTATGATTATATTCAGATAAAAAATTAACAGACAAAGTCTTTGAAAGTAGTTCTACATATTGTAGTCTGTAAGGTGCAACAAAAGCAGTTTACACTGAATTTGCATCTTTAAAAAATATTCACAAGCAGGAAAACAAACAGTAAAAGATAATTATGCATAATGTGTAAAGAAAGAGTAAGTCTGTTTCAGAAAAATGCTGTCTTCAGCACAGAGTTGGCAAGATTAATTATAACCACTGAGATTTTATCATTACCTTGGTTTGGAATCCAAGTTCATTATACTGCAGAAGTCTGTTAATGAAATTCTATGAGTGTTTTAATATAGCCTAAGATACAAGATAACTGGAATCAACCTGATCTTAGAAAGCATTAAGATTCAAATCCAGGAAAGGATTTAGTAAATCTAAATTAGGGAGCAGCGTTAGTAACCCCATTTTTATACGGTATCTAGTTAGTTACAGCAGTCAATCATCGTGAGGGGAGGGCTGGTCAAAATCCTCTTACACAGAGAAACAGCAGCTCCTAGAAGCACCATCCTACTCATTTTGTTATATGTTTATATAGGGGTGCAAAACAATTTCCCCCCTTCTTTCTTACTGAACTTCCAACACATTAAGGCAAAGAAAAGGATCAAAAACTACAGCAGAACCTGTGATTTGAAGTTTATGCCACTGACAGGAAACATCAAATTCTGGCTTGTAGGTCCTTGTGCAAGAACATTAAAACCCCTCAAATAAATTACGAGCAAACTTTTCTCTCTGCCAAGTCTCTGTAATCCTAAGAGGTGAAACCTTAAATTTAAATAAAAACATAAAGCTGGCAGAACCTGTACCTAACTCAAGTCCAATGTAGAGAAAATTTAAGTCGTACCCTATAGTCATTCTTTGTTTTCAACGTGGAGTCAGTTGATCTGCTCTGCATACTGTTAAACTAGTAAAAACATTACTTTCAATAAGTGGAAGAAAGTGTATAAGTTTGCATGTGACAAGTTTTCAATCCATTTTATAGGCAACCTTTGAACAAATAGAATACTCCTGGATACAGCAACACTTCCAGGTTAAGTTTGGGCTAACACTAAGACAGAAGAGAGACATTTACTGGGAAAAAACTGCATCAGTCTTAACAGTATTTTCTGCTAAGACATCAGAAATACATTTTAGGTCACTCAGGAGAATTAATCCTAATTAAGTAAAGCTTTAATTTAAACTGACCCAGTCAATTTGTATAACATCACATGCTGCCTCAGATTCAGATTCAGCTTTAATTTAATTTAACTTCATTAGCAGAGGTCAGCACTCAGAATAAAGCTTCTGTAGACACTATAGGGATCTGAGGCAACACACCTACAAGTTTCTTCCCTCTTCTTCCTCCTTTTATGTGTTCTTGAGACCTCAGTTAGTACAGTAAGCTGGAAGTACCCTACTCACCTTTCTCCTCTATGGCTGAGTTACTTGTTCAGGTGAACTGCAGTGCAAATGCAAGGGAAGAGGTAGGAGCTCACAAGAACAGAAATCCCTTCATGCACCAAATGCTGCAGTGCCTACTTATGTTATACACTATCATGGATTCACCTACTTCCAATGTGATAAATTAATTGTAAGCTAAACTTCTGAAAGTTATTATGATTTCCTCAAGTCTCCAAATCTGGTCATGTCCTTAATTAGACCTGGTTCCCAAGTGCAAAACTAACTGACAATTCTAAATTACTCAAATCTTAGCTAATATCAATGGTTTCCTTGTTACTGCTAAAATACAGAATCTCAGGTGGAACACTGAAAACAATACAAGGCATTAAAATAGTAGTCAATTCCTCTTTACTTAGGGTTCAAAATTTCTTGTTTTCATCTTCATCTAAACATTTCAGAATTTCTACTCAAGTCCCAACATAAAAATAATGCCTTTTTTTTTTTTTTAACAAGTAGGAACTGCTTCATGTAATATTTTACATTACATGAATTTGCTGAAGAACCTCTAGAATAACATTTTGTTTTAAAAAAAAAAAAAAATAATTTAAGTTATATTCCAGCAAGGTAATGGAAACAATATCTCCAAATTCTATGAGTGAGTTTACTATTTTCATGAGACTAGACCAATTACAAACAATAGCCCTCCAGATTTTATGCAGTAACACACCAAATCAACTTGCAGGCAATACAGTATGTAGAGCAGAAGCAAGTTATTTTACTTCAGGCACTTGGCTAATAAAAAAAAAAAAAAATTGAAATAAGAACCTAAAATCCATTCTGCAAACAAACAAAATCACAGAAGCCGATGTACATTGTTCAAACCTGTATTTTTTAGGGAATCATAGATAAATGATAATCCCAAAGGGCAATCCAATAACCAGCAATTGGTTGACTGTATATGCCTGTAAGTCATGTAAATAGAAACTAGTGGAGGAAAGAAATCATGATACAAGCTATAAAACATAAACCACTTACGCTCCTGGCCCTTGCCATGTCCATGTGATTGTGTCCTAAGAAAAGAAGTATGACAGTTACAATTAATTACTGCGTTTTCAACTTTTTTTACACTGCAGACAGCATAACTGACAACATATGACTAAAAGGTTTTCATGAAAATTCCAATATCAACTTTTTTTTTTGCTGAAGTTCTTAACTCTGTTAGGAATCAGTGTATCTTTTACATAGCTATGAACACAGGAACACAGCTCTTAAACACCAAATACCTACATTCATAAAACATTTAAAGATCCAGGTATTCTTCAAAGGCTGTTAGCCTTTGAAAAGAAAGTTGCTTACTGTAAGCTGATGTTTCTTGATATGCATAGTCCATGTGTATTTTCTTAACCCACTCTGCTTAGCAGAGTGTCCCTACAGTGTACTTGGATGTCCCAGCCATAAATATGAACACTCTAACACTCCTGAAATGTCTGGGACCTGTGGCGATGACTGTAAAGAAGTCTGCTCAACTGACATGAAGCAGTAGGATGAGTAAGACCTTATGTCTTACCTCAGACAGTNCTTTTTTTTTTTTTTAACAAGTAGGAACTGCTTCATGTAATATTTTACATTACATGAATTTGCTGAAGAACCTCTAGAATANCTAAAAGGTTTTCATGAAAATTCCAATATCAACTTTTTTTTTTGCTGAAGTTCTTAACTCTGTTAGGAATCAGTGTATCTTTTACATAGCTATGAACACAGGAACACAGCTCTTAAACACCAAATACCTACATTCATAAAACATTTAAAGATCCAGGTATTCTTCAAAGGCTGTTAAGCCTTTGAAAAGAAAGTTGCTTACTGTAAGCTGATGTTTCTTGATATGCATAGTCCATGTGTATTTTCTTAACCCACTCTGCTTAGCAGAGTGTCCCTACAGTGTACTTGGATGTCCCAGCCATAAATATGAACACTCTAACACTCCTGAAATGTCTGGGACCTGTGGCGATGACTGTAAAGAAGTCTGCTCAACTGACATGAAGCAGTAGGATGAGTAAGACCTTATGTCTTACCTCAGACAGTATTTTCCCAGTTGCCTTTACACACAGACACCATACATCCAACTGCCTGATTCAAGAATCAAAAGTTACAAGTCTAAGACATCTGAATCTACTCATTTACTCTCAAGCAAGACCAGCAGCACTTCTGCATGGTCAAAATGAGCACTCTGTGAACCACTGAGAGCCAACAAATAGCAGTGAAAAAAGTGAACAAGATGCAAATAGCAAAAAGGGAACAGATACATGGAAAGGAATATATAACAGATATAACAGGTAACCAGAAGGAATATGACAGTAAAAGTTATCACATTTTTAAGTGTAAGACTAAGAAATAGCACAGGACAAAAGGCAATACTTGGAGATGAGATTTAAATGTAGAAGAATCTAAAAACCTGAAAATTAGCTCTGCTCTAGCTGAGAAAAATGTTCAAGTCGTTAGTGGAAAGACAAGAGGACTGATTAAATTCAGGTTTCTAAAAGACCGGATCAGAAAGACACTTATTTCAACTTAGTGAAAATGTTCCAATTCAGTTTTATGCTACCATCTAAACCCATTTTAGGAAGTTGAGGTGATCACATGTGCCATGACCATGAAAAATCAAGTGAAACTCAAGTTTTAATTACCACTTAGAGCAAGAGGCCATCACAAGTAAAATTGAAAGACAGCAAACCAATTCATAAGAGGTGAAAAATGCGATTTATGAGATAGAACAATGGCTTGGGAAGAGTAAGGTCTATTTATCATGAAGGTCCAGTAGCAATTCAAAACTTGACTTCTAACAATTACTTCTAGTCAAAAAATGATGAAGAGTTATTATATCTGTAGCAATCAACATACCTGTATAAAATAAAACTTCTCCATGTAGTGACCTTTTAGAACTTTAACATCTATAATTTTATTGTTACACTGTTTCTGGCTATTCTGATGTCTCTGATAACACTGCAAATAAACACATTATGGGGTTTGGTTTCTTTCCACAAGGAACTTTCATTTACAAACTCTGAGAAATCAATGTAGACAGCTAATAATTTATCTAGACCAGATCTGCCTTATAGAACAACACCACAGCACTACACATATCCAACTCAGCTCTCTAAATTGCAACAGTGCAGAAGGAGATAAAGAAAAATGAGATCTCCACAGAAGTACCTGGATCAGTGAACATGTATTTTCAGAATCCAGTCTTGTGTTGGCTAGTTGGCAAGTCAAACTCCAATAAGCCATGTATCTATCAACAACCCTGCAGGACATTCCCAATGTAAATGTCATAGCAGACATGCATGCTTTTTCTCATCAAGAATACCAGGATGCAGCAGAGATGATGGTTCTAACTACTGCCTAGGGGAAAATAGGATTCTGATCTGCAAGAGGCAGACCTATGCTATAGCAGACTCCTAGCTGCATATCCAATATTTCTATGATAAAAACAGCATGCAGACAATGGGAAGTGGCATTTTCCTTACCCAGTTAAGTTACCTTTCATATTTATCACAGCTACCAGCTTACCCTTAGGGACAGCATTCACTTCAACAGCATTCTGAGTACACTTTGAAACTATTGTATCTAGTAATGAATACTTTGAATTGTGTGGAAGTACATAAAATGATAAAATAGCTTGGGTTGGAAGGGACCTTTAAAGGCCACCTATTCCAATCCCCCTGCAACGAGCAGGAACATCTTCAGCTAGACCATGCTGGTCAGAGCGCCATCCAACCTGACCTTGAATGTTAGTCCCTTTGTTAATTTCCCCTCAGCACGGGAGGAAACTGGAAAAGTCACCTTTCATATAGTTTGAATTTGATACAAGAAGATACTCATAATCATGCCAACCTTCAAACGGCAGACTGGCTGTGTTTTCACGCATTCAGTCAACCCTGATATACCAAAACTGCACAAGAGATGCAGCCAAATCTCTTATCAAATAGCACTTACACGTGGAAGACACTTGGACATAAAAATACATTTTAAATGTGATATTTACACAGGTATATAGTCTTTCATAATCAGCAGCATTCTAATAGAAAATTCACATGAAGAAACAAAAAATAAGTGCAAAACCAAATTGCTGTAGAATCTATGGACGAAGACATTAGAGCATTTATTTTAATTAGAGTATAGGCAATAGCTCAAGCATCCAATACCCAAAATATTACCAAACTAGATAACCAGTAGCAAATTTTGATTTATCAGGTTTAAACATTTTAAGCCGTAAAATTTCTTTCTGCTCATGCATCATACTAACATACTACTCCTAAAGAAACACTGATACAGGATGAGAGATGTCATCTAACACAAATAACCACAAGCCCCAAAGACAATGGGTATCCAGGGGCAACCCTGACTATAAAAAAAAAAAAAGAAAAAGAAAAAAGAAAAGAAGAGTTCTTCACAGCAACCAGAACTACATTTATTTGCTAGAAAAGAACTGAAATTACTTCTCTTTTGCCATGTTTCAGCCCACTGGAGAACAACAGTGCTTTCCCTAGTTCTTGAATAGAGTACAGTGAAATAAACATGTAAGAGTACCCACACCTACTACACTCAACCCAAGCTCTGATCTCAAAAGCCTCCCAGCACAGCAGGCACACTCAAATCCAAGACTGTACTCATCTGTACTGTGGAACTCAGAACTCCGAACGTAGATCAGAGCAGGTATTTCAAGTGAAAAGCAGTGGGGTGACTGCACACTGCATATCTGGAAGTCACTGGCTAAGTAAAAATCTTAAGAAATTCCTTTCTAAACCTAGAATTATTATATGTAGCAGTCAAATGAGACAACAAACAGAAAACCAAAGACAATTAAAGTTTGCTAAAAATGGTGTCTTAGTGTACAGAAAACAATATTCTCTCCCTACTCTATTGTTCTTACATGTGTTGTGGTATAATCCCAGATGACAACTAAGTACTCCACAGCTGCTTGCTCACTCACTCCTGCTCTGCCCTGGGTGGGCAGGAAAATCAGGAAGAAAAGGTAAACTTTGTAGGTTGAGATAAGAAGAGCTTAATAGTTGAAACAAAATAATCTAAGTCTGCATCCTAACTAAAATAAACCTCACCTTCATGTATCACATCATATTCCTCCTTCTTTTCCTCATTCTAGCTCTGATGCAACTCTTCTGCAGCCCCCAAGCTAATGTAAAAATCAAATAGCAATTAGTGCCCCCCATCATTACTACTTAGTCCTTAGGAAGGTCACTAGGAAGTAGACCTTAAGGGTTACCTGACTCAGTAAGTCACTGAAAACTAAGTGTTACACCACAATTAAAAGTAGTAGGAAAAAGTACAAATTCATGCCAGCTCACAATACATAGCTATAGAAATAGTTACAGTTTCTTTTATGGCATTTTGCAGTAACACAAAAAGAATATGAAAATTTTCATCTGCATATATATTGATTTACTTCAATGTTAAAAGCTCACAATTTCTGTTAATGAAGTGTTAGGAACATTTTATATTAATTTACAAACATTGCATATTGTGTACTACAGGCAATAAGGACATCTCAGAATGCAAGCGGGTTTTTGAAGATATTTACAAATTAAGGTTTGATAGCTTGACATTAACAAAGAGTTACAAGGTGCAATTAATGCATGTGCGTATTTGCCATTTTAACTGGCAGTGCAATCAAAATTTTAAAATATTTTTAGAAAAGAATCTTTCTTCCTGAAAATAAAACAATTACATAATGAAACAACCCAGGCAACCTGCTACAATACACTTAATACTATGCAAGCATGGCAGGCTGCTATTCTTGTAACAGCATCTGCAAAGATAATTTTTGGGTTTGTTACTGCAAACTAGTTGACTGCAATCACACCTTGCCTCAGTCAAGAGAAAAGGTGGTCCATGTATATCAAATTTGTTTGGGTTCTTTTCTTTTTTAATCAAGCATATGTGTTATATCAACCTGTAAATTGACAGAAAGAACAATGGATGGCAGTATTTGAAAGCAACTCAGGCACCAAGATGAAACAAATTCCTGCCTCAGAACATGGGGTTATTAACGGGCTAGTCAAAGAGATGGATACCTTCTGATGTGACATGCATCAGCAAAGAGTCATGGTAGTGCCATTTTAACTTCTGAGACTCCTCACACCCGCCCCAGCAGGCTCAAAAAGAAGCCTCAGATATTGTAAATAAAACACAATCATTTGAATTTTACCTGGCTCTGGTTTATATTGAAGGACTACTCCAAATCAGCTATCCTTAGCCAAGTGCACGGTGAATGTAAAATACAGATAAGATACTTTATAAAGGTGCAAAGATCCCCAACACGTTATACTGTATAATTCAGCTAGTCATATTAATTCAGGACTAACATCCCCAAAGGCAAGGGGTGCAGAAGCATCTTCCAGCTGTAAATGACATTAAGAAAACTCTCCAGCAGTAACACGGGAGCACATGGCAAGAAAGATCCTGGACAGAAATTGACATTTGCCTCATTTGTACAGCACTTCCTGTAACAACCTGAAAAGCTTTCAGAGCACAGTTTAGGAGTAAGCTAACAAAAGCAAAACATTTAAACTGTCTCAGACTATCTGTATTGCTTGAGACTTAAGGAATACATACTTAGCCGATAAGCATTTATTAATGATTTTCAAATTTCCAAACCTAAAAGATCACAGAAGTGCAAATGTATTTAAAGGAAAATGCCCGGTATTTCCAATGACACTGCAAGCTGAACTTACCAGTTTGTTTGGATAGCGTAAAACCACTGGCTGTACGGGAACTCCAGGAATAAATGCTCCTAGAAGGCACATATGACACATAATTACTTTACAGTGCGTTTTGCTACAGAGGAAGTTTACTGCAGCAAGAAAATAAAAATACAATTAATGGGCTGACAGGAATTAGTTGATAGTGAAAAGATCTGAAAGCAGTCTCAAAAGTAATTGAAGAAGCAAGCACTGGAGAATGACAATGTATATCCATCTTTTCAGCAGATAAATAATTAAAAATGCTTGCTTACTTTCTCTAAATTATCCTCTACCACTTACACATACGGTCATGCACACAAGTCAAAGCTCAGTACCAAATTCAGCTTGATAAATCATTAAAAAAACATGAGTATGTGCAAGATAGCTAAGTCAATATATTCCCCATGGTCAAAAATATTTTTTGATGAAGAATTCAAGTTTTCTTATGCAAAGGAAGCTTTTTATTTTTATCTGAGCAACAACAATTTATAAGTAATTCCTCATCTCTGAAATAACAGAATTAACATGGCTTCTATTCTCTAGCTATGGAAAATCTGTTATAAAGTATTAATCTACAGCTATTATACAGAAGCATTGCTTCATTTCATATGAAAACTACAGTTCTGATAAATAAGTAGCACAAGATCTATGTAATTTGCTAAGCATTTTATTGGTTTCTAGTACAAGGATTGGCTAAGCGTGATAATTGTCCTGCTCAACATTTCTCTAAACATCTTCATCTCATGAAGAAATTAAAGACAGCTTACTCAAACTATGCTATTTATAACAATTTGCTAAGTTCTTCCTAATTCTCTGATTAAAAGTAAGAACCAAATGATTGAAGTATGCTGTATTTTTAGCATTACATTTGCTTTACAGAATAGTTGTCGAGACATAAGAGTAGTAATTGTTAATGGAGTAAAAACATCTTTAAATTAAGTTTGTCTGAATAGAACCCTGCTGAGATTTGTGGCCAGATGTACTTTCTCTTCAGTCTTGAAGAACAGTAACTGTTGAAATAATCCAAAGCTGACAAGATCTGAGTGGTAGATGACAACGCTATCACTTAAACAAACCAAAGCTACCTTGCCCTGTATGACTAGATTGCACAAACAAACCCAGAAAAGCTGTAGTTAAGAGCAAGGAGCATAGGCCACATGAGAGCAGAATGGGGAAAGACATCCTGAAAGCAGTTACTTGAATAGAAATCTAATGTAGTGTGATATAAATATGGAATTTTGAGGTAAAGAACTTCTGGAAGGCTGGATGGATACAGACGCAGGTTTTAGTAGGAAAAGTGAGGCAGTCAAGAGGCAGACAACAGCATGTACCAGGCTAGAGGAGAGGAAGCTAGAATGAGAATTGAGATG
Organism: Scytalopus superciliaris; assembly: GCA_013400415.1. Taxonomy (NCBI): domain Eukaryota; kingdom Metazoa; phylum Chordata; class Aves; order Passeriformes; family Rhinocryptidae; genus Scytalopus; species Scytalopus superciliaris. Next base: position 204,902 of record VXBX01000254.1, on the reverse strand, counting down.
GAAATACATGGTGCCTGGAATGACTATGTCACAGAGGGAAGGCAGGAAATCAGGGCTTAAATGAAGAACTTGGCTATCTTTCAAAGCATAGTCAGGATTCAGGTGGAGAAAGGAGGAGAGTAAAGAGCTAAAGAAGTGGATGTTCACCTAAGTATCATTCATTCATCTAGAAATATAAGAGTTGAGAAACAAGCCTGAGATTCCTTCAGCCAAATGAATCAGAGCAAGGAATCACGATGCTGACTCACTGCATGATATTCTAATAGTCATATGTAAGTTCCAAGCAATGCAAATACAAGATACACAGTAAGACCAGAACACAATGAGCTAGGCAGAAACCTACAAAGAGCCAAAAAAACCATAATCAAAACTGCTTTGCTCACTGAAGATTCTTCACTGACCATCTCCCTTATTTACATCATAAAGGCAAGTTTACATTAAAGGTTGGTGGTTCACTGCAGTGTTGGCATTTCTCCCTACTGGAAGCGCAGTTTACAGCTGCAGCAATGGTCAGTTACAGCTTCTTGTAATCTGATAAGCTAAAAGAGTGATAGTAACTGTAAAGAGCTTAGAATGTGGATGTTACATAAAAGTTGTAAAAAATGACAGCCTCCATAACAGTGCTAGATGGGAAACTTTTGTGCCATCTTCACCAGAATGCAACTCCACACAAGAGTTTGAGAGGCATCATCCAGATGCAACACAGCAATAAATGCTGCGGCAGCCTGAAATAGATTCACACTGGTACCTTATGCTTTTTAGTGTACTGAAATGCTGCATGACAGACCCAAAAAATTAAATAGAGGGGGCAAGAAAAACAAGGAAAAAAAGAAAAGAGACAATCACAAACAAAAACCCAGTAAGAAGCATTAGTTCTCCAGCTCATATACATCTCAGAAGCCATGAAAAACCCTGAATTATCTAAAGTGTTTTGTTCAATTGTGGAATTACAAACCTCCTGGAGCATCAGAAATTTGTGTTCCAATTTCACTCTACTGCAAGATTTTTAACTCAACTTCTGCAACAGCAAGTAAATTACAATGCAAATGGTATTTCAGAAAATGAAGATACAAGAACATTCTGCAGAGAACACAAAAATGAGTATAATACGTACCAGGTTTGAATGTAATTAGACAGGATCGGTTTGTGCAAGTGCCCTCTGGGAATATCATTATCTTGAAGTAAAAAAAAAAAAGAAAAAAAGAAAGAAGTTGACTTTTAAGGACTATTTCAATGTGAAGTTATTTATAAACATATATTTTCAAAGCTGACATTAACTGATTACAGCAAAAACGTTTTCAGAGAAAAACAATTAATCTAGATTAAAAAAAGAAAGAAAGGTGTTCAATAAAGAAGTCAAGTAAAGTTCTACCTTAATAGTAAAAATATTTTTTCTATATCTGTAAATTTGCCTATTTCTTGCCCTCAATAATAATTTTATTTACTCAAACACTGACAGTGACCAGAAACACTTGTTGAATATATGAGTATTTTTACCAAATGTTTTGGTGCTGGTAAAAGTATCATATTCTCTTTTGCACCAAAACAAAATTCCTGTCCCCAGGCTACCTGCTTACAGCCTAAGAAAAGACAGTTATTTTCTTTTTACTTGTCACGTTCACAGATGTCTGAATGACAGAGGCTTAAAAGACCAAAGAGGAATTCTAACAAAGCAAAAAATGCTCAAGTTGAACCAAATTCAGCAGAAGAGAACAGATTGTTAAAAAACCCAACCAACCAAAAAAGAAACACCCCTCCCACCTAAAAAAAAAAAACAACCCCCAAAACCCCATACTATAAGGGGACAAAGTAATGGAATAGAATTAACATTACTAGCTTTATTGCCCACTCTGGTATTAGCTTGCTTTGAAATATGATGATGAAAGTCCTTATTACAAAGCTAAATATCACCTTTCTGTCTCATTGCTTATAGCTGTTTATAATGTTTCTACAATCCAGTATGCAGGAATAACCACTGTAAGCAGCAACAATGCCAAAAAAACATACGGTATCTTAATCTCAAAAAACTCACAGGAATGCTTCACATTTCCAAAATAATCATATGCTTCTAGACATTTGAGATCTTAGGTAGTCATCCCTTCCTTCCCATTACTGTCTTCCAAGGCAAACTATAAATAGTCACATTTTAGGTGCAGAGAAAAAAAAACCCCGAGCCACTTATTTTATCCATGCTTTCATCAAGTGGTCCACAGAGGCGTGCTCTAGTTGTTGGAACATCCAAACTGCTTGGGCTGTCTTGCCCAGTATTGCATCTCTGAAAACAACCACATGCAAAAATCTTGAAAAGGGCAAGCACACACAATACTTCCCCAGGTATTCTGCTGAGCACCTCAGTTTTTCTTCTTAGAGAACTTTCTAAACCTGCTGTGGTCTGTTCACTTAGTACCACTTAACAGTGTACTTACCCAGTTCCCCTTGAAACACAAGGCAATCAGAAACAGATAAGAATCTTACATTGTATCTTCTAGAAAGAGAGAGTGAGGGAAACTTCACACCCTCCGCTTCAATACATCTAAAGACACCCACAACGACAAAAGCAAACTGCATATCCAAAGCCTGGATATGCCAAACACCATTTGTCACACAGTAGCAGAACACAGTACCTGTGGCCATTTACCATCAGACTGAGCACGTCTCTTTATCTCTTCAACAGTTTTCCTTCGAGAATCCTGGTCTGACCGAGATACAAATACTGGTCGGATGTATTTGATTAGAGCTGAAGAGGGAAAACAAAAACAAACAATCCAGCCTTTATTTCCTCTCTGTTTGAAAAAGATCCTCCCCCTAACCCCTGCCTAGAATCTTCTGGACAAAAATTTTGGTAGAAGAACATAATTACTTTACTATATTACACTGGAAACTTAAATACTCAACTGAATTACTGCAGTTTTATTGAAATAGTTTCCAAAATTCTGGCAAGGAAAACCATTTTCACAATTTTGCCACTTTGTACTTGTTCAATTTTTAATAAACCAATACAGACCAACACATACAACACAGATAATGTAAAACATGACGGTACATATTATGCACAGTTTTCTGCAACAATAAAGCTGTGGCTGTCTATTGGTCATTTCTTCTTGCCAAAAAAATCACAAAGTCCATAACCACTCCTAACCCAGCAAAGTAGCAGGAATCTACCTATGTAAGTGTTTCCAAAAGACATCCTGTGGATCAGAGCTTTTGTCTCCTATGACAGCTCAGCTTCACAAAAGGTACACCTCAAAAGATACTGCATACACTGATGTTATTTTTTTGAGGACTCAGTATTACCAAAAGAAAAGGCATGCTTATTTTCTCAGCTGTCACCTGTCTGCCTATTCCTTATACCACATGAATTAGATCTCAGACATCCTTTTCCTGGCCCAGCAGGAAACCTCTTCTACATAGCCAGATGCAAAATGAACATGAGCAAAAATCAGGAATCAATCCACAAGACCCAGTTAGTCACCAGGATACCAAAGATAACTTTCAAAATAACAAGCATATGCAGCTGTTTTGCAGTGTCCAAAAGCACTACAAGTGAAGCACCTTCAAATATAATGCTCCATGCTTTTATTTAGCAGGCTGTCTTCAAATACCTTTTAATAACTTTTGTAACTTGCATTCTTACTCCAGGGTTCAAGAGTCTCTAAAACATTAACTATTCTATTTACCCAAAACACAGTTTTCATATTTTCAACCACTGTGAGATGAGTTCACTGACACTAATTGTATAATCGTCTTTTGCCAAGGATAGACTTGCTGCATTAATGGATCAGCCAGTGCTTAAAATGTGAAGAAAAAACAAACACTAAGGAATTACAGTCCTACACTCAGCAAAAGTTGCTGGTTCTGGTGTTATCCTATTGGAAGTTTAACAAGGAACTCACCAAAATCTTTGCATGGTCCTGAGAAACTTATTTGTCAAAACTTGCAGCAAGGTCACAGACATTCAGGCAGCCTCTCAAATATTGCTTTTATTCCACAAGTTGCCAAAGCTTAGGAAACAGTACATCAGAGAAAAGTTACTTGCACTTTTTCCTACATGTCTGCTCTTAGACAATATCTATAGAACAATGCTTGGTAGGGGGGAAAAGGTCATCATTGGCCAGCTGGGGTTACTGCTGAGGGAAGGGTAAAAAAAAAAAAATAAAAAAAAAATCAAACAAGCAAACAAAAAAAGCCCCCAAACAAATCACAAAAGATTAATACATAAAATATAGGGGAAACAAAACCACAAACAAAAAATACCCAAGCACAGAACAAGAAACAAAAATAACAAGGGAAACCATACTTGGTATCAAAATTGTTTTGTTTCTTAGTGATGCTCCTGAGTTTGCTCTACTGTTGCAAATTACTATTGCATAGCAAAAACATTATGAAGTAAAAGAAAGCAAAAGACCCAAACATCCCTGGCCTTCACCCTGAAGTTTCTTTTACATTAGGCCCAAATGATGGAATTTACGTTGCTTCAGGCCATGGAATGAATAAGATAAATACAGAGCTCCACGTTATCTGAGCATATGCTGCAAAAAAGGTCTTCTCTAAAACACATGAAATTAAGCAAGCAGACAGATTTTACTTAGGGCAACATGACAGAAACATCAGACTCCACTAATGTAATCTTCCAAATATGTGTGAAGACATCACTATTTCAACCCATCACATCAAATCTTAGCCTAATATACAGAATGGTCATATGAAGTCTTACTTCCTTAGAGATCAGACTAAAAAGCTGACAGAATTCTTGTTTTAATATTAAACGGCAACTGAAGATCCTGCAAGACACCAACTACCAGGCCCTTAGTGGTTAAGTCCAGCAAGTTAAGCAGAACTGTAATGCTCATGAGTAAGAAGCTAAAAGTACACACCAAAGGAAGGCTAGCTCTGTACTTGCCTTTCCTCATATACTCTTTCCTTAAGCATTTTTAAAAACAGAGCACAAGGCTACACAGACCTTTACTCTCACCACATATTTTCATGTTCAGTAAACAGACAGAAATCTGAAAATTCAAGGGCTATACCAAGTCAATCTGTGAAGGAAAGTCAGGAGCAAGGCCAAAGGTCTATAAAGAAAAGCTGAGAAACACATCAAATAGGTGGACAAGGTGAGACTGCGGTCAGAAGTCAAGTCAAAACATAGGGAGACAGTACCGTAAGGTATACTACAAGGAATGGGCAGGACTAGAACAAAGTCAGGCCAGGAGCAAAAAAGCAGCATGCATGAAAATGCTCCAGACAGCTGGCATACTGAGCAGCTAAAGGAAACAAGCAGAAGTGTGCAATATACTTAATAAATGGAATGTAATCATATCCTTCTCTGTCCAAGACTGACTGTAACCAGGTACTGAAGGCCACAGCTCAAGTATTCAGAGATTCTGAAAAATGTTCTTGCCCAGCTCCCCTCACTCCACCCTTGAATTATCAGTTCTATGAGGCAATGACAGACAAACCCTCAATTCACAAAACTGACCTTGCCAGGGTCATTATTGCAGCTTTTTCTCTATCAGTGTCAGTCCTACTTTATCTAGCCACCCTCATTTCCAATTTCAGATCACTACAAGAAGTCCTGAGGACAGCTGATAGTGCTATACTCCACCTTCTTAAAAACCTCTGCCTTGCAAGGCAGCCAGAAGGCCACAGATATGCTAACCAACTGAAAACACAAAACAGCCTTTTTCAAGAGGCCTGCAAAAATTCAGTATTGCTTTCATTAATTGCAGGGTGGCAGCTCCAACTGATTTCAGAAATGTAACTCCCATGCAATCAAATTTAAGCACCAGCTCAATGTATAAGCAAAAAAAGAGGTTTTTTCCTGATGAGCTGAACACATACGATTGGTGCCAGTGAACTCCTTAAGATAACAACACAGAAAAGAAAATATTTCACCTCTCTGTTTCGAGACAAAAAAGTGTGAGGAAACCTTGTTTTCAAATCAAGACAGGAAGTGCTATGTAACATCCAATAGTACTGTTTGATAGTTACAAGATGTGGCCATAAAGCTGTACGGAAACATCACCACCGGTTCTACAAGGCACCAGAGAACACTAAGAGCAATAGAACAGCAACATGGCACTATGCACGGTCCTTCTAAAAAGTATCCATATACACATTTTTGAGTAGACAGTTACATTTTCTCCATTGTAGAATCAGCACCAAACAAAGCCACAGATCTACTGTAGAAGTAGAGAATGCTGAACTTGAGGCTTTCACTCGCCGTCTCTCCCAAACAACACAAAATCCCATCACATACATTCCCCCAAAACGCTGCCGGCAGTCTGGTGAGGCAGTACAACTGCCTGTATTTGCATTTAACATGGAGGTAAGCTGTACAAGTAGCCTTGCACTGGAATATCAATTTACAGTATTTACCCCTGGATTTTTTCTACTATAGGAAAAAAACAAATTATATTATTAGTTGCCCTCTTGTGCATTTAGTGGTACAAAACCATGAAGGTTAAAGGTTGAAAAGTGCTATCTTGGGCTTAGTTTTTAAGAGCTGCCTTACTCAAATGAACCTGACCACAAAGTTGTGAACTCACAACTTTTTAAATGAAGTAATATCTAATATGAACACTGCTCTTTTCTGGAGAGAAAAGAAGAAAAGAAATCTACAAAGGACTCATAAGCCTTCTAGAAGTTATGAAGGAAAATAAAACATTAAGGTCCAAGTTTAAAATTTCTTCCTATGTAGATGGACACAGAGACCTTAAAAATGGAAAAACTCAAGCCCATGCACACCAAATACACAAAGTTGTATCAATGCACAAAACTCAAGTCAACCAAAATTAAGATCTTTTCCACTTGCAATCATACTGTTCTTACAGAAAAAGTTATTATAGTCACGGTACTCTGTATGAGATTTGTAAAGGCAGTGGTAGTACATTATTAGAGTGACAGCTATACACAGAAATATATACTTATTTGACTAAAGTCTGAACCAACCACTGAAGCTCAATGCATGTCAGGAACTTCAAGTTTGACTTGAAAACACTTAGCAGAAGGGATACCAAGTACTCCTAGTATTGAGGCATTGTTAACAGGAAAACTCCCCTCCCTATTTCCAAAGAGAAAGGCAGGACACATGCAGTCTGCAGGACAAGGCAAGGTCAGTAGTGGGAGGTGAATAATCAGTGTCCTCTTTAGCTTTAACAGAAGTAAATTTTGTGGTATTTGGGCTGGTCTTTCAAAATGTGATCTATTTCCTTTAAGGACTTCTTGAGGGACAAAGACCTTTTTCATATCACAGAGATTGCTGTTTGCTCTCACACCTGCAATATCTGTATGAGGGCATGGCTGTATGTTTTAGCTTTCTGCTGCCAGTCTCCAAAGTATTTACAGCAGGCAGTAGTGTTGATTTGCAGGTTTCTTATATACTGTAGTTTGTAACTTCCATGAACAATATTAGCTCGCATGCTTAAAAACATGACAGTGGTTTAGGCATTCCAGCAGCAGTTCAAATGAGAAGCAATTTTTACTGAGTATCTCAGGACTCCAACCCAAATAAATAAAGGCATATACATACTAAACATGGCACATTGCAACTATTTTAAGTCTCTCCAAAAGAACTCCCATGAGGACTGAAATCTTGTAGGACCATCTGCCTGCCCACAGCCTAAAGGAAATGCTGAATTTTGAAATGGAAGGCTTTAAAGGAGAGCTTAAATGGATAAGCTTGGCAACAACTTCAAGATGTTGCTCAGAACTGGGGAGCTCATTTGTGTATTAAGGCAGGCTACAATGCCAACATAGCATAGGATGTTGGCTTTCATCCTGGTGACCTTAGTGTTTAAGTTGTTCATTTGCTGTCTATAAAGACAAGAAATCTGTGACGCGTTCACCTCAGAGTAGGCTTTTCCAAGAGGGGTTTAAGGACTGTTTTGATGAATCTCAGAAGTATTTAAAAGTGAGATTCTCACTATGGTCTGTGGTCTACCACAGTTCTCTTCCTCATGTGCTTTGGAAGGGGTGGGGGGGAGGGAGGAACACTTGGAGTGAAGAGCTAAAGGATTAGATTCCGTAACAGAGCTGATGAGTAATTTGGCATCTTTTAAGTTTTGAGATGAAAACATACTCAGCTACTAAAGCATAAGTATTTCCCCCTGAATTACCTATTTCTCATCTTTTAGTCAAGATGCTTGAGAAAAACCTATCACACACTTTCAAAAGATGAACAAAGTTTCATGAGTTTACTAGATGTGGAAAAAAACATCCCTGAAAGAACTGATAGTTGTACAGTACAGTATGATTCTCCTTTCCTCTATAGCTCTTCTGTATTCTGCCAAATAGAAATTATCTCCTTCCCTTTTATAAACTTAAGGTAATGCATCCTCCCATGCATTTCACATGCACCACCTCCCTCTTTTTTTCAGAGGGTGATGTTAGGGATGTCGAGAAGTTGCAAAAGTTTAAATTAGCTTATCATCTTAAATTTAGTTTCTAGAACTTCCGATCACTGAAGGTGTTCAAATCACAAGAGTGGTCCAACAAAATCCCCCTAAACTCATATTTACTGACAAATCCCTTTTCCTTCTTACTGAAGCAATTCGGCAGTAGCACTGACCACTTCAGAATAGAAAAATTACTTTTCCCTTTCAACAGTCAAAAATAAGGCAGTGAAGTGTAACTATTCAGAATTTATGCAAAAACCTTGTCCTGACTTGAAGTGAGATTCAGTAGACAAAACAGGAAAGTATAAGGCCTTGTGCCAATAAATGAATTGATCTGACTTCTTCAGACCATGTAAGAGATAAGATTCCCAGATGTCGTCTTCTCAGCTGCGCATTTTACACCGAAGTGGCCCAGCAAACTTCACATCTCCAATATACCAAAACTCTGGAAAGCAATTGGATGCAAACATATGTCTTCCTTCAGCATCATGATGTATTCTGTCTGTTTGGCATTCTCTACTTTCCAGATAATGATTTTTTTAGTTGAAATTATTGTTGAAATCCTGTTTATCTTTGGGCAAGCAGTTTCTCCCCAGAGTTTGTTAACCTTGTGTGTGTGCCAAGTGGATAATTTTCTTCACTACTGACCACTAACTGAAGAGTTCATAACTCTTCTGTCAAAACAAAGGAGCATTTTAAAAATTGAGTTTGATTTTCTTCATTTTTCTAAAAAGGAAGAAGATTTCTGTAAGAGTCACAAGACTGAAGTCTGCTTCTGAAGTTGGACTTTGGTCCAAGAGAGGTGCCTTCAAGTTAGAAAGCAATAAAACACTTAAACACAAACACATTTATGGAATACTTACAACCCCATAAAGAACAGGCTTTTAATAATCTGGACTTGTAAGTGGATCAGAAGCTTAATATTCCATGACTGGCAAAGTAAGGGTACAAAATACTTGCAGAACCAATCTTGGTAACCAGCTAGCAATGAGATCTCTTTGTGCCTCCTAAAGCACCTGATCTCTCTGGTATACAACATACAATGTCCCAATAAACACTGTTGTTACATCAAAAAGCCAACTTATTTATATCATACTTGGATATTCTGCATGACCATCTACTCTTTACCCAAAGTATTCATTCATGAAAATTATCTTCAAATTTCCCCTGCCATGTCATTTTTTACATGCTTGAGTCTGCTCAGAGAGTTAAATGAATGTACTTTATTCAAAGCTTCCCAGAAGATTCTGAATGACCATTAACAAGACTCAGTTAGCAGACAACAAGGTTAGGATTATCAGTGACTGGCTACAACACTTTACTGGCAATGGTGTAATAACAAGTTTGCAAGACTTACAAAACTGAAGAACATAAAGAACAATTCTGACCTCTCTGGCATAAATTCTAGATGAATGTCTAGAGTGTTGACAATTCACCAGGCAATCCAATAAAAACATAGGCACCTTATCACAGATAGCATAAGAGACATACCAGTGGTCCAGCTACATGAAATACATTTTTATGTGTGTGCATGTAGAGGAGTGTAAGTAACACTGGGATTGAAATACTAGATCAAAGAAGAAGATAGTCAGCACTACCTGCTTCACAGAAAATTTCTTTCAAGCAGTAAAATAAATAAGTAAAACACAACTTTGCTCCGCTGGAAGGTTTTCACTAATTTTTAAGCCAAACTAATCAATACAGTGATTACTTACCTCTCCGTTAAGGTCCATTTACTCAAATAACACAAACTACTGTAATTAATGTTGCTTATATAAAAGTAGTCCTCTAAAAACAAACCAAAAAAAGGTTTTTGAACTCTGAATCCCAGTTATGACCTTTGCTATGCCTCATTTCTGTGGCATTTTTGTGAACTTTATAAGGGACTATTTTGTGGCTGCATAATATAAAGTGAATGCAGCTATACAGGACAAAACGTCCATTTATGTGACTGCACTGTACATTCCAGTAATATTCCATCAAATCACTACATGTTTTCTGTTTTTCTGTAACTGGTTTTACATATGAACAAAATCAAGCAAGTAATTTTTAAAATGTATTATAGTAAGACAATTGTAGTAGACTTTCAACAGAATCCTTTAGAAGTTACCTCAAAATTAAATTAGGTATATAGGAAATAGTTTGAAGTACTCAATGTGCATTATTTGTGTTACATTCAGTGGAATTACAGTCTCCATATTGCTACAGATTCTCCTCAGGCTTCCCCACTAATTCCCACTGAATCTACCATGTAGGATAGTTAAGTACCCATTAGAGCATTCTGTCAAATGCCACTCTGCCATTTCATCACATTTCAGTAACTCAACGTGGCCTGGAGTTACCTTATCTAGTTTGGGCCCTCCGTAGAGTCCACCTTCAAGTCAAAGGGAGTTCCACACAGATTATTGTATTTTGCTGAGTCAGCAATTACTAAAAAGCCAAGTGAATCACCTGAGATAGAAGATAAATCAGTCCCTACTTCTACACCTGGCCGGCATCTAAAGCCCAAGCTGGCCTGGATACACCCATGCTGTACAGGAGTGCCAACATACTATCTCACAACAGTATCTTCTTTCAGTACTGGACAAGGGAGTTCAATTTTTTTGGGTCTCACACTGTTTGTTTGCATACATTTGTTCTCAAAAACACATGCCTGCACTCTTTTTGTTCAAACCATTCATTAATTTTTAGACAGATTTTTCACTGCCACAAACTTCTAAACTCTATTAGTCAGATATTCAATGAAATTGAGATACAACTACAGAGCTTTACCTGATGCAGGCAGACCATTATACCACGTGATTCCCTATGGGGGGCTTCCATGTGTAAACCACTCACCATTTCTGGCCATGTCTCAGCTTCTGGTTTTGAATGTAACCTTAAGAACACATTGTCTAATGAAATTTTAGGAGCATGTCAACACCAACAGCCTCATTCCACTTAGTTGCAAAGGAAGTCAAAGCTTTTGTGTAGACTTTTAAATTACAGAGTCCTACTCATTTTTATATTACCTTTAAAAGCTACACAACAAGACAAAGGGAGATTCTTTGAACTTTGCTGTCTGTGAGAGACAACATGGTGGGCTTCTCCAAAATGCTTCCACACAGACTTTGTTTAGAAGACTACAAGCCCAAAAACTTATACTTTTTTTTTTTTTCTGGCACAACTGCATTAAAAATCATGTGTATCCCTCAAACATTTGTGAGAATTTACACTGATAAATCATAATACAAGATACTATTCAAACACTACTGACTCAGGCATCTGCTTTTTTCATGACTAAATTAGAGTGCACAACAATCTGCTCTTGCTCATCTCTCACACTCTGCCTGAAACAAATTTACTGATGCGAGAAGAATTAGCAGCACTCCCTCAAGGCAGGATACCATTCTGAACAGACAACATTCCTAAAACGCATTTCTGGGATGACACCCCAAGACCAAATAAGAAGTCTCGGTAGACTTTCTCTGCAGCATCAATCTTCGATCCCATAGACCCATTCTAATTTGTTTTTCTGTCAGATCTTAAAATGTTACAATTCCACTGCAAGTTTAACCATGAGTAGACTGCTGTAGGACTGCTTTGACTTCATACAACAATTCAATTTTGGAGAAAGGGCAAAAAGAACAACATCCTGCCCCAATTTTGTCTATTGACATTCAGAGTAGACTAATTTAAAAAAAAAAAATCTCACCATATATTATAGCAAATTTCTTTGTGTTTCAGTCCTTCTCATACACAGCCAGTGAACTTCCTAAGCAATGGTTTTAAATTGTTCTTGAAAAATTAAGTATCTACCAACTTACTTCCCCAAACAGGAATATCTTTGCTTTCTGCTTTCATCACAATGGAGGCGAAGGTCATAGTTACTGGAATAGCATCAAAGTAGGAAGAATGGGGAGCCACAGTTAATATTGCTGCTTCCGCTGGCAATGCCCGTCTGCCTTTTACATTTATCCAGTGGAATCCACCAGCAAGCCACATCATTCTCATGATTGCTTTCAGCAAAACATCCACTATCCTGTAAAGAGTTGAGAAAACAGTTATGCTGCCACAGGAATACCTTACTATAATGAAAAGAAAAACATTGCATAAAAACTTTATACGCATGAGAAAAGTACAGATAGGGTACAATGCTTAAACAGAGCTTCAACACTGCACAGACTTCCAGCAGATTTAAGACCACTTTCAAGGTAAGATGCTCTTCAATTTCATTTTATGCCTTAATATTAATTAATTTTAATCACAGTAAGATTGGCATTTATTTTATCGTTAAATTAATTTTTATTCAGGCTGTGACTGTTGAGTCTCTTTTATACAATGACTAGTAACACCTAAAAAGATTTAATAAATTGAGTCTTGCTAGAATGCAATAAACCTGATTCTTGGTTTCAAGTTTACCCAAACAAAACAGTGGAGAAATGTAGGACAGAGATTCTCAAATACAGGAATGCCTGCAGAATACATATGAAAGCACTGGAAACATTTTGCTTTCTTCCCTTTTCCCCACCTCCTCCTAAAGTGATTTGGGTGGTGTGGTTTTGGTGAGCATTTTTTGTTTGGATTTTTTTTTGTGGAGCTTTGTTTTTCTGTTTTTTTTAAACTGACAATCATAAAAAGAGAAACTTTGAGCCAACAGTACAAAACCCAAACACAACAAATTGTTACACTTACAGGGATTGGAGGCTGGAGAGCAGAGTGACACTGAAAACTGGATTAAATAGGGGAGGGACAATCTAAAAGAATTCAAAATAACTGTATGCAAGACTGAAGTCAGTTCATTATTCCTTCTGTTATAATACTGATATCACTCCAAATGAAACATAGTGACATGCCTCCATGATTCTCAACCTCCTTCCCTCCTGTGATGCAAAACACAAACAGCTTCCCTCATGCTAGTGTTGGATCCTAATTTTAAAGTTCTTTACAGAAGAGGTGATACATTCTTCCTTTCTTGCTCTTAAACAGCAGTGTTCATGGATGGGTGAACACTGTCTTACATTCTACCTTAATTAGCATTCCAATATCAAAGCAAGCACAGACTTTTAATAACCACCAAAGTATGGGGCAAGCCCTCAGGAAATCAACACAAGTGTTGTCAATTTGTTACGGGGTAGAAAACAATGGGGTGAAGCAGTGTAAAGCAACAATGTAGAATACAAAATCTGGGCACATTCCATAGAGTCAATCTTCATAACCAGAAGTTGACATTACAGTAATAGGTGAAAATGAAGGATGCCACAACAAAGTTTCACATTACATCCTCAATAAAGATAAGAAGCCAGAGATACCAGTTTTTCTCCCAGTAATTCTTGGGTCACCTGGTAAATCAAAGAGTTGAGGTATTTTTAGTTTCCCATCTGAGGAAAGTCTTTAATAATTTTTCTATTTTTCTTTTGAGGAGAAAAGCACATCTCTGAGACAGAAATGAGGTATTTCCCATCTTCTCTGTTTCAAACTGCTGAACTATATAATGATTCTCTTAGGATTTCACCACATTGGTGACTCACTTTCGCCACCAGGAGAGGGGCTTTTCAAGCTCTTGCTCGTCAGATCCCATTGAAGCAATGAATGCAAAAGGCCAGGCCAGCAACATCATAAAAGCAGCAAAAAAGAGTCGGATAGGAAACAGAGTCAAGGTCATGAAGGCAATCTGCAAAATAATAGTAAAAAAGGCATTATTCTAACACAATCTCAGACTGAATAAGTCAGCCATTCCTAGAAACTGATACCAAGTCTTAATTGAAAAACACCTAATGTTAAAAGCAGCAGAATACGATTCAATTCCAAACAAATAATTGTGGTGTATGCACAGCAATTTTGTATTCACCAGTCTTAACTATAGCTGGAACAAAACATACTCTTTAAAGCTAATGGAGTCTTACCTTTCCAGTCTTCTTCTGACCCTATGTTTGCCAGTGAATACAACCTCATGCTCTTTTCCCTTTCTGCAGCCTCACATTAAGCAAATATTTAGCATGGGTGTGTTGTAAACCTTGCTGCAGTACAGAGAAGTCAGTCCACAGCAGCACCTCCCTGACAGTGATGTGCACTTCAGCAGGGTGCATTCACATGGCAATACAGCAAACCTGGAAAGCTCTTCATATGTAGTGTGTTTTTGGAAGCAGAAGTTGTGGGGAACCACAGTAGAGAACACTGTACCGAGACCTCAGGAGAAACATCCAGACATGCATGGGAGTTTAAGTTCCAGGCCTAAGAGGCACAATGCCCTGGAAAGCAGGGGTTTTCAGAAAATTATCCTCCTCTGGGAAGCTGTGGTGAAGCCAGTTGCTTCTGCACCTCCTCCCAGCACTCTGGTTCTCAGAGAGCCCATTCCCAGGCAGTCAGCCCTCCTCCTTCAACGCTGGTGAAAAATATGTCATGTTGAAACTTCTCTTCCAGTCTTTTGAAGAACTATCCCAAAAGTAGAGCCTTTCCTGAGCTGTTTGGAGTTTGTTTCCCACTGTCCTCCAGGAAACACTATCTGTGCAGTGATCCACTAGCTCCAGGAAACAGTTCCCCAGCCAAGTCACATCTTTCTCACTCAAAAGACAGGAAGAAAGAAAAAAAACCCCTCTTAAATGGCTAGCTAAGGGAGAGACAGGGAACAGAAAACTGTTCAAAGATGACTGGGGTAGCACCAGTGTTCTTCACATCGCACAGTAAAGGCTAACAGAAGATGAAGAAGACACTGTGAAACAAGGGCAATGAGAATTTGAAAGTAAATACACTACATATTCACAGGTGTACCAGACAATGATATTTAAAAAA
>VXBX01000254.1:139240-184595 GCA_013400415.1 Scytalopus superciliaris | reverse complement strand
GGCGGGGGCGGCGGGGGGGGGGGGGGGGCCCCCCACGCCCCTACCTTGGCTTTCTGCAGGGGGCTGAGGCGCAGCTGGTGCACGAAGGGGCTCCTTGGCGGCGGCCCGCGCTCCCGGCTGCCGCCCGCGCAGCATCCCCGGCCGCGGCTGCTCAACTTCATGGCGGGGCAGGAGCCGGCCCGGGGGACAGGCGAGACCGCTGGTCCGCGGGCAGCGGCGAGCGGGACGGAGGGAAGGAGGGAGCGAAGGAAGGAGGGCGGGCGGGCAGGGCGGGCGGCACCGGCGGCCGCTCCGAGCGCTCCCCACAGGCGCCGGCCCCCGCCCTGCCGCGCATGCGCACCGGTCGCAGCGGCTCGGCCGGGCGCCGGTCTGTGCGCGGAGCGGGAGCGGGAGCGGGATCGGGATCGGGGAGCGGGTGGGATGGGGGAGCGGCAGGAGAGGGGCGGGGGGGCAGCCCGCCAGCCTTCCATCCCTCCATCCCTCCGCCCACACACACACTCACCCACCCCACCCACGGCACCCTCGGAACGGCCCCCGCGGCCATGCCGCTCCGGGGCTGCGGGCCGGCGCTGGCACATCCCTCAGCCCGGGGCGGATTTGGGGAAACCAGGGGAGTCCCGCTGGGAAGGGGGTGGTCCTGGGTCGTTGCGGGGAAAGCCGCTGTTCCGAGCGAACCCGGGCAGTGTTAATGAAGTCTGGCTAATTGGCACCCTGGGAGCGTGGCGGAGCTGGCTGAGAAAGTAGCTAAGTTTGAGGTTTAATAAATCTTGAGAAAGAATAATAAAAGAAGCGCAACCCACTCGTGTTCTGCCCGCTTTCAAAAGACCAGTCAGGGTGGCCTGTACTGCTCCTGACATCAACCACAGGGAAAACAATGGGAAAGATAGGTAAATGGTTTGATAAAGAAGTATCTAAGCTATCCTTTATCACCTCACTTGACTTACAGAACAATTCTGACAGCCTTGTTCAGTGACATTTACAGGTAAATTGAGAAAAGTCACTGCAGAAACATCATGACTACTGTTTTTAATCATTAGGCTTAGACCCTCAAAACGGTCTCTCAGTCCTGTGGTTAATGGTAGATATACTTCTAATGGCTAATGCTATTGTACGGCTAGTGTGTTACACAGAGAAATGGTTTTTGGAAGATCAGAAAATTGTTCAGAGGTTAGTCTTCATGGTTTTGGGGTTTGCAAGGTTCTGCACGCTCAACATCTTTTAAGGTTTTTACCAGAGATCCAAAATAAACTCACTGTTAATAAAATCCATGGATGTGCTAAATGGTGGCTTGGTAAACTACTGTGAGAGCAACTGCAATGTCATCTGGACTGCTTAGTAAAATTAACACTTTCAAACAGGCCAAATGCGTAAGCCAAATTTACAGCCAAATTTTCAAAGAATGCAAGCCATGCCTCTGGAAAGAGAACTTATGTCTTAGGAAAAGTCATCTAAAAACCATGTCAAGCAAACTGTTATAGGTAAGGGTCCCAGTGCAACATGTCCAGTATGACTATTGCATGCCATGTGTATTAATGAAACTGATAGCAGAGCAAGGTGTGTGGCTCTTGACATTAAAGATCAAGTGGTGCTGAAAAGACCTGCAAAGCATTACAATACTGAAGGAAATTGCTTAGTACATTTAAAAAACCATTATTGATTTGTCAAAAGGTTTGGTGTGCTAAAGCTTTTTGAAATAGTAGCAAAGACCATAGAATAAGAATCAGTGGTTGGGAGCTGAGATAACCTAGTGCAAATGTAATGGCTTTAATCACAAACAAGCTCCTTAGTTCAGTTTGGGACAAGTGGAAAGACTTACTGGCCCGTGGTCAGACTGTATGATCCAATGATCCCTTTTAACCTTAAACACTCTGAGGTATTTTAGCTGACTGAAATCTAGTGAAGTACTAGGAACCTGCCTGGTCCTTTGGCTCTTAAACCTTTGCTTCTAGAGCACTAGTTCTGTATTACTGAGTGCATAAGCAGTATTCTAACTTTTTATTATTTCTTTCATGGGTTTAGTCTATTATTTTCTAATTGCCACATCTGTAACACTTGACAGAGTTTCTGGGAGACTTTGTAGTTTTATAGAACTCGTTTGTTCAGCAGGAATAATATTACACAAATTGCAATTTGATGACCATGTTGTAGGTTATTTTAGAGTCTGTATGTACTTACATGCGCTATTAGGAGGTTAAGAGGTGCTTCTCTGGTTTTTGGTTCTCATTTGTTCTCTTCAAAATTCTGCTGTGATCAGTATAGATTAAGACATAACTTTAAAAATGTACAGCCTAGTTGTTTTAAGTTTGCAGGAACGTGTTTCCCTATCTCCATAGTCCCTTTAGTCTGAAATTGTAAAAAGATGGATGTAAGCCCCTTTCCTTGTGAAATACAATTTGCCCAGTGAAGCAAGTTGTATGAGCCCTGAAACGGGGGCAATCCCATGGCAGGACTTGAATGGGAAAGGCAGGCTGGGAGTCTGAAAACAAACCACTTTAGCATATGACAAACAGAGGGGTGAAGGGACCAGCCCGCATAGCAGGGCAGAGTAAACCAGTTATACGGAGATACCACTTACTGTGCACAGAACTAGATAATTTATTTTAATCCTTCCAGAGACACATGGTAAAAACTTGTTCCTGGAATTTTATTATATGACCTTAGGAAGATTGGGTTCAGACTCTGAAAGCAGGCATAAAAAGGGGCAGTATTTTATACTTATAATACACAAAATCATGGAATTATTTAATAACATATATAATTTTTGTGAATTAATTTGGAGTGCGATTAAAGTATGTTAATAGGATTGGGGTTTGATTGCTATCTCTTTGTACAGATCACTAGAGACATAACTGTGATGTTGCTGTCAAGACTGGCATATGCTACGAAACTCAGCTAATAAGGATTTATAAGGATATAAGAAGAGGTGACAAATTTATTGGAGGATTTATGGAATTTACCTTGCTTCACAAGAGGAGAAAATGTGTGATACATTATGTTGGATGTAAGTGTACTATGATACAATTGGAAAAGGAAATGTTGAAGCTGACTATCATGAGAATAAATTTCAGTAAGCACTCAAATAATATCCTCAGGAAAACTGTGGAACCTGAAACCATTAAAACAAGACCACACAAACATCTAAGTGCCATTCTGCTCTGGTGCAGAAAAAGCTCTAATTGGTCCTTTCTGTCATTCATTTATATGATTTATAGGAGCTGAATAAATAAGAGGACTCAAGCATAAAAAGCTTACAAATATTAATTATGAAACATCCTTCTATGAGCCTTGAAGTAGTAAAAGGAGTATTCAATATTTAACAGCTAAACTGAAGTGGTTTTCTCAAAAATAAATCAAATAATTGTTCATAAAAAGCAAATATGTTGACCACCGCACTGAACTTTATTTAAAAATAATAAAATTTTTTTTGCTGAGGAAAAGTCCTTGCTTTGATTTTTGTGATGGTCCTTGACCTTGAAGGCCACTTGGTAGAATCAGCTGATACCTATTCAAGCTTCCACCCTTAAAACAATTTTTCTACAGTTGATTTCACATATTCCATAGGGGTTTTTTTCTTCTTTTTTTTTTTTTCTTATTTTTCCCCTCATGATTCCCATTGAAATTTATTCAGCGCTTAAGCCAGGACAGGTTAGAAAAAAAAGTAGTTTGTGAAGTGAAAAAGCATGTAAGTTTATGTTGAATTACTAACAGTAGTACAAATTTTGCAATGAAAATGTACTCACATTTTTCTTCTGAAATGTGAGGAAATTCAGAATCCATCTGACTGTCTTCAACCAGGAGAGGAATGGCTGGAGTTAATGACAGGTGTATGGGAAGAACAGCAGTTTCTTGGTTCAGATCTAGACTGAACTCCTCTTAGTTCTTACTGGAAAACACATGTCCTTGAAAATAGCCACACACACGAGGTGCATGAAGTTGAAAATAGAGCACAGATAAAGGGAACTTGGTACAAATTAAACTAACACGTTTTCAGTTCTTTACTATGATTGTAGCCTTCCATATCTGTATTAATTTCTTTCTCATCTTCATACACCCTCTTCTCTTTCTGAATGTCTTAGCTAAAAACACTTTATGTTTCTAGTTCTGTTAGGGAAGAACAATCCTCAGGAAATTAAATAGTCCCTTCCTGATGTAAGATAATCTTGGAAGGTGGGGAATGAAATCCTTGAATTCTTTTCTGTGCCTTTTCAGGTACATCTGTGGTTTGCTGGTAAAATACGCATGCTCATCAAATTCTGTGGATGTACTTATGTCCAAAAGAAGCAATTTTTCTCTGCCCCCATTTAAACCCCATGCCCAGGTATACAGCAGCTAAAGCTCCATGACTGTCATGATAATTTCTCCAAGTTAGATCACTGAGTCAATATTTTCTGTCTTCCAGAACACATTGTATAAAGTAGATAAGAACATCTAAAGCTTTCTGAGTACTCCACTTGTATCTTTGTGCAAATATTGCAATATCTTATGAAAATACCTTTTGAATACCAACACATTTGAACTTTTAAGTTTGCACATGTTCTCTTCTGCCCGCTTTCTCATTTCTAAGTTACTGTACTTATTTACAGAGGTTTTGTATTAGGCAATCTTTATTTAAAGAACACTACATTAACATTGTTCAGAAGATGAGTAAAACAGTATCCAAAGATTTATTTTAGGAAGCTTTGTTCACCATTCACATAACACAATAGTCACAGAGATTGCTGATAAGGTGGATCAAATTCATATAAATGATTTCACCAGAAGCAACCTTCGTGAAATGAATACCATGATCAAATTGCATCCAATACCATTTTCCAGTTACATAATTGCTTAATTTAATTTTTCTGAAGTAGCATACTACTTAATATGTTTTAAATGTTTATTTACTGTATATGGTTAAATATGCAAAACACACTATACAAACATTTTATGCTTTTGGAAGTGCAAATAGGATAAGCTGCCAAAAGATCCCTGGGCAAGAATGTCCAGATTCAATCTGTTGCCTTGGGAGGCAGAGTTTAGGGAGGCAAAATCACAGCCTGTAGCAAAAAGGAGACCATATGGGAGTTACAGTGGTGCCAGTGGCCTTATGCCAGCTCATGCCCCTACCCATGCCAGCTCCCTGGCAGCTGCAGCCCTCAAATGGGACAGGGAAAGGCAGAAACAGTCATCTTGCTTACCTGTATGCCCCTCCCCACACTGCTGGGGAAAGGAGATAAAGAAGGAGATAAAATGTGCATGTGTGTGTGTGGGGGGGTATTGTTGGGTAGATCAGGGATAGACTGACTGCTCTCCAAATATTGATGGATGCACAGACCTTTCCTGGGGTTAGTAAAATCCAGGGATTGTGTGAAAATACAAAATATAGCTGTGCCACAGCGAGTGTTTTTGGCTTCCACAAATAAGAACTGCAAAGGGCTGCACCTGTATATCTGCTAGTCAGGACAACCCAGAGGCAGGACATGACACAGGAAGAGCATTGTGTAGCCAGTAGAACCAAGTAAGATGGTAAAGAACTGCCAAATACAGATACATTGCTTCAGGATGCGTCATGTACTGCGTCATCCAGTGGAATAACCTGTCTAAATCTAAGCATATTAAGTTCTTCAGTGAGTTTATTAATGTGGGCTAACACCATCTGTTTGTGGATTCAGGGCATGTTGTCTCTCATTAAAATGATACAGCAGTTAAATTTAGATAGGCTCTTGTATGAGCTCAGAATCACTTAGCTGTTTCTTCATGGTAAGAGTGATTTCCAGGTGCTGGAAAACAGAGGGATTAGTTAATATGACTGATTGTACCTAACTTTTCTACAGCTTTTCTTAAATTCAAGATCATGTTGCCAATAAAAAGACAATTATTTGAATAGAACATTTAGTATTAATAACATTTCAAAGTAAATAGTTTACAACAGTGAGCCATAACAAACAACAAGGATGGCTAAAGAGAATGCATTAATTTAATGTGAAAGTTTTAAACCCTGTCAAGTAATAATAATCACTCGATCGAGATATAAATTGCACAGTCTTCCTCTAATACTAATTTCGTACTAAGATTTTGACACTTTTTCACTGGCTCTTGATTTTTTTTTTTATTTTTTTTTTATTTTTGTCTGTTATGTAAGGTGGAAAAAGATGGTGCTAGGTATCCAAGTTTTAGTTTGCAGGACCTCCCTGCTAGGGACTTCTGCTTCATTCATAGTGTGCTATTGCTGGCTGGATCAGATTGTTTTCCCAAAGCACTGATAAGGATGGATAGATCTTAGAAAATCTACTCAGTGGCAGAGAATAGTCGTACTGATGGTCCCCAGAGCAGCTCCTGTTAAACAAAATGTCTTACATGAGGCTTAAGCTCATCTGTGTGACTTTACACAACTCCACCCACAACCAGCAGTAATCACAGGTCACCAGCAGAGGATTTGCAAAGGGAGCAGGGAAGATTATTGTCCCTGTGCCTTGCTAGCAGTACAGAGCTACTCCCATGCTGTCCCCGGGATGCAGAGGGAGTTGCATGCCTCTGTGGTGTCTGTAGCCCCTCAGTGAAGCAGCCCTATCTGTATCCTGTAATTCTTGTGCTGGAAATCTCTGGCTCATGTAACAGTGAGCCAGACAGAAAGAGTATTCAGAGATGATGCATTTGTTAAGAGGACAAGGGGATCATCAGCCCAGAATCATCTGATCCTCCCAGCACAATGTTCAGGCTCCCACTCACATCACAAACGTGCAATGATATGGCTCTCCTGTTTGGACTGAGCATGGATCTGTCCCATCACCCTGTGAGCATGAGTGAGATTGTTACCAGAGTATCACATCCCCATAAATGACATTAGTCTTTAAGTGAGGTTTCAGCCAGAACACAAAAGAATATTCTGTGGTCTGGAAGCAAAACAACTGGTGAGAAATTTGGAGTCTCATGTACCCTGTAGGATTCATAATTACACACACTTAAGGAGATTGCCAGTGGTAGATGACTCTATTCCTGCAGAAAACAACATCATAACAAGATTCAGTGACTGGAAGTAGAAGCTAAAAGCATCCAGATTCAAATTAAATTGGAGAAGAGGGGATTTAAAGAAAAGCTAGTGAAAAAAAAATAATTAAACATTCCAAGGATACCTTTCAGATGTTTACATTTCTCCCATTAGGTGTTTGTAGTAAATATTTTCTGTCTTTCTTAATAGAAACAGAAATTCATGCAAAAGTTACTGTCTGGAATTTGGGGCAGAAGTTACAGAGATCAGCTTAGGTGGTCATGTAGTGTTCTGCTTGAATGGCCATTGCTCCTGAAGTGTTGGACTTTACCTCTTTGGCTAGTAAGTTAAACTAATGAACTGCACAGAAAATCTACCAGCTGCCATTGACTTGGGCAATGGTCACAGTCAGCATCAGAGAGGAAAAGCCAAGTGTAACAAGCAGGCAAGTTGAAATATATTTCAAGGCTCAACTGCCCTAAAAATCTCAAGTCCACTATCTGTAGCATAGGTGAGACTGCTGTTGTCACATGAAGTGTTTGTGAAGTCAGGGAATGACAATGACTTACAAGGAGGTTTCTCAGAAGACATCTTTTTCTTCAAATATACTGCTGCTATGGTGTAAAACATTTGTTTCTCCTCCTTTTTAGCTCCTCTTTGGGATTTTTCAGAAAGCTTGAGAAAAGTTAATGCCCGTACTCTAGTCTCTTTTGTGCCATCACCTCACTGCCTTCTGATGTCTGATACAATGAAGAGAATCTTTTACAATGCTTTTCAAAAATTACTCATGCCAGAATCCACAGTGTGTAAGGAACACTCTCTTAGCTTGGTCCTCTCACTTGTTATGAATGTCAGATTCTTAGTCATTGGCTTATCCTCTGACTTGCAAGAAATATAACTCAAGAGCCTCCCAGTTCAGCAGAACCTTTGCAACTGCATCATATTTCTAAAAATATATTATAAAATAGTAATTTATAAGTACTCATGCACACAGATGCATCATTTTTGGGCTCATGTCATTTACCATATAGGAACTGGTTGCATGCAGGTAATTTGTTACCATAGACCACATACAAAAATTCTAATTTCATATCTTCTTGCAAAAGACACAGGTCACTTAACCCACAATATCTTTTGTCCTTCTTTGTAACCCTCAAACCTCTGTTATACTGACATGTTGCTCTTCTTTACTTGAGGCTGCTACTTAGTACTCTTTCCTCACAGAAGGACCAACTTCACTGTATGACGTAGATGTATCTACATGCAGATGTAGAATTCATCTCATTCATTCATTGCTGCAGAAAGACCCTGCCCCAACTTAACTGGTGATGGGTGAAACTACAGTTTTTGTATGTGGTCTGTGGCAACAATGTAGAAATTGCTGAAAGGAGGGCATTCCAGAAAGTGTAGCAGCAGTGTGCATCCGACCTTCTTTGATGGACTTCAGGTAACTAGCAATTTCAGTTAGTCATTGAAGAGGCTGCAAACCCATTTACATTGACCTTGTAGTCATGGGAGGAGGCTGTCTGGCCTTTGAGAGCAATTTCAAGTTCAGGAGAGCATGGTAGGCTTGCACCATGTTTTTGTCACTGGCTCCTCAAACCAGGGTGAATCAATCCACCTGTCTGGTGGAAGACGACACATCAAAGAGCCTGTTGGCTTTCTAAGTATTGGAGTGAGCCCAAGGCCTTCTGCTGTGGAATAGAGACCAATGTTGTCTCAAATTCCTGCTGAAGAAAGGCTGATTATAAGACATACCCCTGTTTGCTGCAATGAAAGAAAGGTGGTTTTTTTGCCATCACTGCAATGAAAAATACACTTTGGCAACAGTGGCTTCAATACCTTCTCTGTTCTGTGGGACAGGAGAACACAGCCTGACTGTTTCTGTGAGGGACATGGGCTTGAAAGGACATCAGGACCACTGCTACCACCTGTCCCTTCCTCTGGTAGGTGCTCTGTGAGGTAACACTGTGACATGGGGCAGAGGAAAAGACTGGCACATGAGGACGTACTCAGTACTGAGGGTCATAAATCTGGGAGAAGAGGCACAGTTATTTTTATTTGGGATAATGTTCTTAACACTCATTGTCCATGACGCTTCCCTTTAGGGATGCTGTTTTACTTGGTGCACAGGCATGCAATCCATAGCACACACTCAAGGCTCAATGTGGTAAGGCAAAGTTGGCTACCCACATCAGTCACAGAGTTTCATAGAAGGGACATCTGCAGCTCAGACTTCAGCAGCTCTGTCTGTCCCTTTCTTCTCTACATCTTGCTCATCCAGAACAGGCTAAATGGATCTGTCGGCCTCAGCCTCGGATTTCTCATTTGTCTGTCAGTGCAGATTTCACTGTCAGTCAGCCTAAGGCCAAGTTGAGCCATTCTATTTTTCTAGCAAAGTAACTATTAAAGGGATTTGAAGCCTACAGAAGAAAACAAATTGTCTTTCCCTGTTAAGAGTGATAAACCAGTCTTACTGTAAACTAGTCTTCTCTGTAACTCTAACAAACAACAGGGAAGCATTCTCTCCATGAATAAACTTGGCTTATTGGATACAGGAATCTCACCAGCAGCTCACATGACAATGTGGTATTTCCAAAGGCATTGCAGCACTGGGTACTGCTCCTTCATGATGGCAGTGTCACAACTGTCACAACAACTAGTTTATCAACAGCGCTCTAGTTATACCAACTGTAAGTGCTGATCTTCCAAATGTAAGAGGAAAATCTGATATCCTTGAGAGAAATCTCACTTTAGTGGATTGTGGCAGTACACTACTGAGACAGAAATTGTGGTGGTGCTGCCAGCTGCTGGTCTGTTCCAACAAGCAGAGGTAGCAGTTTTGAGCCAAAGACAGGCAGTTCTTGCAAAAAAGAAGTCTCTTTGGGAAGACTTCATAGTCTGCTCAGTTTTAGCTTCTTCATCTCACAATGCACATGAACCCAACTCTGCTGCACACTGATGCTGGACTGAACTAAGTTTGTATTTTTTGTTCTGTACTAATTCTTAACTTTTCCCCCCCATTTTGGTATGTGATGGTGCTTAAGCACTTTTAAAGTGGACAGATTTGAACCTTTTAATCTCTCAGTGGGAGAGATCCTATCGCTGATCATTTTTGCAACTCATCTCTGAAATGTCTCCAGTATTTCAACATCTTTCTCCATATGTTGCTGGTACGAGGGGTGATGAAAAAGTTGCTCTGCCACCAGATGGACGAGAGTACAGGGGAAGGTGTCAGTAGGTGTTACCCAAGAAGTCAAAGAAATTAATGCCTTTTTGTGGAGGAGGATGGAGGGTGTTGATCTATACTACAGTATCTGCCAATGGAATAGCAAAAGTGAATGTCCATGGGGAGCATTATTTAGGAAATGTTTTTGTGTTTACTTGTCAAAAATGAAGAAGATGGTAACCCTTAAGGAAATAGTGGAGAAAGTAAAAAGAATAGCAGTAAGAATGCAGATGACTGGATAAAGAAGTTGCATGTTATATGCATATACATATTTTTCCGTAAAGTAGCTTTCTGAGAGATAGTATTTCTGCATGAACCTGCTTTGCAGAAAATGTTTTAGAGGCATCTTTACAGGTTTTGTGAAAATTTGTGCTGAAGAAAAGGCTGAGACAGGAAGACCAGTCCCTGTGGTGGGAAGACTGAAGCATGAGAATGAAATTGAAAACATTATGCTTGTGAGTACTTAGGAGATGTGAGGAAAGAGCAAAATTACCACATCCTAGGGATGTAGAAAGGTGGATTGAGATCTGCAAGAAGCCACTTTGCTTCTGTTGGTTCACCAGCTCATGAAACAACTTGTTCCTCCCCTTGCATTGCAGCAGGTTAATCTGTTTATGGCTTCCCTAAAGCTATGAGCACCATCTAGTGGAAAGCTGTGCTGGTCCAGCAAATAATCAAAGCTGGTTTTAGAGGATAACAGATTTTGTCTTTATGTTAGAAGTATGCACACTTGCTTTTATCTCTATCTACAAACACAGAAGAAACATTTAAGTCTAGCATCACAAATCAAATGAATTACAAACTGTGTTTCCAGGCTGTTATCATTCCCATCTAGAAACTGTTAGTATCAATTTTCATGGCCACCATAAAAAGACAATATCTCTTTACATGGTCCTTTCTTTTGAAGTGCTGTGGATTCCCCCACTGCTACACTTAACAGTTGATGTTTTCATGTTCATGTTACAGTACTCAGTGTCCTCACCACTTCCCTTAGAATCAGTTTGTGTGCCTGCAAGTGTCTGAACTAGGACTGAGGGGTGCAGAAGAGTCTGGTACAAGGGTAGAGTCTGTACTTCATGAGAAGTCAGCTTAACTTTTCCATAGTAGGACCACAGGAGGAATTGAAAATTATAGAAATGAATGTTTATCCTTTAAATTCATATCCTTTACCTGTAGTAAATTTTGGCATTAAACTCTCACACCTGCCTTTTAAAATATGTACTTTCTTACATTTTATGAGAATAATTTTTGCATTGAGAAATAAATATAAATAAATAAATTAACTGCTTCATGCTAGGAAAGAGCTCTATGAATGTATGGGAAAGAATATGGTGAAGATCCCCTGGTTTTTTACTATTTTCCTATAATGTAGTGAGTAGAAACACTTTGACAAAGGTGGTGCCAAAGCGGCCTATTTAAAGTAACAAAGATGAAGTGCCTTTATACACAATTTATAATGAGAGTCTAGAAGTCACTCTTGAAAGATAACATGAAGAGCAGAAACAGGTTAAAGAGTGGGATTAAGCATAGTTTTGGAGGATAGGCCTAATGTTGAACTCAGCAGTTTAGCTGCAGCCCTGGAAATCTCCCAGACACTGCTAACAGGAAGCTGGTAGGGTTTGTCAGTCTTAAGACTAGAGGAGTGGCTGCACTAGTACAGACCACTGGCTAACTATTCCATTATCCTGCCTCCAACAGGGGAACAATAAAAGCAAATCTATAAAATACTTCCCTGTTAAAATTTCCCTGTCTGAGAGTATTTCTTGAGTCTGTTGTGGTCTCTTTTGGAGTGCGCAGGACCTTTTAAGTGCTCCTACAGGCTCTGTCTGAGCCCCTTCTTGAAGCTGCAGCCTCTTGGACAAGGAATTTCCCAACTCTCCTATCTGCTGTGTGGTGAACCACTTCCTTTTATTTGTTTTGAACATGACTGCTACTAAATTAATTTTATTGCTTTTGCTGCTTGTATTGGACAAGACAGGGAACAGCCAGTCTCCTTTCCATTCAGGATATTGCAAAATAGCTCACTGTGAGCCCTTGCTGTCCCTATATGTTACTGGAGAGTTGCTCCCAAGCTCAAACTCTCCTTGGTGCATGGGGGCATGATGAAATTCCAGCTGATTCAGGGGATGTTTTCACTCAACATAAAGAAGACTGCTCAGGTCTACTCTGGTCCTTTTTCCTCCTCTTCTTCCCTAATCCTGTTCCTGGCTGAAGGCTCCTGCCAACTTGTACCAGCATCAATGCAATTCAAGAGCTGTGCCTTGCTCATAGTATCAGGATGCTCTGAGCTGCACTACCTGCATTTCCAGTTCTAGAAATGCAGTGCAGGGATCCCTGGGCTGAATTTTCTCAGAATGAGCTGAGATGAAACCAAATGAGCTTGAAACCAAAGAGCATAGGTTGTCCAGAACCGTGTCTCAACTCATGAATTCTTTAAGACCTGAGATGATTATGCAGGTGCTTTGCCTTCCTACCACAGAGCCTGTGGAGTGTGGGGTCCCAGGGAGAGAGCTGGGGGTGCTCAGGCTGCCAGAAGGACAGGGTATCCCAATGGCTCATGGCATGTTCCTGGGGCCAAATAAAATAAATCTGCCTTTGGAGCTGGACCCAGGCATTCCAGACTTAAAAAAGCATGATGATGCTACATGTTTCTAATTTGCCATGTCTTTATAAATTGGATAACTACTACTATTACTTATTACTTATATTAGGAAAAGCTTCTAGACCAAGCAATTTGCTTGAGACAGATTGGCAACCTCATTACCAATATTTATGCAATTCTTTCTTTAAACTTCTTCTTTTTTTTTAATTTTCTTTTGCTTTGCTCCTGTTTGTTGCTCTTCAAGACTCTCTCCATTACGTTGTCTCACCTGCAATCTATTTCCTTCCAGCCTTATGGATTTGCTTGGTTGCTATGTACACAGCAAAGAAGACTATGTTAAAGATGTAAAAGTCTATCTTTTGGTGAATTTGGTGTATCCAAGTCACTGATGTTGGTGCAGCTGAATGGGCTGTCTTGGGAATGGAGTAGTGCTATTTGAAACAGCAGCTGCTCCTGTCTGAGCCTCCAACCTTGTAAGTATGAATTGTGCCTGTGGCAACGAAATTAATGGCTAACATAGAAGGAGAAATAGAAAGCAGGTGGCCTCTTGAAGAAAACAGCCGGAGCTCCAGGACCATATTTGTACTACAGAGCACATCATCAGCCATACATTTTCTTTACCCAAAGTATTTTCTGTAACCCTTTTCTGTAACCTCACTCCTTACTTGACCTACAGTCCTCCCAGAGGCCCATCCATCAGCCTGGGGAACTGGATATTAAAGTATAATTAAAATGAATGTGTTCAGACCCCAGTAAAAAGGCTGCAATGTTGCACTTGCCTATTCATTTATATTAATTGTTCAGATGCTTTTATTTGTAAAAGTAATTGAGTCATGAACACCTCTATCCTCAGAAGAATGTGATGCCTTCATGCAAGGCAACATGTAGTTGAAGTCTGCATCTTCCTTTCTAATTACAGTGAGTTGTGCCGCATTGTTGATTCAACTCTATGTCTCACTTGATCAAATATACTTAAAATTCCTTTTTCAGAGATGAACTGGAGGCACAGAGATCAGGCAGGGCTATGAATCTGCTTTGTAACATCTGCATTTTTTTTACGGGTCTGCAGTCTGATCCACTACACCAGAGGATTATTCCCTACCAGTGGCAAAAAATGTGCATCTTACATTTTAAAGACCTATTAAAAAAATCTGCCTTTTAAGATAGGCAAAGTGAGCTACCTAGGGGCTCTTATGTGAGTAAGAGCTGATAGACTGGGCAATCTGTCTGAATGGGTAATTAATTCACCTAAGTCTGCATTATGTGATACACACCGATATTACAGAACAAATTATTTGTAACAGTTTGTAAGTACTGAAATTAATGTTGTATGAATTTGTCATTTCAACAGAAAAGTTATAGATTTTGTGTATTATAATTTCATCTTGTTAATGTAAAAGTAGGAATTTTGCTTTTGCTGGTCTCTTGGGAAGCAAAAAACCAGTGTATCTAATTATCTGAACACTCAGGAACATAAAAGAATAGCAAGTGGTGAAATTATAAATCTGTTGGAACAACTCCATGTTTTCTGATTAAACTCTATTTCTAGTGGCTCTCAGCAATCATGTTCCTCCTATGTTCATAGTAATTGCATGTGTCAAAGCTGAGGCCTTGTGTAAACTGTACCAAATGAGTTACAATTTTAATTTAGAAGGAGATAACTGTATTTGCCCCTGCAGGCAGATTGCATCGGGTCAGAAGTTTAAAAACGTATAAGAAAGAGAATAGGGAGGAGGCTGGAGGGCCTCCAGGTTAATAATAAGTAGAAAATCTAATAAGGCTTTCATTACAACAGTTAAATTTTAGGGGAGGGAGGGAAAGAAAAAATGCAATTTGCAAACATGAAACCAAACTCTGTTACTTGCATATAGTCTGTGTGTATGAGTGCATGTTACTATATGCATGTGAGTGTATTTGGCTTTGACACAGAACTATCTCTGTGCTTTACAGTTGAAGGCTACAGTGTACTTTATCCCTATACTACACTGATTAAATTTTTTTTTTAAAAAGTCTTCAAAAACTTGCAAGCTCTCAAAACCTGATGTATGTTCACTATTTAAAAATATCTACTCAATCCCTATCATTACAATGTATTTCAGATTGCTTTTGGTCTAAGCAATACACTAGATAATTGTTTTAATGTTATGCTGCATTTTGAAAAGGTTGGTGTCCTCATGAACAATAAAGTATTTTTTTCTGAATCTAAAATCCTTTTTTAATTTGAAAATTTAATCAAGGCTATTAACAATATGTATGAATACAGCTATGAGGGCTCACTGATTTTGTGTGTATTTGAAAGCAATCACTTTAGTGATGAATAGATGCTGTCAATAATTTCACTTAGTACTGGGATGTGAAGGTTGTTTTTGCCTGACCTTCTGTATAGAAGACCAGTCAGGCCCAAGGACTGTTTGAAAAGAACGAGCTGATATTACTGCTTATAATTAAGACTTAATTTAATTTGTCTTACAACCTTGCAAAATTTCCCCTTTAAGGAGTCTGCTTCAAACTGACTCTGTGCGTATTTGATTTTCACCTGAAGTAGTCTAGTCATTTCCCAGAATGATATTACAAGAAGAAGCCTGTTTTGTGCCTGTTAACATTTTCTTTATAATTGCTTCATTATGAAGCTGTAGTTCCTTTGTGTTTCTGTGCAGGATAGAATCATAGAGTGGTTTGGATTGGAAGGGACTGTAAAGGTCATCTAGTTCCAGTCTCCCTACCATAGGCAGGGACACCAACTAGACTAGGTTGCTCAGAGCTCTATCCAGCATGACACTGGACACTTCCAGGGGTAGGGCATCCACAGCTTCTCTGAGCAACACATTTCTCTGTGCCTCACCACACTCAGAGTAAAGAATTCTAATATCTAGTCTTTAATCTTTCAGTTTAAAGCCATTCCCCCATGTCCTATCACTCCATGCCCTTGTAAAAAGTCCCTGTCCAGCTCTCTTGAAGGCCTCTGTTAGGTACTGGAAGGTTCTATAAGGTCTCCTCAGAGCCTTCTCTTCTCCAAGCTGAACAACCCGAGCTCTCTCAGCTTATCTTCATAGGAGAGGTTTTCCAGTTCTCTAATCATCTTTATGACCCCCCTTTGGACTTGCTGCAATAGGTTCTTGTCTATCTTGTGCTGAGGACCCCAGACCCTGATGCAGTACTTCAAGTGGGATCCCAGGAGAGCAAATGGAAGGCAGAATCACTTCCCTTGACCTCCTGGCCACACTATTTTTAATGCAGCCTAGGATGTGGTTAATTTGAATAGTTAATATAAAGACCATGATAGATGGATAATTGCCTACTTCCTGTATTACCATGTTTCAGAGGTAAACTACCCTCCCCTTTAAAATGTTCTGGCTGTTTAATAATGGAAATGTCAAGCTTTAGCTTTAGCTTTCAGCCTTTAGTTCTTGTTGCACTTCTGGCTGCTGGTTTGAAAAACTGCTTAATACTTGTTTTAGTACTTTTGCCTCATAGACATACCTTGGAATTGTTTCTCCTCTCAGTCTGATCTTTGATAGGTTAAAGAGATGGAGTTCTTAAAGTCTCTCTCTCATTCTTGTAGCTATTTTTTGCAGTTTGTGAATATTTTTTGAACCTTTGAACCATCTACATATGAACCCTACAAATGATGGTTGCAATACTTTTGTTACATCTCTTTATTTAGAAGGGAATGTGGTCCTTGTGAGTTTTAACTATCCATGGTGTGAATATCTTCTGAAATACTTTTTGGTCTCACTTCAGTTTGAGATTGCAAATAACAGGTCTCCCTGGTCTTTGTCAGCACCAGCACAATCAACTTGTCCTTTCTGCAAGGTCCAGTATTTCTGCGGGTGCTTCAGACGCATCTCTGAGCTAAACTGGACCCCCTGCGCGATGACAGTCTTCATGGATCCAGAGTTCAGGGCCATTCAGCCAAGACATACGATGTTTTATAAAAAACTTTAGGATTGAATTCAGTGTTTGGTTTTTGGTGGGTTTATTTTATTTTTTTTTTCTTTCCCTTCCATTCTATTGACTTGTATTAATTTTTCACTGCTTTGTTAGTATAACTCAAATCATCTTCTCTACATGTATGAACACAGTATCCATGAAACAGAATCTGCAAGGACAGGAAGGTGGAGTAAGAGTACAGGAAACACAGAAACATCATTCTTCTTTCCACAAATGGCCTTCATGCATCTACTTTTTTGGATAGGGTGCAGGCTGGAGATTCAAGGGGAGTACACGCAATTACTGGGACATTTCCTTTTTAAAAAAATCAGTTCTGCATTATAGTGGAGTCAGATCTTTCATGTGCTGAATATGAAACTTTAAAAACATATTGGATCAGTAATTATTCCAAAATGTTTGAAAAAAATCCAGAAAACTAGTATATATGATCTGAATTATAGTCTTCATTAAAGTTTTCTTTGACTTTGTATACGCCAGCCATGATTACAGACTTCAAAAAGCCTAATGAATGTTGATAACTGGGCACATCTTCCACCGGCATATTTGCATAAATATATTCCAATACATTTACTTATCATGTCTATTTGTTTTTTGGTTTTGTGTGTCACTTTTGAACAGGATGACCTAACAATCCATCAAGAATACTAAAGTCTATAACTTAATAGTTTGAAATTGATTGTGGTACTGATTTAATATTTGAAGAAGGATGATAAGACAGTAAACAATGTGGGCAGACTTCAGCTCATTTTCAGAGAGAAGCTTTAATGTGGTTTTTTCCCAAAATGAACCACAGATGTAAATGCGCTCATGCATTTTAGATAAAGGAAAGTATTATTCAAACTGAGGGGAGTAAAATCGATTATAGGTTATATGTTCCTTAGCAAACAGTTCTATCATTTCCATTTCAATCTCCGATTAAAAAATTCCTAGTATAACTTCTGAATGGCTGAAGACAGATGGAAATACTTTAGTCTTTTGGCAAACAGAACTAGTTCACAGTAGTGTCTCCTGCAGTGCTTTGTAAAATAGTGGATTTTTCAAAGCAGTATTGGTTTTCTACCCTCCAATTTCTAGAGAGAAAATCCATCCTTTTAGGCTCTAAGCAAAAATGCCTTTATCATGGGAGTCAACATGCATTTATATAATCAGAGAATTTGGTGTGAAGTATTCAAAAGAAGTATTCAAAAACATGACAAATTACAGCTTAGCTGATTCTCTTGGAGTTTCAAATTAAATAATTAAATGTTTATCCTGTTCCATGTGGTCTGTTAGCAAACATATTTCTATTGCATGTCGATCTTGTGTTTTCTCAAAAATAAATTGTCTAGCATTGGTAGATGTTTAATAACAAATATAAACGAGTGATTGAAAAAAGCCTTCTTTGCATAGATTTTAGCTTTCATTTATACAATGGAAAAAATACATGAATAGTCATATGCACAAAAACTTCTTGCATGCAGGCAGTTACTGCATATTTTGATATTAGTAGTTTTGAAAAATGAACATTTGTTGGTATCCATGAGATGTGGATTCTGATAAATAAAATTAGTCTTTAGTGGCCATAGTGACCATATGAAAGTGGTTGAAGTTACTGTAGATTTACATCAGCCTGACAAGAAAGTGGAATTTTTCTCAAAGTAATGTAATGAATTCCTTCATCCTACTTAATCCTGTTTAGCTGCAGCAGCTACTGTAGCTTTCATGCTGTTAATTATTGTTAGTGAAGCATACTTAACTTCAATTGCTCCTCAGAGCCTCATTCCCTGATTCCAAATGACCATGTGTGATCTTTTCTGATTAAAATAGGAAACAAAAAATTATACTGTATCTACTTTCACTACTGCCTTAGAATATTAGCTGTTTCTTTTAAATTTGAACTTCTATTTGTTTGCTGGTTTCTTTTTTTTGGGAAGGCTATAGTAGAATTTTATTCTTTGCATGAGTAAATATCAACTTCAATTTACTTCATTTTTTTTTCCTGGAACATCATACAAAATTACATCAAAAAAATCCCAATAAGTCAGTCTTAAAATATTGTAAGATTTTGTTGTGTTTGGTTGGGGTTTTTTGGTTTGGTTTTGCTTGGTTTGTTGGTTTTGTATGTATGGGGGGTTTGTGTTTTTTTTTTTGTTTTTTTTGTTTTTGTTTTTTTTTTTTTTTTTTTTTTTTTTTTTTTTTTTGTTTTTTTTTTTGTTTTTTTTTTTTTTTTTTTTTTTTTTTTTTTTTTTTTTTTGGGGGGGAGTGTTTGTTACTTTTAGAAAGTATATTAATTAGTACAACTGTGTATCATATGGTTACATATATTTCTAACATTTTAAACTACTGTGATATAACCACATAATATTACCAGCTAAGGATTTGAAAGGCTTAGTATTATTTCAAAGTGCACTTCAGTGTTGCTGTTTTGCCATTGTTTTATTATTGATAACTCTGCCCTGATTTCATACTATAATCAGAACCATAGAATATGGTTGGAAGAGACCCATCAGGACCATCGAGTCCAACTCCTGTCCCTGAGCAGGACACCCCAAGAGTCACACCATGTGTCTGAGAGCATTGTCTAAACTCTCTTTGAACTCTGTCAGGCTTGGTGCTGTGACCGCTTTCTTGGGAAGCCTCTTCCAGTGCCCAAACACCCTCTGGGTGAACAACTTTTTTCTGATATCCAACCTAAACCTCCCCTGAGTACCAGTTTTCTCAATTTTCAAGCCTTTTAATAATGTTTCTCTCTGGGAACTGCTGAGCCCTACAATGGAGTCCTCTTACTCTTTGTTCTTAATTTTAATTAAATAAATTATGGAAGCCTTCAGGATTTAATGTAACAGATGATGACTCAATTAGCATAGATTGAAACATGAAATAAAACACTGTATTTGGAATAAACAGTCTCCTGATGTGGAATAAAAAGGCACATTCTCCAAAAGTTTTCATCAAAACAACAAAATCCCTGTGCATGTCAGTTATGCCACATACCTTCTCTGTGCAAGGACTAACTCATCTGCATCAATGTAATCTAATATTTTCACTAATTGTCAAAGGTTCAGTGTATTCCTTTCTGTCCAGTGATTTCCTCCACTGACCCAAATACTGCTGAGGGTTCATCTGGAGAGGGAGGTGACTCAACTTACAGCAACCTTATAAAATTTACAGTCTTTTTCTGGTGTAGGCATAGCTTCCTTCTTAGTGGCATCAGTGTAGAAAGCCCTTGCACATCCCTCTTGCATGCCTGGGAGTACTGCTGCTATTCCAGACTTAGTCCCAGGAAAGTATGGATTCTGTGCACTACCCAGATACAGCTATAATTCTGTGATATTTTCATTATATCTTATACTCCCTGGAAAGGTTTTGGCACATTTCTAGCCTTCTAGAACATATTTGACTTTTTCTTTTGGGCTTGTGGTCTCTCAGACTGCTGAAGTAGGTTGAAAAAATACTTGTTTTTCTCACAAATCAGTCAGCCAGCTCTGTGGCTTCCTTCACTGAGGTGGGTTAAACAACTAGTTGGAAAGTTGATATCAAGATGAGAGTTCTCAAACCTATTCGGATGCCTGAAACAGCAAAAACTGAGAAAAAAGTCCTTATTTTACTCCCTGCTTAGTTCAAGTTCAGTAGTGTTTAACAGTGTTTTTATCATAATGCTGAATGAGAAAAAGCATCCTGAGAAGCTGATTGTAACACACACAAGGAAACTCTTCACACAGATAGCCAACTGCAGTAGCATCATGTATTTCCCTCTGGGAACAGGATCTTTCTTACAAAAGACACACGAAGAGACAGGTGTAATCTGCTGTCTGATCAATCAAAACTCTAAGTTTAGGTGCAAACCCATGATTTCTAAATGAAATCTGAGCTGGCGTAGAATGCATGATATGTGATAATATAATAAAGATAAACAAGGAAGGTAGTTTTTTTTTTAGTAAAGTTTGATAGCTATGAATGCCTGGTTGGAATTGTTAATTTAAATTTTTGAGTAGAGGAGCGCAATTAAGATGTGTGGCTGTAGCCAAGCACTGATGTTTCAATATACAGCCATCAAGGATTGTGTTTAGCAGTATCTCTGCTTCTATTGCCCTTGGTTTGCCTCAGGAAATGAAATCTTATGAACAATTTTAATGAACAAACAAACAAAAAAATCCAATTTAGGTAAAATGACATTTGTTTTGGGTTCAGTATTTCTGAGGTTAAGTTTTTTAGTCAGGCAGTGGTGTTTATTGCAACAGAGAATTGATTGGGTCATGTAGGGCACAGAGTACAAATAGCAGTGTCATTCACCAATAGGTACCACAATTTCCTCCAACATGTACTGAACTCCTACTGGTCCTTCCAGCACCAGTAGAAGAGAAACAGGAGAGACTATCAGAAAAGCACACTTCGTTTTCATTTCTATATCTTAAATAAGCCTTGAGGCTAAGGCTCAAATGAGTGACAGCCTGGCTTATGTTGTTTTAGTCTACAAAAGTGTTTTATCAAATCGGCAGTGCTGTGTGTCAGTTATATGTGACCTCTGTATGGAAAATGTTTACACGATATTATTAACTGTTTTGCTCCAGGGTTTCCTTATGAATCTGCTATATTCTCTGCATTAAGAACATGGCAACCAAGCTTCCCAGATCTCCAACCAACTTTCCAGAAACAGTTGTTTGAAAATATACTCCTACATACATTCAGAGTCTGATCAAGTACCTTTATTCAGTTGTTGGGGAAAAAAGTTATAAAATTTTAACTGGGAATTTCTGTGTTGCTTGATGGAGTTTTAGACACTAAATACATTATTATTTGCCAGTTCATTTTTCTCTACTTAACAGTATATGAAGTAATAAGCAAAGACAAATGATTATCCAACACAGTGATAAAAACATGATATTTTCTAGTGAATTTTTATAAATATGGGTCTTTCACAAAATACACCTAATTTTCCCAGGTGAACTCTGTATGGTGCCTACTTTTTCTAGGAAAATATTTTTTTTTCCTTTTGAGTCACTTTTCAAGTCCCTTTCAGCCACACATTCCCTGCCTCCTTTTATGCCATGACATACACCACCTGTTTAAGTTGTTTTTCTCTCCTTCTATTCATTCTGTCTTATGGAATTTGTTTTACTTGGGCAAGGTTATTTCTCCAGAGCCAGAAATAACAGTTTTATGAGTGATCTGTGATCTACTCTTCCCCACTCCAGAATGGGGTGGTATTTGAAAGATACACCTGATCCTTCATACCCTTAAAGATAAAACAAGCTGTTTCAGCTACAGTCTTGCTGCCTGAGCTGTCTTATATTTTCATATAAAATAGACTCTGCAGCCTTGTGGCTGGGTAATGGAAACAAACCTGTTCATGTAGACTGTGGTGGTGGTTTTGCCAGTCTCATCTGTTTAACGCATTAGAACTCTTTTTTGTGATCCTGACCCACTGCTCAGTTAAGTTGTATTCCCACTAACTGTGTGTTGTTATTCCCCAAGTAATAAAGTGCTCCTTTTACTTGCATGTTTTGGTCCTTGTTTTATTCCAGGGCTCTGTTTCCGTGATGACTCAGGCAGAATATATGTGCTAGAATAGTAACATTCGCATCGGTAGCCAACCATGTAGGTCCGTCTCTGACAAACCCAGTCATGCTTCAAAGAATAGTTCACTGAACCTCTATAAAACAGGGAAACAGATCTGGAAATTCTTTAAGAATGGTCCTCCTGCACAATCTTGCTTTAATCACTTGCATATCACTTTGACAGACTGCCATAAAACTTCACAAACATGCATGTGTTTCTGACATGCTTTACACCACCATCCATAAGGATGCAACCATGACAGCATGTCAGTAACTTATTTTGATTTCAGGTACCTGGTTCATTTTCAGTTTCTGCCTTTGTGTTAAACCCAAGAAATAACACCTGAGGTCAGCTAAAGAAATTAAAACTGTCATAGTCATCTGCTTAAATGGCCAGGTCAAGTACAGGAAGGGACACTTCATGCTTCACACACTTACAGTTTTGGGGCCAGGGCTCTGTACTGACCTTTGCTGGAGCCTAACCTGTATTTTGATCCTCTTGGCCCCTGAAGGAGGAGATAAGAGTGGAGAGGAAAATTGTCTTCTAGGTATGGCTTATCAACCTGCTTTTCCTGCTGTCTTGTCTGGAGGAATCGGAGGGACACATAGCGTGAGGCAATGCCTCTTCATCAACACTTTGTTCACTCTTACAAAAGACCAGTTCTCCCCATTTGTCCCCATCATCCCCATGCAGGAACAAAGAAGGCTTTGATGTATCTTCCTGCACCTTGACAATCCTGAATTGTTGCAAGGACAGTTCCACATAGCAAGTAGTCACATCATCACTCAGGATTTTGCTAATGAAAAAACTTGTTAAAAAGTCACTCCCTTCCCAGACAGACCTAGATGGTCAGCCAGGTGCCACCACACATAAACACACACACCTACTCCCCTCAGTCTCCCAACACAGATCAAATGCCCAAGCACTACTTTAATTCTTACAGTTGTAAGACCACAAACTCATGCAGACAGAGCACAGGTATTTGCTGAGAACTTCTGCACTGCTCAAGTCATGAACTTTAGTGATTTCTTTTTGTCTTACTGAATTCAACTCAGACTGTGAAGAGATATGAAGCGGTGCAAAAAGAACTTTCCCTTGCTTGTGTTCCCCAGGGAAATGCAGGTTGTCAGGGTAAATCAATAAATTCACATGCCAAAATGGTTAAAAGTATAGCTCTGAATTACTGTGCACAAGCTGGGAAATGCCCAATTTACAGTTACTGTTCAGATTTCTTTTCATCTCTCCTGGACTTTTGACCTGTACAGTACATGACATGGGAGTCATTCAGGAGAAGTTGCACATGCTCACATACAGTAAATCTGTTTTATTTGTCTCTGGGATAATTTACCACTATCGCCTTATTCTTTGGTACAGAGAGTCACTGCCATAACCCTTCTGATTTGTACGTAAGAGACTTTAGATTATTTGTTACTTGTTAAAGCAGACCAGCTTGTCATTCCAAATGTGCACACATACTAAATAACAGCGGAATTTCCTCCCAATGAATTCTTGGTTGTGGAAAGACCAATATGTCAGCTTAAACACTGGGTTACAGGCTGCAGACACATTGTAGATTTAAAGGCCCCATGTCAGTGGCCACGTTAAATCAGATGGCAAGCAGTCAGCAGGGCTGATACAAGCTAAAGACTTAACCTTTTAACAGCAATAATGATGAGTGGAAAGGCTTATCTGAGTCTTGCACTGAGCAAGAAATTGGCAACTGAACAGGAGAAACCTGCAGATAAGCATCTGATATATGAAAGAATTCAGTGTGCTAAACATGTCCTTTAGTGGTCTGCTGAGAAGTCAGGAAAGCATCCTGATGCTATGCTTGGTGCAAAACCAAGCAACATTCTGATCTGATTTGAAAAAAAAATGCATGTGACATTGAGCAGTCCTGTGGAGGTATGCTTCAGGAGTTTGGCAGAGCCTGTGCGGGCTGGCCAGGTCTGCCAATGAGGTTTCTTGTCCTCCTACTGGCACTTTTGACTTTCTCTGGGACAGATTAATTTTTTCTGAAGCGAGACCCTGGTGAACTCAAGGGATTGCTGAAGGAGAAGGTTCAATATTGGAAATGTTGCTTTCAGTTCTCAACAAATCCAGGTTGGGACCATTTATGTTTCAGAGAAGACAGGTCTTATTTATGAAATGCCATCTACCAGTAAGCTGTTGCTGAGAGATGAGCAACACATTGCTTCTCATAGCATTTGTTGTTTGGCTTGTGGGGTTGCAGTATGGAGCAGTCCCGGGCAGCGTGAGGCAGGCAGCAGCCCTGAGTGAGGGACCTTCCCTACAAAGCTTCAGGGAACAAGAGAATTGTTTAAATATTTGTGAATTTACGTCACTCACTACCTGACAAGTTACTCTGCACCAATATTGTGTGCTGAGTTCTAATAAATCCTCCTTTAAAAGCTGGAGGCCAATGGTGTGTTCTGGTTTGCTTCCTTCAGAGTTTTATGCAGCAGTTCCCCCTCAGGGTTTTGGCTGATACAGTCCCACTATCAGCACTGAGCACGGCAAACAATCACAGACTGCACCGGGTAAAACTGCAAAGCAAGACTGACCATCTGAGTAGAAGGGATGAATGAAAATAATTTGGGATCTGTAGAGAAAAGGATTTGCACATGGAAAAAGGAAACACTAAGTGCTTGCCTGTCTCTTACACTGAAAGTAAAAAGTCCCAGACTGGCAGCACTATCTGCAGGGTGTTTTTCTGACTTTCAGATGCTCAGGTGCCTTCTCAGGAAGTACAAATGTCACTGTGGCTAATGATGCAACTTCTGTGGCAAATATTAGTGCTTCAACTTCTTTACTTATCACCTCACACTGCAGCCAGTAGATAGGGGCAACTGCTGTGATCTTGTCAGCCAGCAATGATGAGCAATGTTTTAAGTGAGGTATTCCAGCTCTGACAGGCAAACCAACACAAAAACAAGCCTGGAGTCTGGTGTGAGCAGGACTGCCAACAGTTTGCATCCTGCTGGATTCACCCAAGAGAACGTATCTTCACTGTGAATGTCACACGTGGGTTT
This sequence comes from Scytalopus superciliaris, assembly GCA_013400415.1. Lineage (NCBI taxonomy): Eukaryota > Metazoa > Chordata > Aves > Passeriformes > Rhinocryptidae > Scytalopus > Scytalopus superciliaris. The sequence goes on along the minus strand of VXBX01000254.1, from coordinate 159,276 downwards.
CATTGCAGCTTTGAGAATTAAGTATCAATTCTTAAACCAAGTTATTACATCAGTAAGAATTTTTTGCTTATTTGAATAGTGCTTCTAATGGGAATATATTTGCAGCAGCCCAGCAGAACAGCATCTTAGCAGCTGTGACAGCCAAGCAAACTCATGCCTGCAAACACTGGATACTTTTCAGCTTTTCTTGGACTAGCAAGACATGACTTGTCAACTCTTTAATTTTGTGCTGTTATCTTGTATTTTGGTGATAAGTACATCTAAGAATGCAGATTTTTTTTTTTTATAATGTATTGTGCATTAAGCAGTTTTTTGATTTAAAAAAAGCATTATCTCCATAATACTGAAGACTAACAGTTTCTGAAAATTAGTTACTTGTGGGGAGAAAGCCAAGTTTTCAATCCTTTTTGAGTGATTCAAATGTAACCAGTTAAAGACCACTCCATGATACATACACTGACATAGATTCTCCCTCGGAAATGTTTGGTGTTCAGTAAACACTGCCTGATAATGTCAAAATTATGACATGTGTGTCATATGTTGTGATGTCTAACAGTTTGTATCTTAATAGAGGTAAAGGAAATATTTTAAGGTAATGGAAGGGCATTTTATTTGCCTAAAGGCTTTCACTTGATGGTAGAAAAGTCTGCCACAGAATGAAACAAGCAATTTCTAGCAGAAAAATCCCAAACAAAATCAGAAAAATACCCCTCTCAAGTATATTAAGAAGTACCATGTTTAAGGTTTTCAGTTTTATTTATTTGTATTGAAATGTAGGCTGAAATTGGGTGTCAAAAGAAATTACTTATCATAACATTTACAATTACACTTTTTTCTTTTCACGGACCACTGCCTCCTCTACTGCACAAAAGTGATAGCTGTATCTGACTAAAGCTGCTTTAAAATACAATTTTAATTTTATTAGTCAACAAATGGGCCCTGATTTTCCTTTCTGAATGTTGCCCAGAGCTTACACCAAACAACGCCACTAGCCTAGTTTGCCAAGGAAATTAGCTGTGGGTGTTATCAGTGTGTGCCTGTTTCTCTTTTCTAGGGACTAACTCTTACTCAATACAGTGACAATTGGGGATGCAAGCAGTCATCCTCTCTGGGTATTGAGAGATAAATATCCTCAGCAGAACAGCTCTAGCAATTTTTTTCAGGGGCATGTCTACATTGCAGAAAAAAATTGTGTCAAAGCATGAGATGACACACTTCCCCTCTGCTGGTTGTCACAGATCTGAGAGAGGATCTGACCTTCTGCCTGTAGGTCATAGCAGCTACAAGTAGGCCTGAATGGATGCAATTAGCAATTTCAGGAAGTTGATTTTGAAAATATTAATGGCTGCAATTTATTGCTTTTTAAACATCTGTTCACTATTTTTTCTCTCATAAATTTTTAGACACAGGAAAATTTATGCAAAAGTGCTATTTTTTGCCTCTGTGCCAGGGTGCCACCCAAAGAGAATCTTTGAAGGAAGATGCCCAAAAGAGAAAAAAGGGTGTTCAAACGTGTTTGCAGCTTGATTTATTCATCCACAAACACTATCTAAACAACGTTGCTAACTAAATAGCATATTGGATAATGGTTTCTATCAGAAATCTTAGATCCTTCCAAATGTATAACTCCCAGGGAACCACTCCTCCTTAAGGCACCAAAGTAGTTCTTTCTAGTTCCTTGAAGATTTTGTACAGTCAAAGTTAGCTGCCACACATTATGGCAAGCATGAGCCAGCATTTTCATTTAAAAAAAAAATAAAAAAAAGGAAAATCAAAAGGATAGACTGTATAAACACACCATATTCCCTTAATCTCAGCAAAGAGCAGGTCAAACTCACTAGCATCCAAGGGAAAATGGGACACCTGCACAGGAGAGAAATGCGGCTAGCCATGAGTGTGTAACCATTCACATTTCTAGTTGGAAATTCTCAAATTGTGGTCTCTAACACAGTGCTTTTATAAATGGAGAGTGGATAATAACATTTATTTGTGTAATTACTAAAGAATATGTTTCTTTTGGCAGAATAATTTCTCTTGAAAGACCTTAAACGTGTGCTTCAGCAAGTTACAAGCCTCTCACAACCCTTGTTCTTGTGTCAGTACCATTCCTCATCTACAAATACTGTCATCTCACCTGGTAGCTGAGAAAGAAATGAGACGACGATTTCTTTTAAATCCTTTTCTCATTCAAACCATTCACTCTTTTGGCAATACGTATCAGAAAAATCCACAAATTAACATCCACTCCCAAACTAAAGAATACTGTGTTTGCTACAGTTTGCGGAATTGCCTGGATCTTGCTGCTTCTGCTTTATCTGCTTCCTCTGTCCTGGAAATCCCCTCCTTGGCAATTACAGAATCACAGAATTGTTATTTAGCCCGACTGTCAACTCAGCACCAGTGTAATCACCAGGTGCCTCTTGGGCACTTCCAGAGACAGCTACTCCNCCTGGTGCAGCTTAAGGCCCTTTCCTCTCATCCTTTCACTTGAGACAAAGTGGTGACAATAATTATCTCTCAGCAATCATTTTGTTCTTTGGAACAGAAGCTTCGGCATTTCTTACTTTTTGGTCAGTGCATCCACATCTCAGTTAGTCACAGGCTGCAAGTAAGGAGATGAATATATATTTTTTTTCTTGAAAGGCTTTTCTGTGCCTTGGCCTACTGTGCTGGGTCAATTGTCAGTGCAAGGTCACAAAATCCAGCTGCTGTAAAAGGATGGCTGAGGGCTGTGTGCTGTGCTGAGTGCAGAGGGAGCAATGGGAACAGGGAGTAGGTGCCTACCTTGCAACTTTGGCAGTTCTCATCCATATCTACATTTTTGTTGCTTTGTGTGAAGAAATACCCAGTTGCTACTGAAACTGACAAGAGAGGTTTCCTTTTCTGTGAACACAAGTTGTAGCTTAACCTGATTTTGTAATCTGCAGGTGTTAAAACCTTCAAACTTGTTCTGAATTATAATTGGCAAAGTCACAAATTAGTGACACAAGCTATTTTTCCTCAAAGGCAATATCTGACCACTGTAGAGAGTCATGGTACAACAGTAGAAGAAATCTCTGTTAATATATACCTAATCAATATATAATATACAAATGCATGCCTGGGTTTCCTGTCCTAGGTCTCAAGAGATTCTGCACTGTCAAACATGAAGGTTGTCACCTCCAGTAACATGATGAACTTTACATCTGTTTAAAGCAGAAAATTCAGAACAGATAATTGTACCTGAATTGGCTGTGAGCACTCCTTTTTTATTTTTGCTTTAGGTTTATTGCCTTTTCTGTCTCTTTTAAGAGCATGGGGTACTCATAAGCAGAAGGAGCAACCAAAATACTCAGTAACTCAGACTTTTAATGTTTGAAGTATGCTGCATAGGCAGTAGTAGTTGTCTGACACCCCCTTGTGAAAAACTTCTGCTTTTAGCAACTTGCCATCATTCTGTTAGCACTCTTTCTGTGCCCAGCTGGGCCTGCTAGCCTTCCCCTGTGAGATCTGCTTTGCTGACCAGCCTCAGTACTCAGCCCAAGCTGCCCTGCTAGTTGGTACTCTCCTGGTTTCACAGCTTCTTTCTTACAACTCCAAAGTTGAGAGTGGCCTCAGCTCTGTGCTTCCATGGTGAGACGAAAGTTTTGAGCTAGCAGTGAGTGGGTATAAGTGACAACAGAGCAAAAGACCAATACAAGGATGCTGAGGTGCTCTTTGTCCTAAAGCAGGGACTAATCTGTGAGAACATTCTTCTGCTGTAACATCCATTGCGATATGTTTAAGGCTCCAGAGCATGGCGTGTATTAATAATGCCAGTGGCCATCCTGCATGGTTTTGTGGGATAAAAGCTGATAGACATATGGTGCTTAGGGATGAGAAAATTCAGATTTTGTGTGGGGATGATTAGGACATAAATGTGGCAGAAAAGTTTTACCCAGCATGGCAAGGATGTGCTTCTGATACAGTCAAGAACATCCAGAGTCCAAAGTAAAAAGTTATGAAACTAAAAATAAGCCTGAAAAGGGTAAATGAAACCTAATCAGTGAAGAAAGAGATTCAGCTCATATTGCAAAAAGGCACCCAGGACTTAAATTCCATTGTACTGAGCCTGTATGAACAGATGTTGGCTGTTTATCCCAGGTGGGTTGTGAAGCACATGCACAGATCTATGGAAACAGTGGTTCACACCACACCAGTCTCAAAAGTGTTGGTTTGAGTGAGTCAATGCCCTGTGCAGGACTGCAGAATGGTCCATGGGATTGTGTGTGGTGTGGCTGTACATGGACTAGAATAGTTTTGCTTGGATTGTTGAGGTTATTGGTGCTAAAGGTGCCCTGAGCTTTAGCTCAGTAAACACGGCATCTTTTTTCTATTTGTATGGGCAAATTAGTAAAGCAAAGAATATAATGAAAGTAAAAGGTTCTGGATTACAAATAAATTGCAGGAAATGTAGAATGCAATTGAGATTTATCATTCAAAAGCTCGAGCCATAAATCAGTTCAATGGTCCTTGAATGCAACAGCAAAGTGGCATGACTTATAAATCAGGTTTGGACCTCATACATCAACTAAGCAGGATGTAAATCCATTGTTTGACAAAGTATGTCAACAATTCAAGACATAAATAAGTGTATTCTGACAAAGGTCATCTCCATTGTAGCCAGTGCTCAGTAAGAAGGAGGAAAGAGCAGATGGTATTTCTACATTTGCTGCACAGAAGAGAGAAGAGCTGGGTTTGCCACCAGGAGGAAAAGGCAGCACAGCCACTTCTGCTGGGAATGCCAGCCTCACACAGCAGAGATCAAAGAAAGATCTCTCTGCTGGCCCTGATCCTGCTTGGCTGGGGGATATAAACCATGTGCAGTGCTGATCTGAGCTAATTCACTTCTGTGCTTCAATGTGGCTGGGGATTTCAGGTTTGTATTTTTGCACTGAGCTCCACTGTTCCACGTAGGTGTGCTGGCTCCCGCCTAGCCAGATGCGCATCTCTGATGCTGCAATGCACTGTGCTATGTACACATGTCTTCTGCCAGCTACATATCCATTACAAGTTCTTGTGGAAATGCCAGGACAACCTAACACTCTGGGTAAATAAATCATGACCGAATGACAGAGCCCAGTGTAACTGAGCTGGGAAGCAGGGCTGGGCCTGGGTGGCTGGGCAGGATGTGGTGCTTCTGGAGCACAGGGCTAATCTCTTGCTGTAAGTGATCACCATGAGTTTCTCTGTTATTTTAGATTTTTTTAGGCATATGGCTGTTTACTGCAGTCGCCAAAGAAACTATTATTCACTACCATACTTAGTCGTTCCAGGGTGACTTACTGCATTACAAAATCACTTAAAATATAAGACATGTCTAAGAAACTAACAGTTCAATAAATTTATATTGTTAACAGTGCCTATAAAAATGCAAAAACATTAAAAAGAAGTTACTGTTGCTTCTTTTTCCACATTTTAGGTGGTTGGTTTTTCTTTTAGTTTCATGGACTTTTATCTAGAAAGATGAGGGAAATTTATATAAGCCTGTGCATTTCCTCTGCTTCTTATAACTATTTTACTTTTCAAAATCTAAAACTAAGTTTTACATTTAAAAGTCTCTCTGTTTGTTTGCTTGTTTGAAGTCTGGAACTGAAAAATCACATGGAGCAATGTGGAACTTGTCTGGAATTACTCACAGCTACTAGCTGAAAAAAAAACAGTGCTTCTTTAGAAAAGCAGAAGTTTCTTAGGAAGATGTGGCTATTGGCCATCAGAACAAAATAATTCATTCATCATTTCAGCACAAAAGGCCAAGTTACCTCCATGTTCACCCACAGTTTCAGTCTCCTGCTGAAACCAAGCACATGTACACTGCAGTGAACAAGGCAATGAGTATCCAGACATGATTAAAAAGAAAGGGAGAAAACATGCCTTAAGGAGCACATGCCTTAAGGCATTCCCTGGAGGTATGGGTAGAAGGGCTCCTATCACCCTCTAATGATAGATGTGCTCCCACAGGAATGGGTCTAAGGACCAGGTGGAGACTGCTGTGAGACCCCAGCAGGGCATAACAGAGATGTTCCTGATCAGTTACCGAGCCTCAGATAGTGCTCATTCCTGTGCCCACACATGGTGGTGTTGCTTGGGAGAGTTCCAAACCAGAGCCAAATGAATCTGAGGCTCTGGCAGGAGCAGGGCACAGATGTGGGGGCACAAATGTCATTCCTGCCGGTCTCTGCAGTCAAGGCACTGGCAGGGTTGGAGGCATCCTAAAGAGAAGTACACAGTTCCATATCTGGTGTTGGCTCCAGGCTTTTGGGATGTTGTTCCAAAAGCTGAGAAGCAAAGATAAGGGTGAATCTGCCTCGAAAAGAAACACACACAAAAACGTGACCAATTTTACGTATCAGCTTGCTGATCTATTGGAAAGACCTTTAGGGAATAAGCATAATAAGCTTATTAGGAAGTAAGATTATAAGTGAACCAAGGAAATGTATAAAACTCTGAGGACATATATTTATTTTAGCAGAATACTGGAAGGAACAAGGGAAAGAACAGTAGGTCATCTTAAGACACTTGTAAACTAATGCAAGACACATGAATAAACAAAAACAGTAGTTATAGGCCAAGTCTTAGTTTGCTGTTTGTGAGGCCAATACAAGGTAACTTATTTTTCCCTTAATCATGGGGAGTTAGCAAAAGTAAATTTTATATTACCAAATATAATAATTATAATTATAATAATATAATTATATTTATAGTATCAAAATAGGTTTCCCTGACACTGTCCTCTCTGAAGGTGGAAGGGTCCTTGATGGACAGCCCAGCTTCAGGTGTGCTTGGCTTTGCCATGGTCTAACCTGCCTCTATCCTTGATGCTCCTGTTAGCAGCGATGAGCAGAGGGTTCTGTGCTGCTCAAGGGTGAGTTTCAGAGTAGGACCTGGAGTGAAAGATGAAGATAGGTTCTGCTGGAACTCCTCCAGGGCTCCTCCCTGGCAGTAGCTGAGTAAGAAGCCTTGGTGATAGTACTGCCAGGACCAGGAGTCTCATTGACATCCAAGCAGCTGCTCAGAGAGAAAATGGTAAACAGCAGTGACTGTATTGTATCACCTCACACTGCCTAATTGTGGTTTGGGAGTGGGGACAAACCAGATGCCAATTTGAAAAGCTTTCCAGTGCTGATTCTTATGATCTTGCCAAGCAATCTGGATTGCTGTGCAGCTGGCTGCTCCTTGGTATCACCTATCACACCTCCAAGTTGCCTGTGGCCACCATACCTTTGTCATTGCTGGTTTTAATTTTTAAGCATATGACAATATTAACCAGTGTCAGGCTTAGCACAGATTCTTCTTTTAGTTTACTGGGGAAAAAAAATGTTTTAGTGTTTTTGCATTAATGACTATTGGGGTCTAATGATAATTAGTCATCATCCAAATTAGTCACTGCTGCTGTGCATTTCAGCTCCATTAGATGGAACGAGCTCCATGAGAAGGTGTTAGTGTGATTGAAGTTTGGATTGATGCAAGTGTGGGTAGCATAAAAGGAGTGTGCATGTCCCACGAGGAAGTAAATGCTTTTGTTATAGAATAACTGAAAATCTGGACTACTATCTCATGAAAAAGAAACTGTTGCATCCATATTATACATATGGAGTACATTAGCCCAGAGCAATTACAATTTCTGCATGTATATTTTTAGATTTCACAAAATATGAAGCAATGCAATAGATTAAACCTCAAAATGTGTCTGAAGTACTTGATCAAATACTCTTATACCTACCTTTTTAAACATGAAAGCTTAAAGCAACATGAGACTAGCTGAAAGCTGCTGTACACAGACCTTGAAATCACAGGTTCCTGAAAGAGCTTTGTTCACATTTTCTGTGTCCTGTTCCTTTCCTTGTATTAATTATGTAGTTAGAAGGTTAAAACAAAACCAAGAAAAAGGGGACACACACACACAATGACACTGGTCTGTCTCTGTAGAAGAAGGAATCATCTCACCAAAAATGTAGATCATCCTAAAAGAACACCCAAACCAATGTTTTGTTCTGTTAAAATAAATATTCTGTTATGTTCTAGTTCTTGTGCAATGTTTTTAATGTAGGAACAGTAATAAAAAGCCAATTACAACCTAAGGTGTGTCTAGAATATGGTTGTATGTTGAGGACATCATAAGAAGACGGTCTCAGAGGTCTAAATCACCAGGTGCAGATCCATCACAGCAGTTATTTTTTCCCATATGCAGAAAGCTTTCTGCAGCCCCTCCAGTGGGGAATTGCTCCTCCAAGGGTGACTGCAGCTCTGATATGATGGGCTCTGTGATCTCCCAGCTGTGCTATGCTGCCCTGTCTGTGTCCCACCATGCTCCTACCACACTGGGTGCTGCCCACAGAGGCTTACAGCTGCTTTTGCTCCCCTACTATGCCTATATGTGAATGTTCAAACCCAAGATCTCACAGTTTTGTGTACTGTGTAGAACTGTGTCTTATTTTCTATTTCCTGAGAGGAAGGTATCAACAAAGACACCTGTAAGAAATTAGATGGACTGGCCATTGCAGAACTGTGTTTTTAACTGCAGAGATAAAATATATCCAGAGGTTTATAATTCCGTATTTGTAATACTTAACCTGATGTAATTTGGAAGGTTTTCTTTTTGTATTCAGGACATTTAATTTTGAACTTAATCCACTTTCTGAGCATGACATATCTTAGTTACAGGTCAGGACTTGGCTTTTCTAATGCTATCATTCTAGTCAAGTGAGTATTGTTGTTTAATATCACCCAACACTTTGAGTTGTCAATGTCTTGAATATGATAACCTGCTTCCTCTTTCCTGCAACACGTCACCCATTAGCATTCCAGCTGCATTACACAGGGATACAAAGTTAGGGCACCAGGCTCTCCTAACATTAAATAAGAGGACTGTCTTGTATTGAACACTCAGGGTTCAGCAATACCAGTTAACAGAGATGAACACTCATCTGGAAAAAGCTGTCAACTCACTAAATTTAGAAAAAATATAGTCTCTTTAATTATCTTACTTGTCCCTTTAATTAATTTGTGATTTAAAAAACAATTTATGTATTTAATAGAAGTTTTAACTTCTGAAAAATTGTTTGCTCACTGCTTATATCTTATCTCTGTATTTATTTCAAGCCTTCAGCCAACTCCTGATTACTCAATGCACTGAATTAGGAACTTTGATTTTAAAGCTCACCTCATATTACCAAAACTATTAGGATTTGGGTCGCATAAAGTAATCCACTGGAAATAAAATATACAGTCATTCAGTGTGAATTTATATTTGCACAGTTGTTGTTTTGATACAACCATAAAAGATAAGAGAAACCAGAATGGAAATTTCTTTTAAAATAAAAATTCCATCCATTTGCTGAGGTGAGACTCATAGTTTTCCATGTATTTTTGCCAGTCCAATTTTAAAAATCCCAAGGGATATTTAGTAACAAATTAGACATGAGATTCCAATATGTTGTGCCTATGAAAAAAAAGGTCAATGTGGTTTTGGGTTGCATTCACCAGGCACCTTACCATCCTATATTGGACCAGGGAGCTAATAACCTTTATTTATGTGTTTTTAGGATGCACAACATGCTCTTGCAATGCTATGTTCAGTTACAGGCATCTTATTACGAGAAAGATATTGACAGATCATAAAAGCACAAGGGCTCAGGTCATCTTCATTTGTCACTCTGTGTGACATTCCACCCTTCTCCTTCTCCCAAGAGGAAAAAAAAGCACAACAGATTTTGACTCTAGAAATATTCTGATTTATTTATTAGCAAGTTATGGTAATAAATGCATTGTTCTCATATTATATTATGCAAGTTTAAGTGACCTGCCAGTCCTGTGAGTACAATTCTGAATCCTTGCTGTGGATCAAAAACATAGGATACCATGCTTGAAGGTGCAAATGAGAAATATAAGATGATGTTGCTCTGTATTTCCTGCACTAGAATGGAAAAACAATTTGTGTGTTCTCACATGGACTCACCATTTGCTAAAAGCTGTTAGCATCTAAAAGTCTTTCCAGGACTGCAGAAAATCATGGCATGTCCACAATAAAGAATGAATTTTTTCTTTACATTCCAATTATGGGCATTACTATAATTTTAAACATTCAGAAATCTGTAAGCACTTTTAAGCTGATCACACTTGTCTCCTTTTGTAGAGTAATATTAAGGTTTCTGAATTATTAATGTGTTTTTATTACAATCTTCTTTGATTTTATGGATATTTTAATTTTGTTTCATAACTAAATGCCCAAAGAAAGCATTTATCGTTTCTTTAATTATGGAACAGGTAGTTCAGTAGGATTTTCTCATTACTTTTCTTGTAAAAGCCTTTGCAATTTTTTGGAGTTTCTTTACCTTCTCACTGGAGGAGTAAAAGATTTTTAAAAGTAGGGCAACTTTTGTAGTTTTATTCTGTATCACACTGAATTTGAAAATATCCTTTTACAATCTGATGCGAGGGGATTTGGATATGCTTCCAATTACATGATAAGAAGAATGAATGCATTATATGCTTATTTATGTCTCATGGGAGGTTTTCACCTGGAAAAGGACATGATCTTGGCCAGACTGGGGAGTCCTTTGGCAATATGTCCTCAATCACACCACAAGCTGTTGGAATCTGGGTCGCTCCTGCAAAGCCAGAAAAGACAGGATGGATCAAAGTGGAGATATACCCCCTCTGCCTCTTTGTCTGTCTGTCTGTGTCTCTTTCACTCCTGTATAAGACAGGAAAAGCTACTGAGGGAAAGAAATCTTGTGTCTCCTGTTGTGTGGGTTAGGCTTGGTAAACATCATGGCTTCTTTAGTCCTTCAAATATCTGGATTCTTGAACAACTGAGTTTAAGGAGCTGGTGCTGGAGCTGCCTGAGGTGATCACTGCAGCAACTCCTGTTCTTCGATGAAAATGTGAAGTTATAAAAGTGGTGTCCTGAAAAACAGATGTACACAGCCTGGAAACATTGCAGAAAGGCAGAAGATGCACTTTGGGTCTTGGAGAAAATGAAATTCTTCCTTGACTACCAAAACCAACTGTTTCATTTCCCAAGTCTGTAGTTTGGTAATTATAATATTGTTAGGACTATGGAAAACTGCTCAAAGCCTAGCCTAGTGTTTGCATGTCATTTTTCAGTTGCATTTAGTACCCCAGGCAGACTTATTGTACAATATATAGCACTATTTACTGTGGGCTTATGAGGCACTGGAACAGGTTACCCAGAGAAGTTGTAATGCCCCATCCCTGGAAGTGTTCAAGGCCAGGTTAGATGGGGCTCTGAGCAACCTTGTCTAGTAGAAGTGTTCCCGACAATGTCAGGAGAGTTGGGACTAGATTATCTTTAATGTCCCTTCCAACCCAAGCATTCTACAATTCTACCTGAGTTCCCTCTTCCTTTGAAACAGTGTTTTATGCCACACCATATTTGCATTGATCTCTGCTTAAAATTTCATACACTTCAGTTTCTGCAATCTGGACATTTTTTTGAAATCTGAATGGATTTATATATTAAAAAAAAAAGGAAGGTAGAAATGTCTGCTGAATTTCAATTTTTATTTTATATAGACACTTCAAAGTGCCACAAAACTGGGAAATTCCCATTGCAACTGGTATACACACGCCCTGTGCTGCTGGTACCTCAGACACGACAGTGCCAGCATCCCTCTCCCTGTCTGCCAACGTGGTTCCAGTCACTCGGTGCCTGGCAAAGATGCTGCTGAATCTTTCTTAAAGCATGTGCCACCCAACAACACACAAATTGCAATGGCCTACTCCCCTTTTTATCTGCCCCCATCCCTCAAAGCTGTGAAAAATGAGACTTCATCCTGCAGTGAGAGCCTTTTGGGAGAAGGAATGCTACAGCTCTCTGTTTATTGCAAAGGCAACTGTAATAAACGTGTATACACATCGCCTCTGAAATGTCACCCTGTTAGGAAAACTTTGGTTTCCGTTCCCTGTGTGTGCCTTGGAAGGATACAGAAGGATGCACTGCTGCTGGCCAACAAATGGTGGAGCTCTTGCTTTGAGAAATGGGGATGATCACTTCACTGCTCCCAAAGTGGTGCAGAAAGAGGAGCTGGCAAGGCATGTATCTGTGTTAAACTCTGGGACTGCTGAAGGACCAGTTCTGTCTGTTAGACAGGTACTGGTGGAGAGCAGAAAGACATAATAGCTGAAAAGACTAATTTATTTCTTTTTTCAGGCAGTTATATCAAAGAAGGTGGCTAAAGGATGATCCTGATTCAATAATCTTAATTTTCTGAAACTGGCATAAACTAAGAGCTAAATGTAGCTAATTTGATTTTTTTTTAAATTTAAAGATTCCATTTGTGTGCAGCAATTAATGTTTTAATTTTGTAAAGACAAAAAAAATCAGTTTTATATTTTAGTATTAATTCCTAGAAAGTAAGGAAAAAGTAGGCTGTGGATTTTCTAATGCACTCTGCTTTTGTAATATTTTCAACTCAGCAGTTCAGATCAGTCACTAGAACTATATTTAAAAAAAAAAAAGTCAGAAAAGGAAGTGTAAAACTGTTAGCGTTTATAAGACTTTTCCATAATTCAAACCAGATTTTTTTTTAGATTTCCTAGAATTGGTTTTGTACAAATCTTTATTTGGATAGTTTTCAGAGATGTGTTCCTAAGAAATACATGTGTTTTTTTTAATTTCAAATGAGGTACAATGACTGGGATAAGTGAGTTAAAAAATAGTTTATCCCATGGAGACAGCTTTTCAGAACATAGTCAATAAAGTCGTATGTGACTGCTGGAGATATATTTTTTTTTCGATCCTTAAACATAATGTTCCTAGTATATATTTGTGGAAAGTACTTGAGTGTGCTCAGGTTTGTATATACCCAGTTGCATCTGCCTAGAGCAGGAAATTATCCCAGATCCATCTTTTTCCCCTGTCATTGCAATACATACACAAAAACATGAGCCTGTGTTACAGTGCCAGTGTCACAGCCCAAGGACTGGCTTGTTCCACCTGTCTTACAGATCTGGAGCCAATATATTCTTTGTAGCCTGTAAGTTATGCTTGGGATTTTCAACCACCATGTAATAGTAAGACACTAATTATGTGGCAGATTAACTAGTATGCCGTAGACTTTCTACTGCATAATGTGTTGGACAATTTGACTGTAAATTGTTCCACAGAGCAGAAACCCAAAACAAAACAGAAACCCCCACACTCTCAAATCCAGACTTCCAACTTACATGGAAACTCCAAACAATATGAATAATTTCAGTGCAATTTGGTTTGGAGCAGCTATATGGAAGCTAGACAGCCAGGAAATCTTTCCCTCTCAATTTCTTCCTTTGCTAATCTGTTTTTCTTCAGGACACAGGGAGTGTATTTGTCAAATAATGCCTGCCTCAGTTATTTCTCATCAAGAGCAATGGATGGGGTGTTAGCATTGTGTCTTCTCAGACCCTAAAGGATCTGTCAATATAGCCTACTGAAAAGCCATTATATTTGAAGGAGCATTTAATTGTGCTTTGGTCTTACTGCCGCAGAAGAGCTTCTACCTGAAAGCCAATGCGGCTTCAGAGCCAATAGGAGTACCACAGACATGGTATTGGTTCTCAGGCAACTGCAAGAGAAGTGTAGGGAACAGAACAAAGGTCTCTATGTGACTTTTGTTGACCTCACCAAGGATTTTGACACAGTGAGCAGAAAAGGCCTGTGGCAGATTTTGGAACGATTGGGATGTCCTCCCAAGTTCCTCAAAATGATCATCCTGCTGCATGAGGACCAGCGTGGCCAAGTCAGATATGGCGATGCACTCTCTGAGCCCTTTCCCATAGCCAATGGTGTGAAACAAGGTTGTGTTCTCACACCAACCCTATTCACGATTTTCTTCAGCATGATGCTCCAAAGGGCCATGGCAGACCTCAATGAAGACAGTGGCATCTACATCCCCTATCATACCGATGGAAGCCTATTCAACCTAAGGCGACTGAAAGCCCACACCAAGACCCTCAATCACCTTGTCCATGATATGCTTTTTGCTGACGATGCTGCCCTTGTTGCTCACACAGAAGCAGCTCTGCAGCGCTTAACATCCTGCTTTGCAGAGGCTGCTGAGCTTTTTGGGCTGGAAGTCAGCTTGAAGAAGACAGAAGTCCTCTATCAACCTGCACCTCACGAAGTCTTTCACCATCCCCACATCACCATAGGCAAATCAGAGCTTAAGTCAGTCCAGCAGTTCACCTATCTGGGAAGCATCATTTCCTCAGATGGTAAAATTGACAAAGAGATAGACAACAGGTTAGCAAAGGCATACAGAGCTTTTGGAAAACTCCATAGAAGAGTCTGGCGCAATAAACACCTGAAGAAAAGTACAAAGATCAAGGTCTACAAAGCCATTGTACTGTCCACTCTTCTTTATGGCTCTGAATCCTGGGTTATCTATCGTCACCACCTGCGACTCCTCGAGCGCTTCCATCAGCGCTGCCTCCGGACAATACTAAACATCCACTGGACAGACTACGTGACTAATGTGTCTGTTCTGGAGCAGGCAGAGGTCACCAGCATTGAGGCCATGCTGCTGAGAACGCAGCTGCGCTGGGCAGGGCACGTCTCCAGGATGGAGGATCACCGCCTCCCTAAGATTGTGCTCTATGGTGAGCTTGCCACTGGCTGCTGCAAGAGAGGAGCCCCGAAGAAGAGGTACAAGGACTCCCTCAAACAACACCTCAGCCTTGGCCATATTGACCACCATCAATGGTCCGCTCTGGCCTCCAATCGGGAGGCATGGAGGCACACCATCCATAATGCTGCTGCTTCCTTTGAGAGCGCACGCAGGATCAGTCTCGAGGAAAAAGACAGCACAGAAAGAACCGTGCCTCGCCAATACAGCCTGTGGAGACTTTCCACTGTGCCTTTTGCGACCGGACTTGCCTGTCTCGCATTGGCCTTTTTAGCCACCAGCGCGCTTGTAGCAAACGTGGGTAGAGCCCTTCTCAAATCTTCGTTCACGAAGCCTAGCCATGACGATGATGGTCTTACTGCACACGTAAGTACAGATGTGGGGACTTCTTAAGGGCTCATTTCTAAAGGGGCTGCAGGGTACACAGCACTGCAGTCTTTGCCAGTCATATAACACTTTGCACACAGTGGATACCACTGGAAGTGAGTACCTCAGTGATTTGGCCTGAGTGCTGTTCTGAAGCTGACTGGAATAGATTTACTTGTTTGGATCTCTAATTGACTTGCCACAAAACAGTTTCTATCAATCAGTGCACTTTAGTTGTTACTTTTGTGAAGGTTTCCTGAAGCAAAGGTGGGGAAAGCCTTCTATAAGTGGTGTGCAGGATTTAAAAAAAAGATCAGACATTGATAGAAAGCTGGATGGACAAATGTAGAACTTGAAATTTACTGCTGAATCCTTTCTAACAATCTGGGTATATCAGAATGCTACTGCCACTATTTAATTCTAACAAAGATTTTATATCATATCTCACACACCAAACAGCTTGGAAAGCATTTTTGCAAAGGAAACCCATATTAGCAAACCTAATGCTACTGAAGGATTCCCAGGTAACACTTGCAGGCTGGTCTTAGGAGCAGCAGACCCTGCGGTGGAGGAAGGGCTCGCTCTCAAGGGGCCTTCAGATTTCAGATGCTCCAAAATGTATAATTTTTCCAAATCTTCTACTAGAGCAGACTGCACTATGGTTTTAATAACTTCTTTTGATAAGATACTGAACTGCAGTGATAAAATGTTTCAATTAAATTTCTTGTCTTTTATAAAAGTGACTGAAATGTAATTCAATATTATAACTGGAAGGTGTTTAGTTAGAAGTGGATTTGGGAAGTTCATTAGAGTCAGTGGCTTGGAAGGAGGCATTTAGATCCATTCCATCAGTTTCCATCTCTGCTAATGTCAGAGGAAACCAGTCTAAATAGCTGCCTAGAAAGATTTTCCCCCTGTGGTGCTGTGCTTTAAATTAGACGATTATGAAGTTTTCAATGCAGCTAAGTAAATCTATATTAAACTGAAATATATCTTATTATTTCTGGAGCTGTGCTTGAGCCTTTGGTTTCAGGTTGGTGAATAATTTTAACAGTATTCTACATATTAACTCACTTCTTACAATGGATGCAAATGACTGCTTACCTTGATACTGCAGTGCTACAAAGCAGGACAAGTAAATGTGAAAACTACAACTTTTGCCAGACCAGTATCTCTGCAAATCTCTTCATGTATCTCTCACATAGGAATTCTCAGCAAGATTGATTTGTTGATGGCTGGTGGCCAGGACCAAAACATTTATAGGGTATTGGGGTCCACAGAAGCTTGAGACCAACAGCTACCTTGAATTTCTCAGTTCTCCTGAAGAGCAGACACTATTTCCATAACAAACTTGGTTTTGCAGTCTCCATCCATGTCTGTTCTGCCACAATAGGTGGCTGCTGGTACTAAGCTAACCAGTTTGAAGCTGGCTTAATTTTCTTTCTACCACAGGGTACTCCCTGGCTGTCACATTCATGCTAACTGCAATATATATGTACTGATAGCTATAGACAAGCTGGCAGCATGCTACTCTTATGAGTACGAGCTATACTCACTGCTAGTTAAACCAGACAAAACTTCTTTTCCATTTGCCTACAGAAAGATTCATTTGTGCTCTCCTTTCACATTTCCTCTGGGAACGTGCTGTTGGATCTCTTAATCTGCCCTTAAAATTTCTCTTTATTTGCTTTTACAGACACTTAACTTTTTTTCCCCTGTAACACTTAGGAGGAGAAAGGTAAAGCTTATGCAAAAGCTCACTCAAGGATGTTGGTTTTGAAATCATCTACTTCTTGAGGGGATACCCTAGGCAAATTCCAGGAAAGTTAACCTGTCAAACCTCATTAGCTCTGCTTTTTCAACTCATGATACATCTTTCTCTAGTCTTTTCAACATTTATTAACATAATTCACTTCATAATTTTTTCCTAAATAAAATATGTAGGGCTTGATCTTACACTGATGCAAAGTGGATAATATGCTCCAGCTGAAGATGCAGCCCCATACTTTGCCAAAGAGGAGATTAGTTTGCAAGGCTTTATACATGCAATATCAATGTCACAAAAATTTCTACATGCAAAGCGACATTGGTGATACATAAGCCAGCTTTGTATGTATACCTAATCTGTTTGCTCTTTGTATCCTGAAAAAAAAAGTTATTGCAAATTAAGACCTTCAAAATCAGAGAATATCAAAAGGTTCAGCACAGTGTATAAACTTTGACACTACATTGATGAATATATTGTTATTGTACAGACTATACTTGAAAAAAAGAACATAGTTGTGTAAAGAATCCTTCCTGTTTTCACAATTTCAGGTACTCAGTATCTTTGTAACCAACATCCCAGAGCACTATTTTTTCCTTTTGTTTCTCATAAAGTCTCTTGCAAATAAATATTCATAGATAGTGAACATATAAGACAAGGAATTTGTTTATGCAAGTAAAGAATGTTACAAAATCTCATGAATGTTTTCATTCCAAAGATGAACAAAAAATTTCTGACTGATGCTCATGACCTCTCCTTGTATAATGAACCTCCAAAATCCTTTACTGTTCACTAAGGTCTATTGAGCAATGAGTGAACTTTACAGGGTTTTTCTTTACTTAGCTGATCTGCTGTAAAGGCTAAAGCATATAGTTTATATATATTAAACCTCTGGTTAATTATTTTTTACATACATTAGCAGTAGTTAAATTAATCCACATTAAGTGACAATGATGTTAACGCTGTCCTGATTTAGTGACAGTTATTATCACTCAGTATGTCTAAGTAGTTTTCCTGGGAGAAATTCTAAGACAACATATGCTTGCAACAGCAACGGGCAGTTAAATACATTGTACTACAATTATATTTTATATATGTGTGGAGAACTTTTAATCAAAACATTGCATTATGATTGAATACTGAATCATGTTCCTGCCAACAGGCGATGCATCAAATCAGTGTGATTACAGTCGGGATTGAATCAGGAAATGAACTGTCAGAATCAATTGACGGTTATCCTACTTTTGGAAATTTGTAGTTGCATCAGTCAGAAGTGGACTTGAAAGAGTGGGCCAATAAATGTGCCTGAGCATTTAGTTTCAGATCTGAAACTAAACACAATCTGAGAAATATTATATGCTTTATTTTCATATAAGCCGGTTTTTAACCATTTTTTAAGATTCATAAATTCATCATCTAAATTGCCAGCCTAGAAATGGGAAAAGAAAATTAATAGATTGTGCTTCTGACATCATCACAAATGGAGAATTGTTCCATGCTTCTTCCCAATGCAGTGTCTACTCATTCCAAATCCTGTTACAGTCTAAGTACTCAGGTACTTGACAAAGCTCTATGTAAAAGCCAAAGAATTAGAATATTACCAGGAAATGTTAGAAAGCCTCAATGATTCAAGGTATTATAGAATTGTTACACAAGGAAGGAAATTAAATTTATACACCAACAGTATGGGGAGTTTCCTCTACTCACCTGTTACAGCAGAGCAGAAATAGAAGGCTGAGAAAGCACTTCCTCTGTGTCCTTGCAGCAGCAGTCTTTGCTTCCAACCTGTATTTCAGTCAGTTTGGTAGCTTTCTGAATTGCAGCAAAGTCCAAGCAGACCTTTCCAGTCCCTAGAAAGTGTTGCCTCTGGGATGTGTGTGGCTGGAATCCTGCTTCCTTCAGCAGCCCCTCAGCACCCTCTGTGCTGACTCGTGTCAGTCCTTCCCCTCTTCTCCCTGCCACATCCCACCTCATGAGAGCTTCTCCCCCTGGAAAGAGCTCTAGGGCAAAGGCAAGTGGGACTCTACTCTTATAAATAAACAAAACTAAAAAACTGAGAACAACCAAGTAAAGCAGATACCATCCTTCAGGTTGGGTAACTCCTTTCTTTGGGAACATGACTGGTATGGGAGATACTGCTGCATCCCCTTTTATCTCAGGGAACGCCTCACTTGCCCTTCTTTTCCTTACATGAATTTAACTGTCCCTCTCATCCTATCAATCCTGTACTGTTAAGTGGTTCCCACTGAAGTTACTTGACTTCAGAAGAGGCATTTAGTAGAGTCCCCATGGCTGGAGGCTCTTTCAAGATGCGATTGGTCAGGGCGCTTTATAACCTCCTCTGTGCTTCCTAGGAAAGGTTGGACTAGACAATCTTTGAAGGATCCCTCCAACCAGGGCTGATCTGTGATTCTGTGATTTTTTCAGGAGTTAACTGAGACAAGAGAGACATGACTGCAAAGGAACGATTATGGCATTCATGTAAAAAAGTGAGTATTGGGTTCTAATTTTTGCCACAATAACTGAATTAACTCTCTAATTTACAGGTAAATTGCATAAATGGCATGTATAAATTCTGGAGCAAGAAATGGAAGCTCTTGCTTCTTCCCTAGATATAACCCCACAACTAGTGGGCTACACCACTCACTCATGGTCCGTAATCCTCCTCTCTTGCTTGCCTCAAGTAGGTGTGTTCCCCGTGTCACATAGCACAAAGACCTCTGAGTGCAGTGCTCCTCTCAGAGGCAGACGTGGAGCTGAAAGGTCTAAGGCAGGAGAAGAAACTTAGAATCATAGAATTGATTGAGTTGGAAAAGACCCCCAAGATCATCAAGTCCAACCCTTGGTCTATACATCATGGCACTCAGTACCATGTTCAATCTTAGTTTAAAACCTCGAGGGATGGTGAATCCACCACCTCTCTGGGTAGGCCATTCCAATGCCTGATTACTCTCTCTGTAAAGAATTTTTTTCTAATATCCAACTTAAATTTCCCCTGACAGAGCTTAAGCCCGTGCCCCCTTGTCCTATTGCTGACTGTCTGGGAGAAGAGACCAACCCCCACCTGGCTATAACTTCCCTTCAGGTAGTTATAGAGAGTGATGAGGTCACCTCTAGGCCTCCTCTTCTCCAGACTAAACAACCCCAGCTCCCTCAGTCTCTCCCCATAGGACTTGTGCTCGAGTCCCTTCACCAACCTAGTTGCTCTTCTCTGGACCCGCTCCAGCACCTCAATATCTTTCCTGAACTGAGGGGCCCAG
>VXBX01000254.1:122620-137479 GCA_013400415.1 Scytalopus superciliaris | reverse complement strand
AGACTCTCTAACATATAAAGCCACCCCTCCACCTCTCCTACCCTGCCTGTCCTTTCTGAAGAGCTTGTAGCCACCCATGGCAGCACTCCAGTCATGAGAGTCATCCCACCACGTTTCTGTGATGGCAACTACATCATAGCTTTCCTGCTGCACAATGGCTTCCAGCTCCTCTTGTTTGTTGCCCATACTACGTGCATTAGTGTACATGCACTTCAGGCGGGCTGCTGATTTCACCCCTAACTCAGGCTTTCTATCCTTTGGCTGATCTCTGGAGAGCCCAGTTTCAATCCCTTCTCCCTTCAAACCTAGTTTAAAGCCCTCCTGATCAACCCTGCCAACTTATGGGCTACAGTCCTCTTGCACTTCCTAGAAGGATAAAGCCCATCTGATGTGAGGAGACTCGGTACCATGGAGTTTGCCCCATGGTCAAAAAACCCAAAATTTTGATGGTGGCACCAGTCCTTTAGCCACCTGTTGTTGAGATGGGCTTTTCTACTCCTCTCTTTATTTAGCTCCTCATCCATCCCAGATAGCACAGGAACTGAGGCAAATATCATCTGTGCTCCTGTCCCATGGAGCATATATCACTGAACACCAGGATGGTGTTTAGAAGTATGGGTTCTCTGTTGATCTGAGTGCCTTCAAAACACAGTGATTCGCAGACTGAAGCACCCAAGTGCAAGCATGGTCCCAGTGGGAAAAAGATGACTACTTTTTGCATCAGGCTGGGATTGAAATGATGTCCTGGTCTAAGCATAATTCTACATGCTACCAATATGCCCAGATCTTCCTCCCATATGTCTGTAGAGTACAGGATCACAGTCATCCACTCCCATTGGTGCTGGGCCATCATGTCTCCCAGAAAGTGAAGTTGTGTGGCAGGAAGGAGTCTCATGTCCTAGCAGTTGGGGCATATGGCTGGAAGCAGGAATTCCTAGAATTTGCTACTTTTCCTTTGATACTGTATATGTTTTATGCTAGGCACCTGTTGGATAAAAATTAAACCATTGCAGAGTGTGTTGGAGGAGAGAGATCTATACCAAAAAACTTGGCATTGCTGAAAGTATATGAGTGAAAGAAGAAGCTAGTAGAGGTAGCTAGCGTTCCACACTTGATTTGAATTTTCCATGAATCTCCAGCTTATGGCTGTGTTAAGCAGTGTAATACAGTTTAGCACCTACAGACCTTAAAATATTGGAAAAAAGCAGCAAAACTGATGTGCAGATATCAAAGACTATCTATTGGAAGCAATATATCAACTGTCTGTAAAGGGATTCAGGACTAATGTGCATGAAGAATATTGCCTCTACCACTGCTTATAGAATTGGGTTCCTTATAAAACATGGAAAAATGCAGTGCAAAAATAAAACATTGGTGGAAATATTTACTGTTAGAGTTTCTCAGCTCTGAGCCATCACTGAGGTGTTTGAGTAGGGGGAAAGAGCTGTAGTGGACATTTCAAATGACAAAATGAACTAACACTGTATTTCAGGATTCTGTGATCATCACAACAGATAGATCTTAGTCCTAATTGTAATAGTGTAGGCCTTTTTTGAACATTTTCCTGTGTCTTCATAGTATAAAATGTTTACATGAGACTGGAGGACCTTTAGTTAGACTAATTTAATTTTTTTTTCAAAAGAAGCATCTTAATATTTTGTTCCCGAATCTTGATTTAGATGGCTTGCTGGCTAATCTGATACTTAAACTTACCCTTTAGAAGGTCATATGCTATAATGGTAAAAAAGAAAAAGTTCTTATTTATGAATACTCATTGCAATTCTGTTGCAATGACTGGTTTACATATAACTGGTGAAATGGCACCAATTTCTCATGAAGACTATTAGTTAAATTATAAGAGGGAAAAATTAAGACGGAAGTGGAAAAAAGATAAGCATTTGCAAATAATAGCTAGGACACCAATTTTGCAAAGATCTCTACTGATGGCAAGCAGACTTTCTGACTGCAGTTGAAAACCTAACAGTGTTCCAAGGTAAACATGTGCCCAAGGCACTGCTGGACGTAAGTGTTGATCAATAAATCATCATTCTAAACAGTCACCATAACATGACAAGCCTGCAGGAAAAGCACAACTTAAAAAGCAGAAACATTAGAAGAGAAATATTTCTTTCTTTCAGTGTTAAATTGTTCAGAAGTAATTGAAAGATTCAGGTGTTCTATTTACATAAAGAACTAAAACTAGAAGTATCTACTTCAACAGAGGATGCAAATAGTGTTGCGTCAATAGTTCAACATTAACAATGTTGAACTTCCTATCAAAACCCCTCAAATAGTTGAAAGCATTACTTGGTGTTGTACAAGATATATATATATAAAGAATGCTGTGAGGAATGGGACTTAACCTACGGCCTTCCTATCAGGATTGCCTTCCTCAATATCTCTAGCTTCATGTTTGGCACACTGGTTTCTGCAAATCCCACTGCCAGACACTTTGGTCTTACCATGTTTCCTACAAAGAACCTGCTCCTGCCTAGTTCACAGCTGCGAGCTTCACTGCCTGGAAGCTAAATGCTAAATGCTGCTGCACTCAACATCCAAGGGTGTTTGTGAATCAAGCCAGGATGTATTATTTTCAAACAGAATCAAATAAAATCAGAAGACATACTTCTTTGTAAACGTTGAATATTGATCTGATATCTGAAACTACAAATATACAGCCTGTTTCTTTCAGAAGAAATATCTGCTCATAAAATACTATTTTTCTTGTGTACCTGAAAAATGAATTGGAACATTCTCTTCAAACAACAAGTTTGTGCAGAAAGGGGGTTGTTTCTGTAATTTCTGTGACTTAACGATTTACTTGTTTTCAAAGTAGATACTAAATCAAATTAAAAGATCTCATAAAAAAAACCAAACAAGGTACTTAGTGATAATCCTAACACTAAGGAATATTCTGTGGGGAAGGCAGTAAAAGTCCTCTCCTCTCCTCTCCTCTCCTCTCCTCTCCTCTCCTCTCCTCTCCTCCCCTTCTCTATTTTTCCTTCTCACTTCTTCAGCTTTTCCCTCTTTTCTCTTTACTGAAATTCAGAAAAATTCCATGAAAATTCTTCTTCTGAGGTGTTGCTTGATGAATGTTATACATTGAGCATTTCCTGCCTCTCCAATTCCTCTACAGTGCTATCTGCCTCATGTGGGAGGACAATAGTAGGCAGCTCTGGACCTGTGAAATCTTTGTGTGAGACTTGAGGACGATATATTTCTTCTTTGGGGTTCAAAAATCAGTCCTCCTCTAGTTCTTCCTCCAGTCACCAGCTGCTGAAGTTTCCAAAGAAATGTGCCATTTAAGATTTGACGTGTCTGCTTCTGGTTTGTTTCTTGGAAGAAAACTGTTCAGCTCAAACTGCTTTCACAGCAATTGTTTAAGCAAACCCAGTTTGAAGTGATTAACAGCCCTTACAATGTAGCAACAAAGCCTGTATGTTTAGAAAAAGATTATATTTACTCACTGAGAATAAACACTGAAATATTTATATCAAGACATAAAATTATGAGCAGGTATCACTTGCAAATCAAAATTTAACCCTCTAGCAAAAGTAATTGCTTTTCCACTATATTCCAATTGACAAAATAATTAATAGAAATGTTAAATATTATAGTCACATGTTACGCATTATATGTGGATTACTTTTTCCAATTCTCAAAATAAAATTTGGAAAGTTTTAAATATGCTTTACGTATTATAAAATGAGTTTTTCTCAATATAAAAAGAATCAGAATGTTTTTTTCTCCATTAACATTTCAATTCAAGAAGACCAAACAAGCCATGAAACCCCATGTTCTATGGGATTATTTATGGAACTAAGTTTACTCTTCCCATCTTTGTCACAAATAGAATTTTTGAACAAGAATTTCTAGTAATTTTTAGTTATAAGATACAAGTTCACCTTTTTCTTTCACTGAATGCAAGTTTAGAGACTTCCATCTCATTTCACAGTGAATTAACATTAGACCCAGGCCTAGAAGAGAGATCCTGATCGCTTAAGACCATACTTAATATGTTCTTACCTTCTATACAAAAGACAGGCAATAATGTTTACCACAGAAAAAAGTTTTGGATTCAGGTTTTCTGCAGCCTTGGGTGTATAGCTAAATGAATACTATTAGCTCAATTTATGGATTTCAAATAAAAGTCTCTTGACAAAATAAAGACCAGATTCTTTGGTTACACTGAATAAGCCTTGTTACATGAATAGATACATTCTCTTTAGTGGGATTTAATGGTAAATCATTACTCATGTTGAATAAAGTGGTAATGAGTACAGCAACCATCTGTCACAATTTCACTTCCCACAGCAGGGTTTAGGCAGAAAACTGAGTTAGCAATTTTGATATTTCACCTCACATAATGCCCAACTCTGGGTGTACCACACAATTTTCCAAAAATTGGCCCAGTAGTCAAAAAGTTGTTGTGCCTTTTCTTACAAAAAGTTAAAATGACACGCATAAAAAAGAAGGTATCTGTAACTACTCTGTGATTTAAGGCACACAATACTCTGTGCCTTTTCTCTTCCTACCAAATCTATTTTCATAAAGAATGAACTGTAAAACTGATCGCTATGAACTTCTGTATCTGTAAAATGGGATCAAATCCACTGAATTTACACACATTCTGAAAACATGCAGGATTTCAGAAACATTTTCATACTTTGAATTTCATTATTAAATCAGTTTGTACATAATTACAGTCTCTTTTCTTCCCCTTTGCACTAAAACTCATTGCAGACTAAACTAAAAAAATATTAATAGAGAGCAGAGCTTACACCTCCGGAAATGATCCTCAGCCTCTTGTTGTGGAGAAGCTACAGGGACTGGAGTAATCACTTGTGCTAAAGTATTGCCAGTTTCATGACATGTTGTGAATTGGAGCTTGAAATTTAAAAAAAATAAATAAAAGGTGATGCAATTGTGTCCAAAACAGAAAGACATAAAACCCCTCAAAGAATCATCTTAGATAATTGCTTGGTATTACTTTACCTCATTTGTTTCCCTCTTCTCTGCACGAGGTAGTCTTGCATGCTTCTGAGATTTTCTTGAGCCTAACAGAACTGTTCTAACATGGCTATGTTCTCCACCTCCATAGCTCAGTGCAAGGCAGGATAGTCTGTGCTGCTTGTGTCTGGGAAAAGCACAGCTCAGGATACTGATGAACCCTGGGGTGCTGCTCCTCCCCTTCCTTGCATTGACTGTCTCAGAGCACCTCTAGATGCAAGAAGAAGAAAGGCCGGCCTGCCCCACCTGCTTCCTAAACAGCATAGATAACTGCTTCTGTCCAGAAAACAGCCATCTAGAAAGTGAAGTGGTTTTTCTCAAACAAACCTAATATTCATTAAAAGAATATAATTTCTTCCAAGACAGGCATTGAAGAATGAGGCAAAACCTCAAGAAAAATTCCGAGCTTGGTAAAACTGAAGTAGGTAAAAGACCCTAGGTGCAAATGTAGGTGTGCACTGGTTTCTGAAATTCTCAATTTTAGACAGTTTAAATTTAGGTAATTAATTTTTAGAAATAGGACATATCTATGAAACTTGGATTCAGGTTCAAAGCTGTGTGTTGGAATGCCAAAAGCTGAAGAGAGTCTGCATCTTGAGCTTTGGTTTTTGTAGACTGGAAAGGTTCTCCTGGCCACATGAAAGATGTCTATCCCATGTTACCAAATGAGAGACTTCCCATGCTAGTGAGTAATGTAATGAGCTTACAATCAGGAAGGCTTTCAGAAAACAAATGACCAGTAAAAGAGAAAAAGAAAAATATGTAAAATTGCCGCCTAATCCTACCAGAGATCAAAGAATTCCAGCAAACAGTGGATACTGTTGTGCTTTTGCACTTGTTAACTGATTGCACAAGAGGAAAGACAAAGGAGAAGAGCTTAGTCTAGGCATCTGCTTCTCTGTGAACTGTGACAAAGACATGAAGAGGCATTTACTTGTTATCATCAGCCCAGGGAGAGCCGTTCTGAGAATGGAAATGCTAATCATCAATCTCCCTGTGCATGCAATGTCTCTGTTTAATAGCTGATAGAGCGTCTCCAAAGGGGCTTTTTTTTGCTCTTTGTTTAAAATGACATATAATGGACCTGGACTTATCAGTGTCTCTAAATGCATTTTCTGTGCTTTATCCTTACTAAGGGATTTAGTTCGTTCTAATGAATATATGCAGAATTGATTTTGAGCTTGGTATAATTTAATCCATCAATTTAACATTAAATTAATATGCGAAGAGGGTCTCTTTGTGGATGAAAAACAGAAGGGGAACATTCTTATTAATTTAAAATGGACTTGAGAAATGGAAAGAGGCTGCTGCTATTAGTATCTGCCATTGGGCTTAACCACTGGTTAGTGAGTTACTGTGTGTGAATGCCACGGCTGCAGAAGCTACAGAGACTGAGAGATCCCTGGTGCACGCTGAGCCCGGAGCTTGGGAGGCTGGCGCTACCTCTGTGGGAATCCAGCTGCTGAGACATGGCTTGCCGGGCACTCCAAGTGTTGAAGGCTCCTTACCAACCTCCTATCAAAAATGATTTTCTGCAGACCAGCGCTCCTCGGGCAGTTTTCCACATGAGACAGGAGTCCAAAGAAAAGCCATGCGCTAAGCACTGTTAAATATCTGGGTGTGTGGTCAGATTTCACAGCTGACTCCTAGTTCTTGATCTGGACAAATTGTGAATACGAAAAGATACCTGGGATGGAATGCTATGCAGCATCATCAAGCAACACATGCTCTTAATTGGTCTAACAGATGGTCTAACAGAACTCACAAATACGGCACATAGCAGCAACTCAAGGTTAAAAATTTTGGATATTATTTTTAACAAGGAGATGGAAGAAGGACACTGGGAGCTGAAGCAAATTTATTCAGAGCAACATGCTTTAAAAAAATCTTTATTAAAGGAAGACTTTAATCACTCCTTTATTTTCCTTGGGATAAGGTCAGACTAACAGGCCTGTTAACTGATCTATCTGGATTCCCATTTCCAAGCAGCATACAATCCTAGGAATGCAGCAGGATTTGGAGGAAGCTGCCTTTCAGCTACTGCTGAGAATGACCCAGGAGGTTCTTTAGTTTTGCCTTAAATAACTCCTGGGAGCCACATGCTCCAGACTTGCTGAACCTGTGGGTGTTTTTAAATGTTGCTGTTAGAATCTTCTGGGGTTATGGATAGAGAAGAAAGTTTTTGGTTGTCATTATATGAGATGAGCATATCATCTGCCTCTTGCTCTTAAAAACACAGATTCCCAAGGGTGGGTAGGTGGCAACAAAAACATGCTGGAGCTGATCCAGAAGACCTAGAAATACTCCAGAGAAATGTAACAAATGAAATCAGTGGTTTAGAACAGCTTTCACAGGAAGAGAAACAAAAATAAACTAGGACTTCTCAGCTTGGACAACAGAAGCTATATTAAAACATAACAGGGAAAAATTATTGGTTTGTAATATCCAGGGAACCTGGTGACAACCAAACCACGTTAACAGAAAAAATTTAATGCAAGTCAGAGTTCTTTTCATAACATATAATTACATTTTAGAATGCGTTGCTGTAGAGGATTGTTGAAGATAAATTCAGAAACACCCTAGAAAAATTAGTGAATTGATCTGTGAATATGAGTATTTTAACCATAAAACTGGCTGCTCAGATAGAAATGATACTGTAGAAATATTTAGGTTATTGTTACACTTTGTACAAGAAAGACATCTTTTCTTTTATCAAATTATCTGGACTTTTTTTATGTGGCATCTGCTGATTTGCAGCAGAAGTATGAACACTTGATAAAGAAAGAATGCAGATTCCAAGGTGGGAATGTGCTGATAAGTAGCATGACACCCTGGATAAAGAGACTGGATGGTCTTTACCTCTCTCATAGTAATATATGGATGATTTCTCTTGTACTATTATCATTCTAACACATTAAAATGTAAAATTTATATTGCACAAATCAGGAGGATGCTTTCTCTTGAAGTGATTTAATGCCATTTAATAATTTTATCTGTTCAGGTACATGTCCGTTCAGAGAACTGTCTATCAGAGCATGCCAATGAAAGCAAAAATTGGTAGGCCAACTACAGTGGAACAAATACTGCCTTACCAAATAGAAAGCACCCATAGAAAAAACGTGAACAGCAAACCAAAGCCTTTGAGTCCCTCAGCTTTAGCTACGTACTGAAGCTGTGATGTGTCTTCATCAGCTGAAATACCATCTGCCAACAGAATACTGCAAGTGACATGCTAAATGAGGATAAGAAATAGAAGAGGGATGAGAAAGAAAGATTCTTTTCCCTGCCTACATCTCATCTATTTAGTCCCTAAAACTTTGGCAAGGCACTTGTCATCAGAACCAGTCCTTCTTGGAAAGGGCGGATCCTTTGTCAGAGCCTCAGAAGCTCTGAGCAGAGGGATGTAAACTACTCTTCCTTCACTCTCTCCCCACCACAGCTGGTACAGACTCAACCCTGCAACTCTAGTGCTATTGGAGGTGAAGCAAATGTGTGATGCTAGCAGACCACCACTTTTGTGTGTTTTCTCCTGAATTTCCCCTCCACTACTTTTCAAAATGTTTGCTTAAATGTGGCAGTAAGGGGAGATTCATCTACTTTGCAGAATTAGCCACAATAAATGCCTCTGAATGAAAACTGTAGCTTATTATAAGACCTTTTACAGTTCTAATGTATTCATTGGCTCTTTGCAAAATACATACCTCATCACCTAGTGTGTGCTTATGTGACTGTAAAATTGCTCTTATGATACAATTGCTGCAGAGCTGCAAGCACTAGCACACTACCTGCACTCAGTTTAGCCCATGGCATTACAGCTGCTCAGGTCAGTTTTGGCTCTAAACCTCAGCAGAGATGGTAGTGTCTTCCCTCCAGACTTGAGAAGACAGTACAAAAATCCCTGCTTGAAAGTCATGCCCCATCCAGTCTGTGCACCCTGCTCAAGTCCACTACCCATTTGGGAACAAATCCCAAAACACACCAGGAGCAGAAATGTGCTGTAGCTGCAGCACTGGAGGAAGTGTCAGTGCTGAATTTCTTCTGCCAGTGCCAGAGATGGGAGGAAGTGGAAACATAATTTTTTTTATCTTTGTGACACCCATGTCCTCTTCTGGTTTCCAAAGGTCTGTCGAGCCCACCTTTCAGAGAAAGAGAAAGATCTGTGCTCTGGAGAGGGGAGGGAAATGAGTTTGTGTTCGGTTATAGGGAACAGCTGAGAGCTCTACTTGGTACCTGGGGCAAAATGTCAACCTGACCAGACAGCTGCATTAGCTTGCAACATTCAAAGCTGTCTGTGCTGCTGAGGACCTCTTGTAATGGTCCAGTCCATTAAATCTGACCAGTTACTTTCTGTGAGAGCCTTTTGTGGAGGATTTTGACGAAAGCTTGTTGGAAATCTTAACCCCTGGGCCCTCAGGATAGTTCCAATATCATGGGTTTTGCTTCTTCAAAGAATTCCACCAAATGCAGGCTCCATGGCTTGTGTTTGCAGGACCGGTGTCTTTCACTTTGCACTGCATCTATCCATGTGTTTACCAGTTCTAGCTTTTTGTATCATTCCTTGCAATTCTCCTTGTACAGATGTCAGGCTTGGTTCACTCTGGGATCCTTTTAAAAACCTGATGCCACATTTGTCAGCTTTCATTTCTCTGGCACTGAGGCCAATTTAAGCACAGTTTATCATATCACAGATAGGACAATTTAACGTTTTAATTTTCTTAGACCTTTGCAGTGAGTACTGTCTACTGCTGACAATGTTTTACTAGTGTGCTGGTTTAAAAGTAAACCAGTGGGAGAAATGAACCCAGCTCAAGAGAGATTACAAGTCAGAGTTACAATTTACTAAGAAGATTACAGTAAGTACAATGATACAGAGAAAAACTGGTTTTAACCCACAAAGACGTGTATAACCCAGCACCCTGGGACGTGAACAGAGCAGTGTTCATTAGCCCCTGCTGAGTGCCATGTGGTCTCTGTGAGTGCAAAGTAAAAGGAAAGAAAACCTATTGGTGAGCATGATGGTCGCAGTCTTGCTGAGAGTAGCAATTGCAGCCTTGTTGAGGTCCTGGTCATCTTGTGGATCTGACAAGTGGTACCAGAAGTCCCCAAACCCGAATATTATATATGCTCAGGTTCAGGTGGGAATGCCCAGTACTTCCCCCAGGGTGAGGAGTCTCACAATGGGTAATTCAACTCTGTGAGTCATGGGATATTTTGGAATCTCTGATGGCCCACTAGCAGACATGACCCCTCAGGCTGGGTGTGAAGGTGCTAATGATTCCCCAGAGGGGAGTTATCACAGCTGAGTCATTGGTGTGAAGACAGAAACACTCCTCTGTCTCACAGGGTTCTTGAACACCTAGCCTGTAGCCTGAGATGGCAGGTGTGCCCATGGCAGCTGCTGCAAATGATCTATTAGTAACGTTTCACCAGAAATGACATAGAGGGTGTAGAATACACAGTTTTGGTTACACCCACATAGTGATAAACTGGCACTGGCCCCTGTAACTCTGACAAATAGTTACTTTATAGATTTGCCAAAAACCTTTCCTTAGTTCTTTCAGTTTAAGGGCACTCCTCTTGTATGTTCCTTGAAAAAGTTGCCACACTGTGAGCTTTTTTCGGCTTTTCTCTTTTTTTTTTTTTTTTCTTTTAAGTGAACACTGAAGCAAATAGGTTTTTTTGTTGTTCTGACCTCATTTTCTGAATGCTCTTACTGAAAGTTGACTCTCTGATAAGCTTCCTGCTGTGGGTGAGTTTGAAAATATTTTTAAGTATTTTAATGTTTCTATGTATGTGTTATTAATTTATTATTAATTAAATAAAGTTTCCGTTGAAGTTATACTTCAGTCTATTTTGTCCTGCTTTGTTTTGGTCACCAGAGTTGAGGTTTCATTTTCATTTGGTTGTTTGAGTGTCAGTTCCAAGTTTTGGAGGATTTCAGTTTAGTACCCATAGTCCCCTTAGTCTACTGTTTTTCCATTCTAATTAGGGGTGGGAGCATTTCCTTAATAGCATTACCTTAATAGATGGTATAACCATACCCTGATTTTCTAATAGAAGGCCTATAAAAATACAAGCATGATACAATACAATAAATACAATATGCAATTTATATTAAAGAGATAAACATTTATTACATGAATTTATCATTTTGACTGCTTTTATTTTCAATTTCCCATTTTCATGCAGATCTCATTTTCAAAATTAAAACTACCATCATGGATATTTTGAACCACTTCCCTGGGGAACCTATTCCAATGCCCAACAACACTCTGGGGGAAGAACCTTTTTCTAACATCCAACCTAAACCTCTCCTGACACAGCTTCAGACCATTCCCTTGGGTCCTGTCCCTGGTGACCACAGAGAAGAGATCAGTGCCTGCCTCTTGTCTTCCCATCATGAGGATGTTGTAGACTGCAATGAGGTCTCCCCTCAGTGTCCTCTTCTCCAGGCTGAACAGACCAAGTGACCTCAAG
This sequence comes from Scytalopus superciliaris, assembly GCA_013400415.1. Lineage (NCBI taxonomy): Eukaryota > Metazoa > Chordata > Aves > Passeriformes > Rhinocryptidae > Scytalopus > Scytalopus superciliaris. The sequence continues at coordinate 125,992 of VXBX01000254.1, read as the reverse complement.
CTGCTCCTCACACGGCTTCCCCTCCAGGCCCTTCACCATCTTCATTTCCCTCCTTTGAATACTCTCTAATAGCTTTATATCTTTCCTATGTTGTGATGCCCCAAACTGCACACAATATTCAAGGTGAGGCCATCCCAGTGCAGAGCAGAGAGGGAAAATCCCCTCCCTTGCCTGTCTGGCGATGCTTTGCCTGATGCCCCCCAGGATGTGGTCGGCCCTCCTGGCTGCCAGGGCACTGCTGATGTGGTGTGATAAAAGCTGTGTGACTAAGTGGCCAAGTTGCCTGAAGGTGAATACCACCCTTCAGCCAGAAGGAGAAGCAGAAGGTGTCTATGTTCTCCAAAGCACTGCTGCATTTCCCTGCAGCATAGGAGACCCATCATAGGCACTTCTTCCATGTGCTGGCAGATATCAAGAGGTTTTTCCCTTTTCTGATGAGCATTTCCATGGACTGTGGTGTAGGGCAAAACCCAGTAAGGTTTTTAATTGTACCTGCTGTGGTCAGGCAAAAAGCTCCTGGAAAGAAAGTGAGTGATCTTGGGGATGAAGGCTGGAGAAGCAGAAAAGAGGCGCATGGGCCACTTTCTCAAGTGGCAGTTTTGGCTGAAATGGGGCAGCAGAACGAAAATTATGAGGAAGGAACATGTTCTGTGGTAGGAGGGAGGACCTGATGGATGGGCAGATCACAGAAGCCTGATTTTCATGGGAAACTTTGTTAAAAATCCGCACAGGTTGCCTTGGGTCTGAAGCTACTGCTATGTCTTTAATTGGTTCTTGGGTATTAATTAGAAATATAAGATGACTCAGAATTTTTCCACTATGGAGTGAGAAAAACTTTTACTGTATATTTGTACTGATAACATAATATGGTTAAAATGTTGTTATTTCTATTTTTACCTATTCCTTTTCCATGTAAGTCAGGTTTTCATCACCTTTCCCTGTGGCTCAGAGGTGAATAAATGCTACTTTCACAGATAGAACTGTTCAGGTAAGTTTTATTTAAGTGTTTTAAAAAGGATGACAGTGTGGCATGGGAATCACAGAGATGACAAAGCTTTGAAAACAACTGGAAAGATTCCTGTTTGAACTGCATAGGTATGCAGTTCAAAATGTTCAAACAGTAGCTGATTTTCTTTTTTTCCAGTCTTGCTGCCAGAGTACCTTGGGAGAGGAACACACTGACACTTCCTTGTTTTTCAGGGATGAGACTCTGCTTGAAACTAGGTGACTAAAGAAACAAAACTGTAACATGGAGTTGCTAAAAGTCAGTTTAATACTTACAACTCCATAAACATTATTTATGGAAAATTGATAATTTTTTTTTTTTTCCAGAATGCCAGGAGTGAACCTGTTGAAGAAATTGCCATGGAACTGTAAGTGTCTGTGGAGAGTCCAGAGCACAGCTGCATCAGTGGCTGTCATGCTGAAACAGTGAAGGGTCTATCATCTGTGCTGTGAGAGCACTGGGTGAAAATTATAGCTGAGAGCAATCACTGTAACTAGACAAGACACAGGCATTCTGCTATGTAGACAATACCTGAGATATACTCTAGCAGTGACTTTTATCCCAAGATTACAATCAACCTTTCTAATTAGCAAGACCACATAGCCATAGAAGATTTGACATAATGTAAGTCACTGGGTTTTTAGCCTGCTAAGAATATGGTGTGTGGTGGATGACAGGAAGAAAAGCAGTTGACTGATGTGGCTTATCTTGAATTCTGCATCACTATTGATAAGAAACCATTTTAACCTGAGAAGATCCATATTGAAGAAAGTTGTAAAAAACCTCCTTTGCAAAAAAACACATGATGTCAGATACATTGTCAAGAAGCCACCTATCTAAGGTAGGGAACCAGAGGTGCCTAAGACTCCACTGGATTTGACCTCAACCACCAGAGCTCAAGAAAGTGGCTGAAAGCTGACTAACCCAGAAAACCAACCAGAAACATCACTGGCTTATTCAAAGCAGCCACAAGGCTGGTGGCTTCCAGTGACACTTGACCCTTTGCAGTGTGGTGCCCACAGACCATGCCACGAGATAGACACTGATGAATCACATCATATCCTTCCCTACCAAGTGGTAAAATAGGAAGGAATGATTCAACTTTGAGCAACCTGGATTCTCTAGTGGAAGGTGTCCCTGCCCCTGCCCCTGGTGGGGGGGCTTGTAACCTTTAAGGATGATTCCAACTCAAACCATTCTGTGATTTTACCTCCCAGCCTATTTTGAAGCCTCTTTCCTCTGGTTTAAACTGTTAATGAACTATCTAAGAGGATGCACGTGGTGACACAGGTGACGCGTACCAGCAAAATAAGCCTAGAGCTCAAGCCTTTCTTTTGGAGGGGACAAGAAAGGCCTTCTTGGGGCTATAATCTGAGTGGTGCACAGAGGGTTTTTTATGTTGGGAGGAAAATAACTTCGTAGCATGCTATAAAGTACTAAGGAGAGTAATGTTGCAGGGAAGGAAGCTGGATTTGAATGAGAATGAGAAATTATTTATAGTCCCCAGTTGTTAGGGCTGCTAAAAATATTAGGTGTTTCATAGCCTCATGTTTTATTAAGATTTTAAAATACACATAGGTTTTTAATTCTCTTCTGCAGCCAGGAAGGCTTGAAACAACTGTCCTTCCCCCCCATAAAAGATACCATATATATTTTCAGCCTCTGTAATGTGGATTTTTAAAACTAAAACTGTAACAGAATAAAAAGGAAAATCACAAATTTGCAGTGCTGATCTTTGACATAGGAGAACCAAGAACTACCCAGACTTCCTCCTGACCTTTCAGCAAATAATTTATCCACATAGGATAAAGATGGCAGAAAGCCGACAGGTCACTGAGAGAGTCCTCCACATTGTAGACAGCTACACAAGATACCCTTATTAACACTTATTTCAGACTCTGTTTTAACATTATATAGGTGTTTTGCCCTCCACAACTCCTATTAGAGGGCTGTTCCAGAATCTTGCTTCTCTGGTACTTAGAAATCTTTTTCTAATTTCCAGTCTAATTTTATTCATGACTGGTTTATACTAATTAGTTCTTTGCTAACATTATCTTTTTCTTAAGTAGCTCATTTCCTTCTGTGGCATATAGCTACCTGCTGAATTTATACAGTACAGTCTTAACTCCTCTTATCTTTCATTTTTCTAGGCTAAACAAGATAATTTCTTTTATATTCCTTCTTGTACTCTAGGCTGTTTGCACAACTGGCCATCTTTTTTGACCTTTTTTACACCTATTCCTATTTAAATTATTCTGGGTTTTATTCTTTTTCTTTTTCTTTTTCTTTTTCTTTTTCTTTTTCTTTTTCTTTTTCTTTTTCTTTTTCTTTTTCTTTTTCTTTTTCTTTTTCTTTTTCTTTTTCTT
>VXBX01000254.1:34530-122479 GCA_013400415.1 Scytalopus superciliaris | reverse complement strand
TTTTTTTTTTTTTTTTTTAATCCCAATGAGTGGCCAGAAATATGCCTAATAATGTACGGAGGGTCTCACTAGGGCTTTATATAATGCATTCATATTTAAGTTTCTATTAAAAAATACGTTGTTTGGCAAATTATCTGGTTTTCTTTCTTTCCTTCATCATCTCATACGGCTTTGATTTCTGGTTTTGAGTACTACAACCAGCTATAAGTTCCCTAAAATTATGAAGCCATAGTCTGATAACAATAGTGCTATCCTTAAAAGTAGCTCTGTTCTAAAAATCTGCTAAAGAACTATCACTCTGTACATCGTATGGTTACAGTGCTAGATATACATCTTGGTGAAAAAATCTGGAAGCTTAAAACATGAATCTACTTGGAATGTTTGTGAATAGAGCATTTTTCAAGTATATCCTTTGATTCTGTTTGCAAAATCAAACAGTGCTAACAAACAAGGACAGGAAGAATGAAAAGGAATTATTTGGCTTGCTGTTCATACTAACTGATTAGGGAAAAGGGCACTAAACAAAGGCGACAACTTTTAAAAGGTTAGGAGGCAAATGCTGAAAAATCCCAACATGAATAAAAATGTCCACTATGTTGCATAACTAAACCTTTTTTTAAATTATCCAGAATCGGCCAGAAATGTTGATATCCTCACCCTTTTATAGAATCTCCAATATTTACTGTATACTAAAAAGTGTAAACAATACAGCTAGCAATACATGAAACCTTAATCTATTATAGTAAAAAACTAGATCTTTCTTTTCTTTCAAGATTTTTGTGTGAAACAGCATAACACAAGATACTCCAGCCAAATAGGTTTAGTAAAGAAGTTCTTTTGAAAAACAAACAAGCAAACAAACAAAAAAACAAAAACAGAAAAAAAGGCTAGAGCATTGCAAAATAAGAGAAACAGTAAAAGAAGCAATGTATTCCTTGAAGTGCAAAAAAACTAAAGTACTTTCTTCTTTTATTGAAGAAATAACACAAAATGTAATGGACAAAGGCTCTAATTCTCTTTGTGCTTAGGAAAACTCATGTACTGAGTATAAAAATGCAACTGGCATTAGTATACAGGGACTCTGAAGGGGAGGGAAGGAAAATAGCTGATGAATATACATAAAGATACATCAGATATCACTTTCTTTTCAAAGACAAAGGCAGCTTTTATTTCTAGATTTTGATTTTGTTTAATTTGGGAATTTGTTTGTTTGTTTGTATTATGTTGTTTGTTTGGGTTTTTTTAGTGACAGGGGACAGGTTGTTGCTTTTTAAAGCTTATAGGGAAATAGCCCTCTGTTATCTGTAACTGGATTTTAAAGTCTTCAGGTGAACAGAAGCCCGATTGATTGGATACAGCATCAAACCTAGACACTCGTGTGAAAGTTTAATGCTTGAAACGTGTGAATGACTAGTTTTGCAAGTACCTTCTGGTACCAACACAATTGGTGTTGAGCTGTTCTTAGTAATCTCCCTAAGGAAAGCTGAGCTTAGACAGAATGAACCCAGGCCTTTACATACGCTAAGATAATTATCCTGCTAGACTCCTTGCGCATAGAGAATGTGGGACTCTGGAAGTTTTCAGAAAATGATGAATAAGAAATGGGAGATTATATGAATGGATATTTCCCAAGTTAGTGGAAAGAGAGACTTTTTTCCCCATGCAGTGTGTGACACCTGAGATCTACCTACAAAACATGTGAGGGCATTGATCATCTGCCAAAAATTAAACTCAGTAGCAGTTCTGGGGAAAACCCTTTGTATGGAGTCAGTGAGAAGACTCAATATGAAGGATTTTCTTTGCTGTCCTGATGTACTTCCCACTCAAAAAGCCATCTTCATGGAAAGATAATCTAGAGACCAAGTCTTCAAAGACTCATGTAAGAGTCCTAGCAGAATCCTGAGCAATATATTTAAACCGGACTGGAGGACAAAGTCTGTCACCGTTTGAATCACTGTAATTCTGTCATGCTAAAGCTAATGACTGGCAGGAGATGGGCCATGATTACAGCATGGTAAATTGAATGGTCAGATAACCATCTTTGTAACCCAGAAGACTCCAGGGTGAAATGATCTCATTGTAAAGCAGTTCTACCTCATTAACTGAGTGTCAGGAAATCCCTCTAGTAATAAAGAAGAATATTGAACCCTTGTGTTAAGGAATGCTGCTCAAAGCCATCTGGATCCATATTTCTGTTCTGAAATGGGCAAGCAATCACTTTGGCTCTTCAGAGAATAAACAGTATTGCTTTATTTGGGCTGGAGGGAGAAGATCATTGCCCTGTATCCTCTGTGCCATTCTTCATCTTTCTAGAACCCTGCCCAAGAGGCAACTGAGTTACTTCACAACCAAGGTAAACATCCACCATGGCAGCCTTGAACCTGTGAGAAGGAAGCCCATTTCTGTGAGGACTTCATCACAGAAGTGAGGTACTGTGGTCATCATTGACCTACTGAAAGGTATAGCCTCATAACAGTCCTGCAACTATTGATGGTGTAGGCTGGTCCATATCTCTACAGAAGAGAAACAATAGTGACCTCTGGAATCTTGGTATTGACTCTCAGTGCCTCTTACACACTGCATTGCAAGAATCTGGACTGGGAATGTCTACTCCTACAAAGCCACAGTAGGTGGCTTCTCTCTGCAACTTTACTTCAACATTCAACTTTCTAACACTGTGAAGAAAGACTCTCAAGCAGGAAATTTGAGCTTACCTTCAGTAAAGTGTCTCTCTTTTACACTTGTTGAAATGGGACAAACACAGCTATGTTGGGGGGCATGAGCTACGTAACACTGGGAAGCCTTTGGCAGCTGGAATCTGGGGATAACAACATCCTGGCAATCTGGAGGAGGTTCCACGACCATGTCAGCTTGTGGCTGCCTGCCAAGCACCACAAACACATAAACACAGAACAACAGGCTTTTCAAGCACAAGGGCATCCATGCCCGGCTCACTGACAGATGGGCACAAGACACTACCTATAGTGACAGAAAAAGTGGGAGTGGTTTTTCAACTGAAAAAGGGTGGATTTAGATTGGACACAAGGAAGACATTTTTTTGAGGTGAGGGTCGTGAGGCATTGAAACAGGTTTCCGAGAGAAGTTGTGGATGGCCCATCCCTGCAAGTGCTCAAGGCCAGATTGGATGGGGCCCTGAGCATTTGGTCTAGTAAAAAATGTCCCTATTCATGGTGGGGAGGCTGGAACTAAGTGATCTTTAAAGTTCCCTTCCAACCCAAACTATTCTAAGATACCATGATTATATGAGTCCACATACCATAGTTGTATTCTATGTATTCTAGGAATACAACTCCACACACATATTGTTAGCATTGTCATTTGTAGATGGTGTAAGGAAAGCAACTGAGCTGAAGTAAGTGTTCAAAACCTTGTGCCCTCAACATTCCCCTTACATTTTGTCACCTCTTTTCCATTCCACTCACTTTTTTCCACGTCCCATACCCAGTTCTGGGAAATGTCCACATGCCCTGGTGGATTAGCCTAACAACAGAAAGTTGGTCCCCTAGGCAGGTTCTAGCACATGACCCACCAAAGTCACAATATACATGTAATTTTGGTCACCAATAAAAGGATCATTTGCTGATTCCTTGTGTAGAACCAGCTGCAGGCCCTGGACTGGCATTAGATATGTCATAAACAGGAAGCATGAGACCTTTTTTTCTGCCCTTCCTCAAGGTTTTTTGGTCTGTAACCATGAGACACTGATCACTGCAACTCAGATGCAGACCTGCCTGGAATAGGAAATACTCTGACTTTGCCTGTGGCAAGTGCTCTAGGCTGGTGTGCAGCAGTAGAGTAGTCATGTGTGTCTGACCTCTTCTGGTAGCTCACCAAGCAACATGTTCCTATGTATGGCTGAGGACCTGGATGGAGACCAGCAGCAGCTCAGTTCACTCCTCATCCCAGAAAATGACATGGAGGGGTACTAAAAGTGGCATAACGGTTTTGATCCACTCACTGCCCGGAATACAGCCAGTCTGGCACATCTGGTACAGACAACATGACCAAGACTTCTCATCTCTCTGTCCTTTCTCTTTCAAGCAAAACTAATGTGTAAGTTGTTGGTGAACTTAAGCTTTTCTCTCAGCTAACTTTATCACTATCTAAATACATGTATGCATTGTATACACACATAAAACCTTTCTTCTTTGTCTCCTCTTAGTTTTTGTTCAAATAGTCCTTCTAGAAGACAATCTGCCCTTGTTTGGACTTTCCCATGTACAGCCACTATGTATTGGTAGCCCTGCTAGCTTTAGCTTTATTCAATGGTTTTCAAGTTATTTGATATTTCCTTTTTTACACCAGAATTCTAATATGATGTCTTCAAAACAATATAGAATCACAGACTCATAAAATTACTTGGATTGGAAGGGATCTTAAAGTTTTTGTAGTTTCAAATCCCCTGCCATGGCCAGGAAAACTTTTCACTAGATGAGGTTGCTCAGTGTCCCATCCAACCTGGCCTTGAACACTTGCAGGAATGGGACATACCTGCCTCTTGCAAACATTTTGCTTTAGAAGCTTATTTTAAATTACTTTTCAAAAGCCTCTTTATTTACTGAAATTCTGAGACTTGTTCATTCCATGGAATTTTGAATTTGAATGTGGTTACTATTTGAATATGATTACTACTACACTGTGGCCTTTTCTTGCCTTGTGTGTTCTCTGACTGAGCACCAAGAATCTGTCATCACTTTATGTTTAAAATTCAAAAATCACCATGTTCCTGTGCACAATTCTTTCAGTTATAGCGGAGCAAGTGAACTCATCCATTATTTCTAGGTTTTCTCTCTTCAAAACTTTCCTAATCTTCTATAACATATCACCTTTAATGACCATTCTGATAGGTTACTTGTAATATAATCCCAATAGTACATGGGTTTTAGAAACACATGGAATTCAAACCCTTAGGTATATGATACTTCATTATTTATTTCATGAGTTTGCCTTATTAACTCTACACTTTAAACCTGGAAAGTCACTCCTTGATTACAATAGCCTACTTGTAGTTTTTCTAACAGGTTGTTTAAAATCTGTCAATCCTGGTTCATATCCCTCACTTTCTTTAGGGTTGTATAGAAATATGTCATATTTGGGCTTAGCGTATTGCCTGTTTTTATGTTTACTAATAAAAAACAGAATTTTATTGTCACTGCTCTTGAATTTTACTGATTTAAGTCCATTTTTTTGCATGTTTACAGGGTGTATCTAGAATCATAGAATCAGTTAGTTTGGAAAATACCCTTAAAAACCTCAAGATCCTCATTGAGTCCAACTGTAATCCCAGTGCTGCCAAGTCCACCACTATACTGTGTCCCTAAGCAACACATTCATGTATCTTTTTTAAATACCTCCAGGAATGGTGACTCAACTACTTCTCTGGGCAGCCTGTTCCAGTGCCTGATAATCCTTTCGGTGAAGAAATTTTTCTAATATCCAACTTAAATCTCTTCTGGTGTAATTTGAGTTCATTTTCTCTTGTTTGAGTTAGTTTTCTCTTGTTCTATCACTTGTTACTTGAGAGAAATGTGGAATCCCAGGTTGCTACAACCTTTCAGGTGGTTGTAGGGAGTGACAAGGTCTCCACTGAGCCTCCTTTTCTCTGGGCTTAACAACTTCAGCTCCCTCAGTCACTTCTCCTAAGGCTTGTGCTCCAGCCTCTTCACCAGTTCCACCGCTCCTTTTTTGTCATACTCTTCTTGGATGACATCACTTGCAGATATGTCATCCTAAAAGTGTTTTCTTTTGCACCTGATGGTATTTCCTAGATTCTTTCCTATAATCTCTCTGACTGCCTACTTGGTTGTATCTGCTGGCCAGTCATTCTGGAACTTCTATGGGAAAATAACGTTTGTAAAAATGATGTTTTATCTGCAGATAGTTCTCCAGGCTTTCTATTGTTGTTAATATTGTTATTTTGCTACAGAAAGTTCTTTGAGTTCTGAGACTAAAGTCTGTTATTCACTGAAGACACTGAAATGTATAGCCCATCAATAGCTCCAGGGTGATTCTTCAAAAGAGGTAGTTGTCTGGAACATACTTTCTCCTCTCTGTCTTCAGATTTTTTATTTTATTTTGGCAATTACATGAAACATTACTTCATGCCTTATTATTCTCTTGCCATTCCTTATAAGCTGTGTTTTAATTTAAAACAGCAATTTACAATTCAATTAATACATAACAACACAATCCATTGTAATCACGATGCGATAAATTTGTGTTTTAAGTAATTTTTAATGCTCATAGCAGCTGGATCTGTGAAGTGTGGAAATAGCTACCATTTTTCACCACCTGCAATACTGCCTGTGCAAAGCACCATTTTTTAATTATATCACCACCAAAACTCAATGTAAGGAAAATGGAGCAATTGTAATTGCAAAGGAAGAGAATCTTTGCTTATATTATAGTTAACACAGAAAATATAAAAGTAATGCCAATATATAATTAGTGAAACCGATATAAATGCAATCACTATTGAAAGATGTGTTTCAGATTTATATCTTTTAAAAAGGAGAAGGGATGTGATGAATTTACCTCATCCAGCAAAGAATTACAAGATTACAACACCTGTCCAGAAACTTATTCTTTATAATTTGCAAATAATGCGTTATTAGTTTATTGGTGACACTTTTTACTTTTCTTTTGTGACTGTCATGCACTTTTTCAGTTTTCTGTGTTTATAAACTATGTAGATAAAAAATTGCAAAAGGGCTAAGTCTTCAACAAGTTGGTAGTTTCTTTGACTTCAAGAAAACTACAGTAATTCCAACACAATTACAAATTTTGTTTGCCTGTAATTTAGATGTTAAATACAAACCACCATATGCCACCTGGAAGAAGTATATAAACTGCCTTCCAAGTTCCACTCCAAGAGAGGAGGTTGACTCTTCCAACTAGACCTCCTCTTCTGGTCTTACCAAGCCATTTGGGCTTGCTGTGAACACAAGCTCTGGCTACTACAGATATTTATTAGGAAGAGAGACTTTTAACTCTTCTGTCAATGTTTTTACTCTTTAAATCTGAAAGAAATTTTAGTGGTGTAATTGTAAAATCATAAAAAGGTCTGACTGTGTTTTTTTCATCTTCTGTGTAATAGAGCATTAACATAGGGGGTTTCTGTAATCCTAATTTACTTCTAAAGGAATTTCAGTACAACAGCTTTCCTTTTATTTTCCATCCCAGCAGTGTGCCCTATGTCAGTTTGCTCCCAGTCACATGGAAATAATTCATCAGAATTAATAATTCTACTAATGAAATCTGCAATATGTGCTTCAGGCTCACAGTTTTTGAAAATGGCAATTAAGTTGCTTTCATGAGCATCCCATTTGATTTAAATTCTTTTTTCTTTTTCTTTCTTTCTTTTTTTTTAACTTAAAAGCCATAAAAAAATGTTGCCATAACTATGAAAGATCATATATGTAAATAAAAACCCAATGAAAACCCCCTCCAATTTGGAACATATATCCCCTTTTAAGTTAATGGATAAGAAAGATCTGTCTTAATTAATAGAATGATATGATCTTCACATTTCTGAAGGTCTATAGGAAAATAAAATAGGTAATATTAAAACCAAGTAAATATACACTATATCCCGCAGACAGAAAAGAAGGTATTAAAAATTGTCAGCTGGGAAAATGTATCTATGAGTTGGCTTTCCTCAAAAGAAATATTTTTGCATGGGCCACTTCCATACTGACCTTGTATAAATATATATAAAATAAACATTCACATTCCTTTATGAGAAGCATCATTACAATACTTGTGGAAAAATATTGTGCAAATGAAATGGAATCCTCTTTTGTATCCTAGAAGTCCATTTGAGTTTAGAAATTGGATGTACTTGGAACAGAATCAGGACCAGGACCCCAAAAATGTTAATTTCCTACTATTCTTTATTCAAATGAAAAGATAGCATCTCTGGCAATTGCACCACAGACAAAAAAAATGCTGTTCTTTTATGTTATTACTGGCTTTTCAATTCTTACATTTGTCATTGATATATGTGGCATGAAAGTAAAAAATGCATACATAACATAAAGGCTGAGTAAATATACATTAAGGAGAACTAACCCATCAAGTGATTTTACCCTTATCTGCATTTGCAGGTTGGTTAGATCCATCAATGTATGTACCGCCAAACTCTATAATTCCATTATAGTGGTAGGAGGAAGAAGGTGGGAGTCTTTGAGGAGATGCCATGCATTGTATAGTAAAATCCAGCAAAGTTGCATTTTCAAATATCTGGTGGAGAAGTGGCAAAGTATCTCCAGTAATTTTAAGGACGTTTTCCAAATGTTTATTTAGATAAAAGATAGATAACAGTAAAACTATAAAACCTGCAGCAAGATAACTAGGTTTTATTAATGACCTGCTATATACCGTGGCCGGATAATTAAAGTTCTCCCTTCCTTCTAACCCCCTCTTCCCGGAGAAGGAGAGAGTGGACAAATTTATTTGATAGTTTGATAACCAGGGGACACTGGTTGAAAACTATTGATATAATCAGGGTCTATTCAATTTGCTCACGACAGACACTCCTATCTGCTAATTTCACCTGTGAGTAGTTAATTATGCCCTGGATGCATATGGTCAAGCCATTAATAAAATTTGTCTGTCATACGTTTCTGTATTTTCCTTTTTTGCCATCCTCATGTGCATTTTATCTATGGGAATCTGTCCCCTTTTTTTTCTCTTTTAACACTGCACAAGACAGATGTTAGTGTTATTGGTATTTCAGCAAGGCTACGTTATAGATGGCATGCAGCATGGATCAGGATTGCTCTTTTAGCCTGTAAAAGACTGGGCCTGTGTACATAATGAAGTTGCTGAAGCATGAATGATAATGGAGTTCTTAACCATTTCACATTTTCAAGCTATGCTTAGGGAATTTGCTTCCAACTAAACAAATGCAGGGGAAAATATGTTGGACTTGGGTTTGGGGGTTTTNTTTTGTTTTTTTTTGCTTGTTTTTTTTGTTTTGTTTTGGTTTTGTTTTTGGGGTTTTGTTGTTTTGGTGGGGTTTTTTTGGGGGGGTTTTGTTTTGGTTTTTTTTTGTCATGAGGATTTTACATATACAGGATGGCTGGTTTTACTTTGTTTCCTTTAAATCTGGCTGCTGTCCCTTTTCGAAGACATTTCTTTGGGTGAATGTAGATATCAAACATCAGATTTTCTCCCTCTGGTCATCTGAATTTAATAAAGTGCATATTCTATGCCAAAGTAATTTGCTTTAATCTCTGAAAGGCCTCTCAGGACTCAGAAAACTTCCAGGCTTCACATCTAATTTCCTTAATTCTGCCATTTCCTTCAATTGGCGTAGTTTTCTCTCACTCTGTCTTATTAGGAGATTGCTTAGTTCATCAAAAATAATTTGTTTATTCATAATACTGCAGGTGAGAGCATGTTGCTTTTCCTAATGTCTCTGAATAGAAGTATCTAAAGAATAGTGATAAAACTATGAGTGAGCAATTTTCCCCAGCTTTTGCTTCTTACTTTTATCAGACTGTTGTGTTCACAACCCAAATGTAGTCTTTAAAGTTGCTGAGGGTTACTCCCTCCTTTGAAGAAACAATTATTTGTAGATAAATCCTTCTGGTTTCCCTTCCTGCAGCTTGCTTTGTTTCCCTGACCCATGTACTACCAGTAAGGCCTTGTCCTTCTCTTACTTGGGAAGATCCAGATGGAGAAGATCATCCACAAAGGACAAAGTCTCTCCAGCATCAGCCATCATCCCTACATTGTCATAAATACTAAAATACTTAAGAGAGGATCACCCAAATTCAGTATGGGTTGGTACCTGGTCTCCAAATGGATTGATGAGTCTTGAAACCTTAACTTCAGCCTTACTTCTAAGGTCTTTTCGGTCCAGTCTTCTGTAAGATAACTGTGATTATCAAGGTGTGGTTTTCTTAATGATTCTTTCTCTCTGCTAGGCTGCATCAACCCTTCTCTTCCAAAGAGCTGAGTTGGCTTCATGCATTTTATGCTTTATCAAGTCATTCTTTAGGCCAGAAAAAAAAGAATCTAAACATTCTTGCTACCAAGTTTTCCCTACGTATACTTTCCATTCCTTCTTTTAAGGTTTCTAAGAACTCCCTTTGCTTGTTGGAAGCTAAATTATAAGGAGAAACTTGGATATTTTCTTCTCTCATTGTTCAGTCTCACTGGATGACAGTGCTAGATAGTTCTGGTAGGTTGCTTTGCTGACCATCAGTGGAGGTGAGCAAAGAAGCTAGAGAGGAGACATGGACAAAGGACTGTTATTTCTGAATGTGTACAATGCCTACAGAAATGTAGCTGGAGTCAATAAGCACCATCACAGACATAAAACCAAATTACTAGAGCTGCCTGAAATCTTTCAATGTGACTTTGATTAAAAAAATGGATTTAAAGTGAAAAATTTTGCAAAAGTAGCCCAATTCTGATAAAATTTTTTTTGTCAGTCAAATAAATGGAAACAATGACTTGAAAAAAAACAAACCCAAAGAAAATTTAGATAGTATTAAAAGCTTCCCATTCTCTTGAGTGAAAATCTGAGTTTCCTTGCTTTTATTAGACAATTATTGATCTCAAACTGGGTCACAAACATAAAAGTTGACATTTTAGTGAGATGGGGTTTTTTGTTTAAATTTCAGAGCTCTAACAGGATTTGTAGCCTGTGAATTGTCACCCTGAATACATTATCAGAGTCCATTTAAGGCATCTGAGAAGGTCTGATCTCCATGGGTAACACTGTAAGGTGTGATCCCACTTTAGAAATAGTCCAATACAGAAGGAGAAAATGACAAATTAACAGTTATATATGGGGCACTACAACACAAGAAAGATATTAAGCTATTGGAGAGCATCCAAAGGAGGGCTATGAGGATGGTGAAGGGCCTGGAGGGGAAGCCGTGTGAGGAACAGCTGAGGTCACTTGATCTGTTCAGCCTGGAGAAGAGGACACTGAGGGGAGACCTCATGGCAGTTACAGCTTCCTCGTGAGGGGAAGAGAAGGGGCAGGCACTGATCTCTTCTCTGTGGTGATCAGTGGCAGGACCCAAGGGAAGGGCCCGAAGTTGTGTCAGGGGAGGTTTAAGTTGGATAGTAGGAAAAGGTTCTTGCCCCAGAGGGTGGCTGGGCACTGGAACAGGCTCCCCAGGGCAGTGGTCACAGCACCAAGCCTCACAGAGTTCAAGAAGCATTTGGACAACCCTTTCAGGCACATGGTGTGACTCTTGGGGTTTTCCTGTGCTAGGCCAGGAGCTGGACTTGATGATCTTAATGGGTCCCCTCCAATTCAGGATATTCTAGAATTCTATTGTATGGTTCTTAGTAATTGCCCTTCACCATCCCACTAATTTCTCTGGAATTGGTTTGATTCCTTCTGCTGTTGCTGCTGTTATTTTGGGGAAGGTTTCTTCTCAACTTTTAAAGGCTCATTACCAAGCCCTACCCATTTCTGTGCCATGGAATTAGCCAGAGAAATCCAAAATAATGCGTTACCTTGCTCAGAAAAAATTACTATAGCTTAAAAAAGTGAGGGGCTGGATGAAAGAAGAATCTGGAGTTTATCTACACTCTAGCTTTGGAAATTTTAGAGTGAACTGAGGACAGATATAATTCATTTTCCCACAGTATGAGGTATGGGAATGGCCTTGTTTAAAATGCAGGCTGAGATTCTCACAGTCCAACCTGGACTATGATGCCTATGCATTGGGTTGAGGCCTCAAGAGAAAACAGGTCTTCTGGGCCAACTTCTCTGGTCTGTTCATACTTCTGCAAGGAGGGTAGACACAGTGACAGTGAGTTAGGCAGAAATTCAACCTGAAGGTCAGAAAAAGAACACTAAAGTGCCCATCTTTCTGTGACTTCTGGTTACTGTTCTGGCTGTTTGCAAATTCAAATCCCTCTAACGCACACACCTTGATTATGTTGATTTGGACTCAAACATTCCATAATTATTGGGACAACTGTTCTGCACAGTAACATGATGCTCAGGGGGCTTCAGTATTTCCTTATGGCCTCCAAGTAGAACTTACAGAGTTTTGATGTTGCCCATTTCACACTCCTGGCCCAAGACTAGACTAAGGGGCTTTTTTATTTCTTTCTAAATACTTTCCTGAAGTTACTACTGCTTGCTTTCCTTTTGTATACCATAAATGGAGGTCCTAATATGATACTTTCTATGAGAAATAACTTGTTCTGGAAAGCATTTCTAGTTCAGAGCAGTCTTATTTGTCTAGGCAGAAATACAGAATCCACTCCTTAATCTACTTAGCATGACGTCACCAAAATGCAGAGGAGGGACTCTGAAGTCATCTGGAGTCACAAGGGTGAACCTCTGCTACCTGTTCTTCCAGTAATGTTCTTTTGAGTAACAAGATACTTTGTATGTATATATATATTTGCCTTGTTGATACTATCAAATCGTTCAAAGCCAGTGACTGTTAATTTTCCAGTATTTCCTAGCCAGCCAAAACTGGATTTAATGACATTAACTTATTTCAAAAGCATGTTCCCTACCCCAACTGCACAGTTACAAAGAAGGCCTCTTGCAAACATTAGAATTGTTTGAGTTATCAAGAAAAGTTTTTGTATATTTCTTTAATGGAAAGGCATAAATATGAATACCAACACCCCTAATACTGCATGTGCAGGGAACCGTAGAGGCTCTCTTGCTTAATTGTACTGCTTCACTTCAGTAAGTTCACAGCGTGAGCAGGAAACACACAACAGACATGAAACACCTAGAATAACAGCTTGGATGCTCAAGAGTGAGAGGTCCATAGATGGATATAATGAATTCATTCAACCTTGGAATGGCCAGAAAAAAATATTCCAGAAAGAATATGAACTTGTTTGCATTGTAAGGACTGTACTGTGCAAGACTTTCCTTCTATTATTTGGCAAAGATAAAATTTACATCTTTATAATTAGAAATAGCTCCGGTTTGCTTGAGGTTTTTTTTTTTGGGGGAAAGGGAGCTGTTACTTCTGTTTTGAATGTGTATCAGTAAGAAAAGGATTTTTGTTAGGATTTCTGGAAATATCTGCTCAGTATTTAGCTCTTATCAAAAAGCAAGTAGAACAGTAGGAACTGTTGGGAGAGAAACAGAGAACAACATAAAAAGCATTATCATGTCATTATAAAAAACACTGGTGTGCCCAAGGATAGTGTGTGCAGTTCTGGTCCTTTTTGTCATTAAAAAAAAGCCAAAAATGAAGAAACCCTCACCATATTATAAAACTAGAAAATGTGCAGAGAACAGTTACAGGAACAGGATCTGAAGTAAGGAATTATTTCTGTACAAGAAGAGATTAAATAGCCTTGTTCTGCAAATTGTTGGATGCTGGATGGGATACTGTAGGGAGATACTAGCCCACGCTTTTCTTTGATGTTTTCTCTCCAAACATCCATCCATGGCCATAGCTAGATGCACAATACAGAGGGAAATGGGCATTTGGTCTGAAACTGCAGATATTCTTATAAGTAGAATGTCTCCTGTCACAGCGTTTCTCACCTATAAGGAGCAATGTGTGTGTGTGTTCATATAAAGCAAGAGATCAGATCTAAATGTGAGTGCTGTGAAAGGGGAATATTCAGTGGTAGCAACTTAAGAATCTTTCTGCAAATGCTGAGTATTTGGTAGCTGTTGAGGATGCTGTGAGCAATGACCCTGGGTCTCTCTCCCAGATTAATTTTCATAATGCTGCCTAACTGCAACTCTCTGTGCATTCTGCTCTGTACAGGAAAGCAGTAGGGCAAACTGCTAGCACCAGGGCTTGCAGAACTATCTACAATATACTGTGACTAGTAACCTCAGTTCCCTAATATGGGGCTCTTTCCCCCACCCCCTCTGCTAGCTGTGTAGACCATGTAAGCCAAAAGTACTAGATGGCACTCCTTTGGAGAACAGGGATGTTCTAAATCAGCTGTGAAGAAGGAAGGCTCCAGCAACATAAAAGCATTAGCAGACCACAAAAAACCCAGGGTCTTTCATTAGCCATATGAGCTCCATGCACTCCTGAAACAGTGATGCTTTTCACTGGAAAATACTGAGGACACTTGTGCCAGCAAATGCCAGCAGTGAACTTGACTGGCTGCCAGGTGCCCTGACAGAGAAGAGCCAGGCTAGAGGGTTGTGAGTCACAGGTGGTCCTGGAACTGAAATGAACAAATTAGAAGTGATCAAATAAACAGCAGTTAACACCGGCATTGGCTAAGTAGTTTTAATCTGTGAAAGTCAGAGGTATGAGGCCATAAAGGTGTTGCCCTCTAGGGGACAAAGAGGAGAAAGTGAATTGCCATAACCAGCAGTGACTAGGCCATGGAGAGCTCTCAGAGGCACAGCACCTCAGCCTGCCCATCTCTGTCTTGCCCTGTTAGCTGGTTCATGAAGTCAGGCTACTGCCTATAGGGACAGGTCCATGTTTGGAGATACAGGGCATCCCTGTGGTGCACCCTGCAAGGTCCTTCCCTTCAGGCAGACAGACCTTCCCTGCCAGGAGGCTGCCAGCTTTCCAGATGAGTCCTCCCTCTGGCTGAGATCAAGTGACATGAAGAACTCGCAGAAGATCATGTTCAGAGCCATTTCTGTGGGAGAGTGTCCCTCAGGATGGTTAATGGTGAAGGATGGAGTGCCGGTGAGTATCTTCCTGAGTGTGGCACAGGACATGTGGGCAAAGCTGTGGACACTGAGCACAGCAGCAAATAGGCATGAGGATGCTCAAAGTGAATGTTCCAAAATCCATGCTGGCATCCTCATCCCTGCACAGCTCATCCTCATCCTCACAGAGCTTTGATCTCTTCTCTCTTCAGGAAGGTGATATGGTCTGTCTGCCCCTCCTGAGACCACTGCACAGCCATGGCAGGATGTCACACTTTGACATCCTTCCTCTGTTTTGAGAGGGGTAGAAAAAGACAGAAAGATCTGGCATGGTGCTCAAAATTGTTTGTTCTTAGCAGGACTGGGTTTCCTACAAAGAATGTGTCAATAAATTTTAAATGTAATAAATGTTCTCTCTCACTGAGATGGGTCAACTTCTGAATAAAAAGCTAGGTTGAAAAAAACCTGAATATTTATTTATACTGAAAGATTAAGGAATCACTCTTTAGGAAATAAAAAACAAAACAAAGCAGCCCAAACACCACATCTTCTACACAGAGCATATGAAGGCTGCTTATGAACAAGTCAAATCATAAAATAAAACTTTCTTGTACCTTTACATGCACAGGTAGAATTATCATTGATTTTTATGAGATGCAATTAATAAAACAAATTATACTTCTGTTGAACAAGGAACTGCTTGCTAACCATGTAGATAGCCATGTTGTATTTTGAACTAAAGCAAACCCCAACAATTAGATTGTAGATATAATTGTCCTACGGGAGCCAAAGAAGAGTTTTTTCCTATGAGCTGTTGTTAGGAGATTGGGATCTTCCCTTTCTCTACAAGATGCATTAACCTCTGCTGCAACGCGTTGTGCAAGAACAATTCTTCTTTTGATCCATGAGCAGAATATGCAGCAAGTAGGTCTATCTCACTGGCAGCCTTAGTCACATTAATCCTGGCACTTGTCATTAGGCATTTACATGCAATGTTATCCATCCTCTGTGTGTTTTGCCAGACAACAGAGGGTCAGAATACATATTTATCACTAAGGATAAGCAAATTCTTACTCCGTTGAGTACTCCTGCAGTTGAATTGAATCCCACAAGCCACACGCCTAATTTGATTGCAGTGTGGGTAGACACTGTAAATATTTTGTCGAACAAATCACACTGGTTTCTAGAGACAAATTCTGCTTCTGTTAATATTTGTAATATTATTTTAAAGTTTCTATTAGCAGTAATGAAAAGTGATGGTCAAAACTTCTGGATTTACAGGCGTAACTCACCAGGTAGATCACATAAAAGATGCCTGACTAGACTAACCTTGGTACCAGTGCCAGCACTGGAATGAAATTCTTACAATTGTTTTCCTTTTATTCATTATTTCTGTAATCTAACAATTATTTAAAATTTTTAGTTTTCCACCACAAAAGAAAACATTTTTCCATTACTTCCAAATACCATAATTACATTTTAAGGCAGCTTAATATTTCTTTTAGCTCAAATTAAAAAAAACCCACATAACAAGTGAAGTGTTGCAACAGTATTAATCTCATTATTTTTGAAAGGAAATTTTATGTATTTTACCAGAAATGGTAAAATTTAAGTACAACACCCCAGTGTGTCACTTTGCACAGTCTTTCACCTATTTGAAAGAAGAGTATCTTTGGAAGTGTTTACAGCTTAAATCCTTCCCTTTGTAAGAACAGTTACCATGCAGTCACTTATTAGAACTCAGGGGGAGAAAAGCAAAGAACCTTTGTAGAAATGTTAGATAATACCAACTAGCTGGAGACCCAGTTATGTTCTGTGCCTGTGATATTTAATCAGAAGCTTTCATTTCTAGTAGTTAATGTGTCTTTAAAAAAAACACCAAAGAAGCTATTAACTTGCAAATCGAATCTTTTTGCTTACTTTGGTATGTAATTTGCTTTAGGTTGTTACTACACCTTCACTGACCAACCATTGGCCATTAGCCTGGTCATTACACTTCCCTTTGAAAACAATCAGACAGCAGTGTCTTCACCTCCATTCCCAGCACTTTCATTAGTTTCAGTACTTATCAAAGTTTTTAAAATAGTGTCAGCTATTGCTCTCCAGGCAGTGCCTTGAAATTCTATGTGAAAATCATGCAGACCTGCTGATTTAATGATTAAGTTCAGTAGATATTATTTTTAATGTTGTTTCTAGATAATGCTAAAAATTTAAGGACATGAACTCAAAAATTTCACCAGTATTTCTCTTCTGCCCTTAAAAAAAAGTCCCTGAGAAGTACACTTCTGACTTTCCATCAACTTTTCAAAATTCTGCTACCTGATAGAAATAGATCTGTAGCACTTACCAGGATTTCTTTTGTCACTACTGGATAGTTAAGATTGTAAGTTTCTGGCCTGAATCCAGATTGCAATAAAATCTTAATTGATACATTCTTAATATACCTATATTACTTGGCAATTAACTTTGTTAGTATAAACTCTACATTATTAATTAAATAGTTCCTTTAAAATTACTTATTAGAGGGGTATTTTTTTCATATTGCATTACTGAATTTGGAATTTAAAACGGCAGAACTATTTCATTACTGATCAATTATGGTTTTTTGATAGCATTTTGGACTTGATGGTGTCAATTTTCTTTCATACTATCTTGCTGGAATTCTTGACTTCAAGCCTTTCTGTTCAAAAATAATTCTAGCATTAGGATTCCAGCCGTTTTCACTCGTTGCCTAATTAAAGTCCCAGATGATTTAGACATGCTCAATGCTTAATCTGAGTTACATAATCTGACGTGTAAGTGAAGTTGAGTGTGTATGTGCTTTATAGACAAGAAGAGGGGCTGCTGATACAGGCCAGGCTGAGAAATAGGAATTAGTCTGGTGATTTCCCTGGTGGATAATTAATATTTTCTGTGGCAAGATGATACTTCAAGATCTGCAAGATTTTTGCTGCGTGGTATACGATAAATCACAAACTTTTTGTTTCTTGCTATTTCCATCTCACAAATGCATGATGAAAAAGGCTTGAACACTTCTGGATTTCCTTTTGTGTGTTTGGAAAGTAGTTGTGCTTCCTTTTACTCTTGGTAAAATAATATTTTTTTTTTATATATTGACTTCCCTATTACACTTTATTGACAGAAAAGTTTATCAAGTTGCGAAATTTTAAATTATACTTAGTTCAGTTGACAGGATAAGATTTATAGTAAGATCATCAGTTAGAACTGTGGGCCAAGATTAGTTGGTCTGTATTGCTTCTACAAACCTTGTCCTGCCTGTGTTGTTAGGCTCCTAGGTTTCAAACAAAATCATGGAGGAAAAAATTTCACAGAGGCTATTAAGTAAAAAAAAATAAATTTTTACCTCTAGCTCATGAAAGTACTGAGCTGCACATTTTAAGATAACAGAGAAATACTTTGGGGAAGCACACATCATTACATTGGGCAGGATGCCAGATAATGTGACTCCACGGTTACAGAGCTCATGCTGACACGCCTGTTGGGTGACTTGGTGCTGTGAACTTGGCTCACTCCCTGTTCACTCACTGACAATGCTTCCATCATCATCTGTGCTGTCCTATTTGCTCCTGTGTTCCCTTTTGGGGTGAGACAGTGATACTTTCACAGTACCACAGGCAGCTGGCAGGAAAAACAGTGCCCAGACCCAGAAACAACGTGGGAAAGGCAACTCCAGAATTCATGGTGGGAGGAAGTTAGGAGTGAGGAGAAAGGAATGGAGATGTTGACTTTTGGAGATCCATGGTTGAGGCCCACAGTTCTCTGGGCATGGGATGAGGCTCTGGTTAGGGGCAGCTTATGTACATCTTTTGTGAGTAACATTTTTTCTATAGACATAATATGCAGGGAAAGAAGAAGAGGCTGTCATTATCTGTGCAAAGTGAGTGCAGGAAAAGCAGAGAAAAGCAGGTGCAAACCTGATATTTTTTGACTTTTGCAGATGCAAGTGGCTACTTAAATTCTGCTCTGATGGCCCTTGCTGGCCTCATGCATTAGTTTGATACCTTTCCTTCCTGAACCAGAGCTGATGATGACTCTGCCCTCCCCAAGTGCCTGGCAGGAGTACTCTGAGTGCCAGAGGACAATGGTTCTGCCTCACAGACACACATGCCTTCACTGAGTGATGCTCCACAGTAGAGAAAGAAGCAGGCTGCTGATGGGTGGAAAGTGTGAGAATATGTCAAGCATGACCAGAGCAGCAAACACAGGGTCAGCAGCTGCAGCAGCAACAGGCAGGTATTGACAGCATGAGTATTAAATAAATAATTCTATACTCTTTGTTTAACTAGAACTCTTCTGCATTCCACTGACATGTGAAAGAAAGGTGTTATTTTAATTTATATAAAATGTTCAGATAATTATTAATGAGCAATTTTATGAGTAAAATTCCCCCAAGAAATATAGATATGACAAGCTTTTAAATGTGCTTCATTTAAAAATGACCAGGATACTGTCTTACTTTGTTTTTAAAATATGCAAAACTCCTGCTTTTGCCTTCTGATTAAGAAATAACAATGTTCTACTAAAATAAGTAGTCAAATACAATATTACAATGAAGTGTACTTACAACTTTATAATAAAAAGATGACTGCAATGCAAATAGAAATATTTCTTTCTTTAATCTTCTCCAGAGAATAATCTCTTAACCAGATTTAAGTAAGCATTGTGTATCTCCTCAATTAATTATGTCCCTTTAAATGATACACCTGCTTCCTGCCTCTATTTTGTTTCAGTGTTCATCCTAACCCTTGAAATTTTTCAGTAACATGAGAAGTAACTAAGAAAAAACAATTACTACTAAAAGCTCTGTCAAGCTACCAAGGACAAGTTTTTAACTATTCCAAACTTCTCTAAAGGTCTGAGTAAGACAAAGTCTTGCACAAGTAACAAATGTTCCTGAAAACTTTTACTTTACTCATTTCCTTATCTCCTAGAATAAAAATAAAGACCCCAAAGTAATTTTACCCCAAACGCACATTCATGAAAAGTTAAAGGTGAGAGTATAGTAACACTAAAAGGACATAGAAATTAAAACAAGCTGTATAAAGTGAAAATATTTAATTGCCAGTATCATACATGAAATAAAGTCAGATATATGAAGGTATGCACAAACCTTTGCTGGACTCTAAATTACAGTATCGTGACTGAACCAAGATTAATGTTATGACAGATATCACTGGTGGCTAGACAGTTTCCCATATTCTTTTCCAAAGCATTAAAAACCCAGAAAGAAACTACCAAACATGTCTGATCTCTCCTTAGGGACAAATGTAGACCAAACGCAAATGAAAAAATGAGAGTCTCTAAAGTGTAACCTCAGCAGGCCTCCTTTACATATGTTGTGATTCTTCTCCCCACCTTGCCATTTCTCCACAGTGCTGTCTCATCTTGTGTTGAGATTAGGAAAAGTGATCAGATGAAGAAAAGGATAGCATGGACATAGCAAAATAGTGATGAAGTTAGTGTACAAAAATCATTTGCATATTCAGAGTATTTTCAAAAGGTTAAAAAGCTAATAAAACCCCATGCTGAAGCTGATTCAGTCTTATACAACCAGCTGGAAGAAAACTTTAACTGTAAAGAAATATTATTCGTCATATTTATAATACAAGACAATAATAATTTTGTATTCTTCAGGTGAAACTGTAGTGTATTTGTATTCTGTCACAGATAAACATACCCAATTTTACAGATGAAATAGGGTTTCACATAATAGACACATTATAATTATGATAAAACATAGAAGATCACAGAGTCATGCAGTAATGTAGGTCACAAAGAACAGCTGCTGGCACCTGGCCCAAACTGCTGCTCAGAGCAGGACTGACTTTGAACTGAGATCTAACTCTTTTTGACCATGTTGTATATGGTCTTTTCTGGCTGAGTTTGGAACACCCCACAAACAAGGAATTCCCATGGCGTACCTGGGCAACTCCTTTTGATGTTTCTTCACCTCACTGTGAAATAGTTTTCATAATATCAAAATGGAATTTTCATTCTCTCAAGGCTGTTACCATCATTCTTTTGCTGGCCAACTCCAGCCTTCTCTGTAATGTCCCACTAAGTAGCTGAAGTCAGCAATAGTTCCCCTCTTTGCCCTTTCTTCTTAAGAGATCCTTTGATGCCTCACACATGTGAAGAGAGAATGATTGTTTCCAACTTCTTTCAAGTGCATATTTCTAAATCCACATTTTGCCAGCCTTCCTCCTTTAAATACCAGGTGGCAGAGACCATTCTGCTGAACTCGTGAGTCCCTAAAAGTGTGCCGAGCTAAGTAAATTCCTTTTAGCCCCATATTGGTATTCTAATGATGGTGCACTCAGTAGCATGCTAAACTTTGATGGCTGTACCTCATTTTGTGTTCAATAAAAGATAACATGAGAGATCATTAGAGTAACTATGTCAGATTAAATGTATTTTCTTGTACAAAAGTCAAGTCCCTTCAGGAATCATTGCAATTTACTTTGTCTCATAGAGAACAATATTTTCCCGCTAGACCTCAACACAAAGGGCCATTACAAAATGTAATTCATATTTCATATGTTCAGAAACGTTCAGCACAAATTACAAATGGAGACTTTAGTGAAGTATTTATGTTCTGTTACCAACAAGATATGTATAAGTAATATGTATCCCAGGGCTCCAGCCTACACCACTTACATTTATTTGTTACAGACTGCACTTATACTTCGCAGTTAAACATAAGGTAAGTCATGTTGCTTCTTGGAAAACATAGAAAAGTGCAGCAGACAAAAACATTATTGTTTCTGAGATTTTCCAACAGCTGCAAAATGAAGAAGCTGCTGTACATCACTTAACTGCTAGAACAGTGATATTCTACCCAAACTTCAAAGGACTCTTCAGTGAACTTCACCTCTTTCCCCCTGAAACACTGGAGGCTGTGTGAGTATACTTGGAGATTAAAATGAAGCCTGTAGAGAGAAGTCTATAGTGTTTAGAATGTGCAAATACAATGGTTTTAGTCCTGAAAAGTATGTAGAGCTTGTGGTTTTCTAAACAAAAAACACAGGTTAATAAATTTCCATGTGGCAAATAAAGTTTTCTTGCAGAACAATTTAAACACTATTGCATATATGGATAATTTTGCCTTGTTAAACCTATTAGAGGGCCTCAGAGTGCTATATTCTCATTAATCAGTAGCAACTTTTAAAAAAAAATGTTTCTATTTGATAGGAACTAGTACATCAAGAGGTAATATTCTGCTAGACAGAATTGTTAGACAAATATTTCTGCTAGGGTTTTTCTGTTATTTTTTTTTTTTAGTGCTTTCTTAAAATCACAGTGTATATAGTATTAGTAACAGGATATTTAAAACTCTATTGACATTTGAGTTTTGCAGTTCTTCAATTTCAATTTCAAAGAAATTTTGAGTGCTGAAAATTGCAGCAAGACCGAATCAGGAAAAGCAGAGTATCTGACAATTATAATCTTATATTTTCATTGCTAAGCAATTATAAATTCAAGAAAGCAGACATCTCACCCTGCAATATTAATTTTGACTCACACTCATTGGCTATTACTGTCAGAGCATTTTTCTTTCATTCAGGTGAGTCACCTATCAGAGACCACACTAATGTTTCTCTTCTAAGGGTATGATAGTCAGTAGTGCAGCCAACCAGAGAGGTTCTTCAGTCTCTAGTTCTTTACTCTAATTTCTAACTTTACTCTCAGACTGCACAACAGAGAGAGAGACAATCCCTCCCTATTTGCCCTCCCACTCTGTTTTTTCCTCCCCCAAAGCAGCAATACAGTCTGCACGTGCGCATGTGAAGTAACACATGGGTGTGTGTGTGTGCACCGTTGTGAAAGTAATTCTGAGAATCTGTCTCAGCGTGGAGGTACCACACAGCAACACCATTTGTGACTCACACTTTGTGTTTTGTCAGAGGACAAGGCCAAAATTATACCACTCCTTTTATCTGGGCATGCTGACAACTCCAGTGCTCCCCTGTGACACACATGCCAATAATGGTAATGACTTGCTCATCTCCTATGAATCTTCCAGGAAAAAAATCCCCCAACTAATAAGGCTCTTAAGTATAAATGAATAGAAGAGCAAGTTGCATTAGAACTGGAAATAGCACTAAGACTCACTTCAAATTATTATCTTAACTAACTGTCCATATTTTTGAAAGGATGTAGAGAAACTGAAGAACACAATACAAGACCAGGAAAAAATACTGTAAAACATGAACTTTGAAGTGCTGAATTAGTTTACAACAAGTGATATGAAGGCAGTATGGTAAACGGGAGAAAATATCCCCTAGTAGGGGATTTTTAAAAATCCAGTGTATAATCATGTAATAAAAAATGCAGGTTAAAAATATGCAAGTTCAAATTACAGTGGGAAGCAATGAATCCTCCACCTTCACATCCAGAATTTATAGATTCCTTAAAAATATTCTATTGTTACACAAGAAACATCCTGGGAGAGAGTTAAGTGGATCAAATTTCAGCACTTTATGTTAGAGGTGAAGGGGGAACAACGTGATCATCATGTCCTTCCCCACAGTCTTAAAATATCTGAGACTGAGAAAGCTGAGAAAGTTGAAAAGGATCTCTGTTGTTTGTATGCAACTGAAGTGGGAATCTTTTAAAAAACATTACTGATTTCATTTGTAATTTAAACACATGCTTACATTTTAATAAGATTTTCTTACTGAGGCATGGTATCCACTCGCCTCTGCTGTAGTGTAAATCTTGATGTGACATAACAGTGGTGATTTCTGCCAGCAGCAGGAACACGATACAGATGTGAGATGAAACAGAGGTTTGAAAGTTTTGCAAAAGACAACAGAAATGTAGAAATAGCTAAATAAACAATCATAATTATGGTATCATACAGATATTCCATATTACACGGAAGCAAATAATTTCTTTCATCAAAGTGTCACTGCTAAAACTGGAGATGATACCATTTTAGGCTTCAGTTTTGTTCGTTATGAGGACATTTAAATGAAATGGAAAGCAGAAAGAAAATTTAGTTTAGTGATTACAAGTCAATTCAGCTTTAACTAAATGTAAGGCTAAATGTAAACAGACCTGTAGCTA
Source organism: Scytalopus superciliaris (assembly GCA_013400415.1). Lineage (NCBI taxonomy): Eukaryota > Metazoa > Chordata > Aves > Passeriformes > Rhinocryptidae > Scytalopus > Scytalopus superciliaris. The sequence goes on along the minus strand of VXBX01000254.1, from coordinate 98,781 downwards.
AGTAAGAAGGTAAACCTGCATAAACAAAGGGAACTGGATAGTGAATGCAGGTAGAATGAAGCCTCAGAGCCTTCAACATCAAACCCAAGGTGCTGATGTTATCAAAATTTGCCTCAGACCAGTTGGAAAAAAAATTATGGGACAGGACTTCAGATCTAGCTGGATGAATAGTTTTTTCAAGAAGGATGTTGGCAAAAAGCAGAGACCCAACATAAAGTAGACCTTGCAGAGAACAGCAAAACAAATGACAAAAGACTAAGGAAGACATAAATCTGTTAGACTTTTTTCTTCTAGATGGAAGGCATTTTCAGTTTAGCCTTAAAACTAAGTAAATATTTTGATTCAGTTTGAAATAATGTGCTGTTTTAGTGGGAGCAAAAGGAGGGAAATGTTAATAAGGTTTTTGAAACATAAATAGCTTCAACTGAGACAGGAATAACACTCGAGAAATGTTATTGCATTCAAGCTGGGGGAAATCAAATAACCTCGAAGAACTGGCAAAGGAACCTCCAGTTAAAACATAGCAAGACAGAGTTTTCAGTAGTCTTGCAATCAGAAGAGGAGAACAATATTGGGGTATGAGCTGGTGTTGTAAAAGACTGAGGATATGATTGAAATTGTTGCAGGCCTTAGAACCTCATCTCAAGTGTATATTATATTTTGAAAGTACAGATGAAAAATTTTCAAAAGAAAAGAGAAAATTAGACAAAGTGTGATAAGAACAAATCAAAACAAAGTCTTGTGGGACTGACAGAGCGAGTAGATTTTGTCAGTGTGATTTACATCAGTGGGCCTGAAGAAGTGACATGTGGGAAACCTCAAGCAAAATTAAGAAAGCAAAATCTAGAACAGGTAGTGCTGAAAGGGACAGGTTGAAATAAAAGGTTGAAATGTTACTAGTTAGGCTCATGAACTTCAAGTCAACCTTTGTTAATACTTTCTTGATTGAACATCAAAATTGTGTTGGAGTTATTTTGAGGACACTGGTGCAAAGTCAAAAGCTCCATCAATACTGAAGACTTCTGGAATACTACAGGGATAGGCACTGGAGATGGAGAAGGGCTATCAGCACTGCATTTTGATATTGCAAGGCTTTACAATGAGGTGATTCTTCCCACTCATGCCCAGAAGCAATGAACTGAAGCTGGATCAGATGCACAGAGAGGCTAAGAAGACTAGAAAACCAGAGAACCCATCTTTGCGGAAAGGACACTGCAAAAGGCTGACTTGTTTATCTAAGCAGATTGCAATATGGAGGAGGCTATGATTGCAATCTACAAATACATCAAGTGTGTAAACACAGTGAGGGGAAATAACTGTTTTAATTAAAAGGCAATGTTGGCATAAGAAGAAATAGACATAAAAAGATTATAGATGCATTTAGATCTGAAATTACGAGGTTCCTGAGCATTATCCTAGTTCTTCCAGAGAAGTCATTGCAGTTAAAAAGACCTAATTTTGAAATTAACCCAAATATATTTATGAAATCTGTTTTAGGATACCATTGTCTGTGATATCAAGGGCCAGAACTCAAGGAAGATCCTAATGCTATGTTTCAGTGAACCATATTTAAGATCTTTATCAGTTATAGGAACACAGTTATGTCTACAGGACAGCATTTATATTCAAGTTTCTCTGTGTTTCTAGGAATATAAGCATCTGCAATTATTGAGATGGAAAAGTAGATTTTTTTCCCAGGCTGGGAAGAAGGATAAAAGGAGTGCATTTATGACCAAAGGCATGTAGTCCCTGCCATGCTTTCTGCCACTTATGAATGTAGCTTATGAATGTATTTCTTTACTTTAGGAGTTAGTTGCAGTAGAATAAATTTGTTCCATATGAAGAAAGAGCTACAAAGTTAAGACTGAACTGGGGAGCACAAGCATGATATATCACGATATATCAGATGGAGACATTTAGTGCAGACGTACATTGGGTAGCAAGGAGAAGCTCTGGGGCCAGCTGTGGGTGGTGATGCTGTTTCTGTGTTTAGTAAAGGCAGAGCTGTCACACACACAGTGCTGCAGACTGTGGAAAAGTACCAGAGCAAACTGCAGACTCAGGATTATTTGTAGGAGTCTGTGAAGGTAGAGTGAGAAGTTGTGGGGACTATGAAGTCAATATCAGCCGTGAAGGACTACTGAGGTGGGTAAGCAATTCTGAGATCTAAAGAATAACAAAACATGAAATGCAAGAGGTAGATTATATCTGTTATCTGAGTGGCCCTAACTACAGGGAAGAATTCAGAAAGTTCCTTAAAGAAAGCCTGAAGGATGTTCTGAAGAGATTTCACAATTTACAGGGGAGATTGTGTAAATTCAAAATGAGACCATGATAGCTCAACAGAATACCTCACAACCTGGAGAGTTCCTAAATGGCTATTTAAAACTGCTTTTGAAAATTTAATTTCAAATGTATGAGCTTTAATCACTCCAGCATCTGTCTTAATTCCAATACCACTGGTGCAGACTCACGGGGAAGTCAGAGCAATACAGCACATATTACTGTCTCCAGGGACAGGGCTTCTACATGCACCTCCTGTGCTGGGTAACCAGCACAGGCTCCTCCACTACACAGGGACAACATTTCAGCTAGTACTTGGGTTTCCTCTTTGGCACAGCAGTCAGGATGGTGTTGTGGCCTTGGCAGTTATGTGTGAAGAATTCACCCCAAAATTGAAAATTGACTTTAGATTAACTAGAGAAATCTTGTTGTGCATCATAGAAGAAACATCACATCTTTATTCCTTACCTGACTACAATGATATGTAGAAAGAGCAAGAAATTGAGAGTCTAAGGAAAAAAATTGCATGGACCCTTTTCTTTCTTAATTTAGCCATATAGGCATGTGTTGAAATGAATACACCCACACCTGAACAAACACAAATTGAATGTTCTTGTCCACCAGCTTAAACACAATGATATCTTTACAACGGTTTGTTTAGACATCTCATATGTTGTGGTTCTTCCTTTCTCACACTGTGGGGAAATTTTTTTCAATACTTCAATTGATAACCAGAGATGGAGTGGAATTTGTTTGTCAATCACACAACACTGAGAGGCAATTGCCTTCCAGAAGAGGCAACACAGTTCTTACACATGTAACACCTGTAGCTGGGAGAAGATGAACTTGGTAATGCCAAGATGTAAAAAGAAACGTTTGGTTAAGTGAAAGGCTTTGTGGAAGGAGAAAATAACTAGAAGAAAGAAAGTTTTGACAGGATGATTAACTGAGCTCCTATTGCTCATGTTCAAGCTATTTTCCTCTTCATATATCCCATTTCCTGAAGAAATAGTTAAACCAAATTTAATTAATCTTGAAAAGAGTATGGGGAAGTAATTAGAACATGGGGGAATGCGTGATTTTCCCATTTTTATCTCCTTAAAATGCTTCTTTTATATCTGTTTCTGTTTCAGTGAAAAAAAATGGCCTAATGATGAAAGATATCAGCCCGAAGGCAACAAAATTAGAGGATTTAAAAAATCAATACTCCCTAAAAGATAGAAGCATATCTTGTTGTTGGGAATGACTGCAAGTATTTCCAAGGCATAGTCAGAAAACCAAGATCTAAATCTAAATAACAATAGGGGACCTATTACAATGTAAAAGAGATAATAAGAAATTAGAATATTTTCCCATTATTGACAAAGGAAATAGTGAAGCAAGTGACATTAAAAGTGGTTTCCTGGAATAGCAGAGAAATACCTGAGGCTTTTGTATCCTTCTCCGGTGTCCTGTGATCATTAGATTGTGTAGATGTGTTTAGGAGATGGTCTAAATTGGTTCCTGCCATTTCAAGTATACAGAGGATAAGAAGGGATGAGTAAGAAGCCAGCAATGGAAAGACTTCTATTGACTGCAATGGCCTTCAAATTAAACTCCAATCATTTCTTTTAGATGAAAGAAAGAGTTCATTTGGTAGATGTTTTTATCAATTTAGGTCTATGATGTGTAGCATGTTTGTAGGTTTGTGCATTGTTACACTAGAGAAGTATTTCCAGGTGGCCTGCAACCCACTCAAAGTAGACTTGTGTATCCTGTGTGTGTGGTGTTTTTTCTGCATACTTTGCCCTCAGTATGTGAAATTAGTCCTAAATGTCAAAAACAATTGCTGTAACTCTGCATGTGGCAGTTACAATAACCAAGAATAGCTGCACAGCTCCTCACAGGAGAATGGTCTTGGATCTCCCTGGTAAGACAAATACAGGTTCAGTTACAATACTAGAACTTGGGACCATATAATACGTAATGATGAAGTAACTGGAGTTTATTCTCAACAAAACTGTAGTTCAAAAAAAGAAAATCAATTACTAATTCTGTGCCATTTATTGTGATCCAGATGGGGGTTTTTTGTTACTTCCTACAGAACAATGAGAATAAAGAACTTCACTGAAAAAAATGCAGGTTCCAGTAAATATCAATCAATCAATCCTTTTGGCTTTATTTAAGTCAAGCCAATTTCAGTTACCTTTGTGGGGCCATTCATCCCAGATTTGCCTTAGAATATATAAAAATGAAAAGTGGAACCTGGTTTGAACAAGCCATTCCTACTGGGAGCAAGGAAACAGGAAAAAATTAAAATTCAGTTCTTTGGGAGAAAAAAGATAAAATCATATACTATGTTCTTAAATTTAAATTACAGAGTTGTAATTGCGAATTAGATTCTTTTAATCTGAAAGTGAGACTCTCTTTCAATAATATGAGGTGGTATATGGTTGAAAGTGTGTGCTAAAAGTTTGTTTTATTGCACTATATCTTTTAAAAAACCATATTGTGTGGTCTATTTACTTTTCATTTGTACTCTTTCCCCTGCCTTTTTTGCATAATATATTGGAAAGTAACAAGAAGCAGCAGTGCAGCTACAATTTAATGGGAAACACAACTGTTTATTGAACCAGATACCCATTATTAATTTAACAACTGAATACAAACGCTTCTGGCAATCACTGCAATAATTCTGTTTCCTTGATTACTTAAGGTTTGCCATTGGCTCCAGTGGAAGCTTAATCCAACCCTCAGAGGGGAGAAGTGCTGCCTTTTAACACTTGTAAAAAAAAGAACAAGTACGAGCCTAATTCAGTTACCATGCCTGCAATCCTCTGTCATCTCATGTGGTTTTAGGAAGAGATTTAAACTAGTCTCTTTTTTCATCATTTTTCTAATATTTTATGACTCAATTGAAATGTGAAATATCTGCAGCAAAGGGGCTACAATATTTTTTTGCAATGAGTTGTCAGAGCTCATAGTAAGTGAAAAAATCTTTGTCTTGAAATTGCACTACCTACTTTTTCAAGAGCATTGTATCATTCAAATCGCAGCGCTACATAATGAGGCCTGTAAGGATATGTACATTTCAAAGAAAATCTGGAGACGTTACACCAGCGATTAATTTGGCCCAGTGAGACTCTAGAGGGCAGTCTTGGTATAGTAAAAGAAATATATATATTTTCTGTCATTAGAAACCTCAATCATGTAGAATGAGTATAAAATGTTACAGTTAAAATAGCACAACTATTTTTAGATATTATTTTTTTGGACGTTTTTTAATTTTAGCTGAAATATGAACACCTTTTGATGAAAGATTATAACTCACAATAATAGAATGTAATTAAAAATTCCATTTATTTTTTATATTGTTAAGTTGGGTAGCCATAGGGTATAATGAATGTATCAGAACCAAAAGTACAAGATACAGTTTGCTTCTCAGTTTCCACTTGTTCAAGCATTAGGCAATTCAGACAACGCATTCCATCAGCAGTCTAAAACTTTACCAAAAGTCCACCAGAAGAGAGTACAATAAAATCCATCATACAGTGCAGATGCAATTTTAATGTCAGTTTTTAAAATATGTGTTTTACTTTATAAGTAATTAATCTTTATACACAAGTTTTGACTATTGTTGGCAGAAATCAAAATTGCGTGCCTTGTAAATATTTAATTGAGCAGTTCTTAGATTAAAAAAATGCATTAGTCACTTTGACTGTGTTTAATATTTTAGAAGAAGTTGTTCTGCAAGAAAACAAATCATTGGTAATGAAAAACAATGTGCAGCTTGTAAGTACTTACTGTGCAAACTTTTGAAACATGTAACCTTTGTTTCATTGCAGGCAAACAATATTGCAGGCTTGTTTTAAAGTGGGAACTTACTTCCTGTGCAAGATTTTCATCTGTACAGTTCAAAACATCTAGAAGGGAAAAGAAAATGGCTATTTTCATTTGATAGAGGGGCATCGCCTTCTCTGTTGGCTACAGCAGTCATACTGCAAACTAGTTGGGGTAGCAGGGCTAGTTCTAGCAACCATAAGTTTGCTGGTTTGGGTCATGCACACAAGGAGGATGCGAAGAGGTGCTAGACAGACTGCAAACCAAGCTGCAATCTCAAAACCTCTGCTCAGTCATCCTCCCTTCATTCCTGAAGCAATGAAATTTCCTAGATGTCTCTGTCTTCGACCTAGAGAATTTTGAGGAGCAGAGGGTCTTACTTCTGCTGATTCTCCAGGCAGGAGGGACTTTTCTGCTCCAGCTCTACTTGTTTATGCTCATGCTTAAGTGAGACTATGAAACTACCTGCTTCACTGCCCATGTCACATGTTGATCAACTGTGGTCTCAGGGCTTGGCAGCCAAAAATACAGCTTCATCCATTTAAAACACAGTCAAACAAAGAAAAGCCACATTTAAGAAAAAATACCACCTGGCTGCAGACCCTTTTTTCATCTTGCAAGTGGAGCATTCACCCAGACTATGGAAGTTGGATTCAGTACCCATTCTGTCCCAGGAGGCTTTAAATTAGCATTTTGTGCAAGTTTGATCTCCAGACCTCCTTATATTGGCAGGCTGACAATTCACACTCCAAAAAAAAAAAAAAAAAAAAAAAATTTTTTGGGTTATGGAAAAAATTTGGAGGAGCTTAAAGACAAACACATATTTGCTGAAAATTCTACCCTTTTTATGGTGTTATCACCATTTTTAACACTGTAAGTCTATCCTTTTCTTTTGCTGATGTAATGCATTAAAATTAGAGTAATAATGACTTGATCCATTGGAAGCCCTCATTTTTTTCTGCTTGAGGATATCTTTCACACCTCCCTGAAAGTATACAAAGAAACTTTCATAAGTGATGAGTATTTTTGGTTGAGTATTTGAATTTCAAAACAATCCAGAGTTCGTAGTGACAGGTACTTAGGTTATTTTGCCGTCTCTCTGAAACTAGGATTCTTTTATGGATACATTAAAATATATTAAAAAAACTCAACTCCAACAACCAAGCAACACCTCTGTTATTCTCTGCCTACTAGAAAATGACTGCATATTCCTACCAATGAAAAAGGCCCTTACAGAGATATTATTCTGATATCCAATTTCTTAATTCAAATTGTTGTTGATTTTGTGCAATGCTTGATTAATATTAATACAGAAGACCACAATGTTTAAAATAAAAACAAACTTTCAGTCTTCCTTTTTCTCAATTTCCTGCAAAGTTTGCTAAGGCATAAACTGTTACACATAAGAAACTTAATATACATTTATGGTTTTGATATACATATATCACAAGAAGCAACTAATGCTTTTGTTGATTTTGTTCTTTTTGAGGGAGAAGTGTTTAAAGACTAGTCTCCTCCAGTGACTAAAGAAAAGATCTGTAGGAACAATTATAATTTCCACTTAGACAATCAAATTAAAAAAATACAATCCAGGAAAGCAATGTGTATTTCATGAAAATTTACCTTTCTGTTACAATTTGCAGAATTATTAATAGTGCTAGTAAGCCTAACTCTTGCAGAAACTTAAATAGCCAAATACTAAACAATTCTTTTTTTAGATATATATAACAGACAATAGCATATATGGAAAGCAGCTTCCTTTTAACAAATGCTATATTCTCATTATCTAAGTCTGTACTTTTAAAGAATGTTAAAACAGAGCAAGTTCCTTCAAAGAATAAAAACTATTACTTTACAAGGGTGATGCCTGTATCCAAACCAGAGCTCCAAGCCTTATTCTCAGTTCCCATATAACTTCTGTGAGCCACACCATATATTTTTACCTGATAGTCTTAGTAGTAGCACTACCCAAATTTCACTATTGTGAAGATTCAAGTGGAAAAAATATAAAACTCAGAAGTAATTTTATTTTCTTTTGTGGAGAAACTGTCAACATAACAAAATGATTGCATTTATAATTTTCAGTCTTAAAATACGGACTGAGAAGTATAGACTACTGTTGGCTCTTACAAGCTTCCTGTTGATCTTTTCCCATCAAAGGTCACTCACATACCATAACAAAAACCAGCTGGACTAGCATAGTACAAATGAGATGGCAGGACACCTTATGGCACAGGAGACAAGAGGGGAAGATCCCAAGGCCGCTACCCCTGTTGGACACTTCCAATGGAGACACCATAGCAGAACAGCAATCGTGTCTCATCTGGAGTTTGTGGGTCTTTTTGCTTCTTCTCAGACTGGTTATAGGGTTTGAGGTAGATGTTGGTTGTCTCCATTTGTTTCTGCCCATCTGTCACGATGCGCTGCCTTTCTTTACTGATTTTGGTGGTAGACCTATAGAAGCAACATACACATCCAAAAAGCTCCCTAAATATACATGTAGTTTGCCTTAGTATACATATAAGATTGAAGTTCATAAAGCTATTTGACCCAGATGCATCCTCAGTTCTTGTCCTTGTAAGCATTTGGTAGGACATACTAACTTCTAAGGACAAACCTCATAGAAGTCTACAGAAAAAAAGTGCCATAAATTCCTAAAGATGGAAACTGGAAAGCCAAAATCCTTATAATTCACAGCTTGAGCCTCTACAAATGTTCTTTTACCACCTGTCAAAGTATGTGGAAAGAGAAAGTGTATACTCTGATAGTTCCTGAAAGTGAAAAAAAATGCATTTAGATACACTGGATTAAAGATAAAAAATGTCAAAGAGCTTAATCATATCTACAGGAATAGTAGAATTTCTTGAAATATGTCAATATCGTAGTAGATCACATCATCTAACAAGCTTCAGATTACTTAGAATACAAGCACGTTAAAGATATAACAGATATAAACATATAACCTCATCCTAAAGCAGCAAATGATGTAATAACTTTGTTGGTTGTGGTTTTTTTTGGTGGAGGGGTTGCATTGTTTTCCAAACCTTTTGTAGATGGGTTATCTGTTTGTAGCAACAGCTAGACATAATGTGCAGTCAAAAGATTAATAATAAATTAAATCAATATAATAGTAGTAAAAGAAGTCATTAGAGTCTGTTGATCTCAAATAGTAATTATAAATGACAATGCGTAATCAAATGGATATATTGTCCGTGGCACAGTTTACCTCAATATCAATGGATATGTAAAAAATAAGGTGCCTATATGGAACAACTGGAATTCTTAGTTTTTTATTTGGGTGCCAATTAGGTTTTGGCCCAAAGAAGCACAATACACATCACATGACATACACTGTGATGGGGAGGGTATGGTGTCATTGTAAAGGAAAGGAAAACATTGTGTGTTAGGAAGCAGCAACTGAGAAGCATTTATATTCATCTATGAATAACAAGTTGAACTTGAACTCTCTCATCCAATGCTGAGGTTAAGAGCATATTTTTATAGTCTTTCAAAGACAGAAAATATCCATATCACTTAGCCTATGTTTCATATCAAGCAAAAATCAATTAGCAACATTAATGTGCTGTTGAAACAAAGTCCATACGTATTCTCTTGCTCAAGGCTTTTTTTTTCTCTCTTAACAAAGTACTAACTAGAGCCACATGGCCACAAGATGCACTGGAAAGATGCTGCGCTTGCTCACCCTTGCCTAAAAGAATAGAATGTAATGGTACCCTACAGACAGCTAATCTGATTTTGAAGGGAGATATCTAATTTTTCAATATATGTAAAAAAGTAAGAGATAAGAGGTACTCAGTAGGTTTGAGAGATGCAATATTGAGACCACCCTCCAGCTGACAGTATCTGCATTGTAGTGCCTCCATGGTGTCAAAAAGTATGCTAGTAAGTGTCCTGGTTCTGGTCAGGACATGGTTAATTTTGTAATTGACCAGCAGGGGGCATGACCAGGACCCAGATGTTATTCTATACCACCTCATGTTGTTTTTGGGGGACTAGGGAAAGGCTCTCTTCTGGGTCAGGGTAGCGTGGTGGAGGGAGCGGTCAGGTATTGCAGGGGATTTCTGCAATGACCAATAACATTTCTTTTCTTGTACCCTCCGTCATTAGTATCGTTGCTCTTACTCTTTGCTTTCTAATCTCATTGCTGCTTCCAGTAACTTGTTCTTATCTCAACCCATGATCTTTACCTTTTGTGCCTCCAATTCTCCTCTCAGCCTGCTGCAGGGTAGGGGCAGGGGTGAGTGTGTGAGCAGAGCATGATTTGCAGTGGTTTCAGTGGGTAGGCTAATTTGGAGAGTATCATTCCTAAACCATGACAATAAGCCCAACAATGGAAATGTCCTCAAACAACACTTTTGTAAAACCAGTGATGCCCAATGAGTCAGTCAGTCCCTGCTTCAGTCTCTTCTTCAATATGAAACACAGTTCAGCAAAGTTTGCAGCAGTTGCAGATGCTTCTGCAGCTTGCTAGTTTAGAAACCTGTCCATCCAGAGACACTGTCAGTATCTCCAGGTAAGGGCAGGTACATCTTTGCAGAACTGAGGTGCTGAAAGCTGTTTGTGTATGCTGTCAGAGTACATGGAATAATTTTAACCACAGGTGTAACTGTGTCAGCCTTTGCAAGAATTTCATTAGGCATAACCTTGAACTCCCAACTTTTTTTCTAGTCATTATACAAAGCCCACATGAATATAAACACTGTTGACTTGTCTGGTTGTACATATATACTTCTCAGTGAAGGAGGATCCTATTTCTTCTAATAGGGAGAAAGAGAAAGATTTCAGAGACCTAGGTTTAAGTGAGAAATGGAAACAGAATATACAACACATCTGACTTTGATTATATACACACTTGGGTACCAACATGAGCTGAAAAAATGGGTGCTCTTAGTCAAGGTCATTTACACAGCTGGATATGTCGAGAGCTTGTGCCGTGCCAGTCAGTCCAGGCTTTCCTCTCCTGAGTGGAATAACTAACAAACAGCTACAGCTGAAGATATTCCAGTATGACTTAAGAGAGATGTGAATCACTGTCAAATTAACAAGATTGACAAAGTGGTTCAGAAGTTCAGCAATGCTCGCTGAAAGTGTGAAAGCATAGCATGGAGAATACAAATGAAATCTGCAGGACTCCTCTACAGGGTCATTAATCTTTATACCATGCTAAAGCTCTACCCAAAGTGTGTTTACAAAAACTGCAAATAGACATTATTTTTGATCAAAAAAACCCTTAAATAATATTTAGATATGCTTTTCTTAAAGATACTGGGGCAAGGGCACCTAACAGCCATTTAAGGGGCATTTGAGGCTGGGTCAGTGTGACATGTTAGATCTCAAATGCAAGGGGTTTTTCTGGACCAAAGTTAAGAGAATTCTAGTTGGCTCCTCTGTACATGGGGTCTTAGATGGCAAAGGGCTAAAGAATAATCTTTTCTGGTATAAGGGAACTGTCTCAGGTAAAGATTAATTGGGAAGGAGTGGCAATTCTTCTGTCATGAACATGCTAGAGGATTAGGTGTCTTGCTCTTCCCTGTCAGGATGGAAGATTATTTGCTGTTCAAAAGACTGGAGTGTTAGCAAGGTCAGCATTATTACTTTTGTTAATCTTGATGTGGTGCGATGTTTCTTATTTAATGCTTGTTATTTGTATATCTTTATGCTGTATAAAAAAGAGATGCTGCCTTAACTTCCAATTACAGTGTGTGACTGAGATAATGTGAACGGGATGATGGGAGTGGGAGTATGGCAGCACTGATGAGTTCTTTCTTTCTGCCTTCTGCTGCTAAGGAATTGTCATCTTGTTTATTGTTTAAAATTACTAATTGCCACATTGCAGTCACATAAAAGCCAAATGAAAACACCACCCAAGCACTTCCATAATTTTCTTTTGCTGGTGCATTCAACAGATGCATGAGTTAGGGCTTAAGGTATTTTAGGGTTCTGACCTCCACGGCTTCCCAACAGAGACTACTGCGCCTGAGAAGAAGGAATATTTTAGGGCCACCAACATATAATTCTCGTCAGTTGTTGTTTATCTGTATCCATCACTTCTGGAAAGTCTGTAACACCCCATGGTGTTGTGGTATAAGCAGAAATCATTTGCTTCATTTTACAAACAAGAGAAGGATCATAACAAAGCTCAAAGCCCTTTTATTAAGGGGAAGTTGCTCTTATTTTGTCACCAAAATGGGTGATATATTTCCTGTCAAAGTGAACTAAAATACCAGGACAGCAAGCAGTGGTGTAGCCCATACAATACAGTAGATCACAAAGAAATTGCATTTGTAAATTTTGTTTTTCTAAGGGCAGCCATCATTATAAGTAATAAATTCCTTTAGAGTTGCTGTCCCAAAATAATGGAAAACTATTGTCAACATGAATAAACTCTGATCTTTTAATTTATAAGAATTTTCAAGACTGTGTACAGGAAAGTAAGTGTGCTAAAAAGTTTGTGTGGCTTTAAATAATTAATATATTATATGGAGAAGTTCTGATCTAGGAATTTTTAAAAGCGTATACTTATATGTATACACACACACACACACATATATATACAGAACATTATAGGATACATTCTATATATATGTAATTTTTGAACCATCCCAGAAACCAGCTTCATTCATTGACAAATCAGTCATGTTTTTAATGCACATTCAAATGCAACTGTTGAAAAGCAGGAAAGACACCTGTGGGTATTCCACATGATGGTGCCACAGAGAAGCTGGAGGCCTTGAATATGCAGCAATCAGCACTTCAAGTCTAATGGCTCTAAGTGGGAGCACAACCTGTTTGATGTTCCGTTAAATCAAAGGAGGAGTAGCTGATATGTTAATGAGTCCAACTATTACAGACAGAAAAATCTTTTCTTTCCCTTTTGTTTTTAATGACTACTGCGGGATGATGATCAGGGAGAACACATGTGCTTCTTTCTGTTCTAACTTGGTACCATCAGTATGATAATACCTTATTTTCATTCAGAAGTAATTAGTTCATAAGGCAAAATAAAGACAAAATATTCATTTTTTTTACAGTCTTTTTCAAAGCATTGCAACTGACATCTAGGATCTATTTAGCTGGTTGGTTTGCTATTTTTATTCTGCTGTATTAAATTTTTTTTAATAGTTTTTTAATGCTTTTTGTATTTTTATCTTCTCTTCTGTTACTATCAACTTTTCTCTAGTTTCAAGTTGGAATTCTTGGTGTTTTTTGGTTTGTTTAACTGTTTTGTTGTTGTTTTCTGGCAAGTTTTCCAAAACTCAGTGGAACCCAAGACTTAAACAGTATTTCAATAATACCCGCTGGGATTTTACATTTAATTAAAATATACCTATGTCAAATACATTCAGAAATTCCTTGTAATGCTAATCTAGGCAGAAAACATGCAGGATGCCTTGCAACTTCCCTGAGAAGTTCCCCTTCCAGCTGCCTTTAGCTCAGCTGCAGGAGGCTTCCATGATGCAGGCAGGTCCACAAAGATGCCCCAATGGACTATGCAGAGGGATGCTGTGCTGTTCCTCTCGGCAGTTCCTTGGCTAGGACCAGCACAGAGGAGTGGTTGGCACTCAAAAACATGCAGGAAGGCACTGGTCCATGCCTGCCCTACTAACACCAGGGTGCCAGTGATGGCTGGAAAGGGAGTAAAATAATTGTGAGAACAGGCTGTCTGAAGGGGGAAGACCACTTTGCCCTGCATCCTGTTACTGACTGCTTCCAGACCTTTGGACAACAAATGCAGAGACTTCATCTTCCAGGCAAAGGAAAGAAAGCACAAGCCAGGGCCCAGTTCTCCTCCATTTTGGAGAAAAATTATACTGCACAACAGTTGAGGCTACAACTGTGCCCTCTGCCACACATTGTGGTGTGTGGTAAGATCCACCAGGCCAAGGTGGACAAGCCATTGCTATTGTTCCCCCACGGTCCTGTGGTGTCCTGTGAAGGGCAAGCTTTAAAGGACAATCTTGGTTCCTCACTGACTCAGTGTGACAAGGACTACCTGAAGGCACTACTTTCCTATCGAGCCAAACCCTTGGAGGTTGTCTAGTAAGTCCCTGGGTACTGATCATGTCTTTCCAGTTCAGGGCAGTTCATGTCCTGACCAAATCCTCAGGATACTGCCCATTCCCAAGGAGGTGGGTTGTGGTCACCCTGCAGTTGAAGGCCAACCTTCCTGAGCTGATTGGATGCCATATGTGACTTCTCAGCATAAGAGAAGCAGAGAACACATTAAAAGCACAGAGAAGCCAAGTGTGGATCCAGTTTGGGGAATGTGAACCATTCCAGTTAAACCTGTCCCTTCTGTGATCACCGCTATTTTGATGATCTGAGCTCCTTCCAAGATCTTCCCTAACTGAGTTATCAGGATCATTTGTCACAGGAAGTGGAGGATCCCACAAGGAATGGTGTGCTGCTCAGCCTCATACTAATAAACAGGGAAGGTCTTGTTGGAGATGTGAAGGTTGAGGGCAGCCTTGGCTGTAGAGACCATGAGATTGTGCCAGGTGAGGAGGAAGCAGGGCAGCAAGTAAGATTGCAACCATGGACCTCAGGGGAGCTGCCTCTAGTTTCTTCAGGGATCTTCTTGGAAGAATCCCATGGATATAGTAAAGTGGGGTCCAAGGAACTTTATTAATATTCAAGGATCACTTCCTCCAGGCTCAAGGACAACCCATTGTGATGAGCAAGAAAGAAGTCAAAGGCTTACTCAAGTATAAGCAGGATACACGCAGGAGATGGAAGCATTTGGAATGAATATAGAGAGGTTGTCAGAGTAAGTAGAAATGAGACAAGGAAGATCAACGTCCACCTGGAATTAAATCTGGCCAAGGATATTAAGGACAACAAGAAGGGCTTCTTCAAATACATCAGGAACAAAAGGAAAACAAAGGATAATGTGGGCCTGTTGCTCAGTGGAGGGAGGACCCTGGTAACAGAAGACACAGAGAAGGCAGAGTTACTGAACAACTTGTTTGCATCAGTCTTCACTGACAAGCCCAGCCCTCAGGAATGTCTGGCCCAGAAGACCAGGGTAAAGGAACATTCAATTAGAGGACACCTATGCAAACTTGACGTCCACAAGTCCATGGGTCCTGATGGGATGCATCCATGAGTGCTGAGACAGTTGGCAGACATGATAGCAAGGGACACTCACGATCATGTTTGAAAGGTCATGGTAATCAGGAGAGGTGCCTGAGGACTGGAAGAAAGCAAATGTCACCCCAGTCTTCAAAAAGAGCAAGAACAAAGACCTAGAGAACTGCCAGCCAGTCAGCTTCACCTCAATCCCTAGAAAGATAATGGAGCATCTCATTCCAGAGGCAATCTCTACCCACATGGATGACAAGAAGGTGGTCAGCAGTAGTCAGGATGGATTCACTAAAGGTAAATCATGCTTGACCAACCTGAGTGCCTTCTACAATTAAACAACTACTTGGATGGATGAGGGGAGTGGATATTGTTTGCCTTGATTTCAGCAAGGCTTGAAACACTCTCTCATAAAGATCTTTCCAACCTGCCCCACTTTTATAAGGAATTCCTCAATACTGGATATCTTTTTCTATACTCAGTTCACAGTGACAACTGAGACAGGAAATTAAGGATTTAAAACAAAAAGTAGTCTTCAGTGTAATGAAGTAAAACATTTTTTTTATCACAAACAACAGTGCATAAAATACCTATCAATACGTAGACTTAAGCAAAAATCATACAGCTAACCTTTTACTTTTTTTTTTTCATTTTAATTTTAATGTATAGGTTTTGTCTTTATTTCAAGGGAAAGGGGTAGAAAATCGGCAAAAAAGAGAAAATTTCTACTATTTTAACTTCAGAGAAGTGCTACTGAGATACTTTTTGCCTTGAATGAGTTTTATTTTTCTTGACTGTGGAGTCATAAGATTTGGGGTCAATCAAGTTTCTGAAGGAAGAGAATTCCACATTAAGAACACTCATCCTCTTTGCTTGAGAAAGGCTTTTAACGCTTCTGTACTGTCGACTATAAAATATGGAGCAAAAGGGTGGGAACATTTAATACACTGGAGCTGAAACTAAAACCTGGACAATGAAGCATGAAATCAAGTATGCTTGATACAGAAACAGAATTAACAAATAGGTAAGACAAAGAAAGTAAGTAAAAGAACAATCTTTATGAATAAAAGGACACTAGGATGATTGTATCTCAAAGAGGCCAAATTTAAAGACAGAATGAGTTTATGAAGAACCATCAGAACACTTAGAATGTGTCATAAAAATACCTTTTCTCCTCTGACCTATGTCAAAACACATACATGACTGAATTGCATGAAGAACAACGAGTGCTTCAGAAGGGTAGGAATTTAAAGTATTATAAAGCAATTAAAAATTACATTCATTACACTGTGTTGCTTGATAGTACTATATACTTGCCTCTTTTGAAGGAAGGACACTCTTCTGTTTCTAGTGACAAGCTTTCTTAAGGGGAAACCATAACAACAAGAGAAACATTAAGAGTTTCTATAACCTTGTAATCACACATGTCATACACAATGTACTATTTCCCTCTTTATAGCAGAAAAGCTCAGAAATAATATATAGTAGATGCTTCAAATTATGTTTTCTGTGACAGAAGTTAATTCTAAAGTAAGTATTCCATGAAAGAGAAACAGAGAAAACATTTTTACATGCCTATCATTTGTCCTTAGAGGACACAAAACAAATATGTTTTTTAAAGCTTGACACTGGTATTATTCTGTGTGGCCTCCGGCTATATGCTTTTTCCAGTTTGTAGAATTGAGGGATAAGAAAACAGCTTTGCATTAAGAGGAACACATTGTACAGGTTAATCATAACCATGCAGAAATCAAAATGCTGCCAACAAAATAATGGCGTACTAGTGCCAAGGGAGTCACCAGGATGACTGTGAGGGAAGCTGTGGGAGAATAACAACTCCTTTGCATGTGGGAAAGTATTTCAGGCATGTGCTTCTAAATTAATTATTGATGTTGCTGAAACAGAAGTTTTTACTACTGTCGACAATAGCAAATACTCGTAAAAATTTAATTGGCTAAAAGTTAATTTCAGTGTTCCTCAATCATGAAATGCATTAATTGAGAAGAGCCTTTTTTAAGATGTTTAAATTTTAAAAGGAAATAAAGCAGAAAAGCAGAATCAGGCAGGGGAATTTAACAAATGTAAAAATGCTGACAGAAGTTAGAGTCATTACTTAGCCAATATTGTATCAATTAACCAAACTAACCGTAGTCCCTGATGAGAACTAAGTAAAATAGCATGATTTTCTAGTTTGTCTGACTCATTCCCATTATCCATTATGTGTGTACATTAGTGTATACAAATCTGACAAACTCAAAGGCAGTGCCACATAAAATGTGGAAGAATTAGACAAAATAGTGGTTTTAAGGATTTTAAATGCTCTAAATCCATTAAGTAATAAATAAATCATAATTTGTACTGGTGACAGTTTCTACTTTTGAAGGAGAGTGCCTAGTCTGCTCCCAGCTACCAGCTTTCCTTAGGTTGCCATGGGAATATCACTTATCTATATTCTAAAACAAATGCAATCCCAAGCCATTGGTAGAAGTACTTTCAGATTTTTAGTTTACGTAGTTAAAGCAAAAAAAAAAAAAAAAGAGAGAGAAAAGTACACATGAACAAATTTTTTGTTATGATGTCTGACATCAGGCTGAGACCAACCTAACTGCAACCACAGTCTTTTGTGGTAGTACTGACACTGAGTTTTTAATTCAGCATAGTTGAATAGCAAAATATAACCATATTTAAATCATTATTTAAATGGAAAACTACATATGCTATTGGAGGACTAAGCTTGTAAAACATTTTCTTTTGAGCTACCAAGTTTATATTTATAGCATCTGTATACCTCTGAGAAGGTGTTGAAAATAATCTCTTCAGAGGGTATAACATAAAAGACAAGAGCATGCAATTTTATTGCTGGAGTAACAGGACAGCCTCTAGCTCCCTTTGAGGGATTTTTGGGTAACCCAAAAAAAACTCGTATATTTGCTATACCTGTCAAGTCTCTGAACACGGCAATAAATTCACAGAAATACCTGAGGAGGCCACTTGCCCTCCAAATTCCCCATATGAGTAGCTTTGTGGTGAAGCTTTCTTTGACATCGGTATGGAAACCATGGAGGACCTTTTTATTAGTTGTTTTAATATTAATGGTCATACATAAAGGGGTGTTTCTTAAAAGCTAACAATGTCTTCTTATCAAACTTCCTCTGTTAAAATAAAAAATGTGAATTTGCAAGGGCTAGCTTTTAGCTCTGAGCTAAAATTATATATGAAAAAATTATTTGGATTAAACTGTACAAGAGATTGTCCTGAGATATGTCCAGCTATGAAGTTTACATAAATAAAAGACACCAACTTCTAATGTTGTATGGTTTTGTGACAACTATGGTCACCTAACAGGTGCCACAAAGCTCATTCCCATCATAGCTTTTTCAAATGATTACCGCAATGTACTACAGTAAATTTGCCCAAAATATATGTAGATCACAGATGGGTAAAAGTCTCATTCGCTTTCATCCCATGGTTTGAAGACCTGCACATATATTCATTCGTACAAGAGCTAAAAAATTCAAAGAATGCAATAAACTACAAAAGAAAAAGAACCAGTGAACAATCTTTTGTTTGGATAATTTTACCAATACTGATAGTACAATATCACTATAACTAGAGCTAACCAATAAGATTATCCATTGAAAATACATTACATACATTGTGAAGTTTGAATTTTTTAGGAGTTTTTCTACTGTTTTATAAAAAGGCCATACATATAGCCAGTGGCAAAAGCATTAAGCAGTATGTGTTCCTGTTTAACTGAAGCTGGGATACTTATTAAAAGTCTTCTGAAGCAGCTTATTTGTACAGAAGCTCAAGATTTCATCTGAAAAGGCTGCTTCATGGGTTAATGTATTCACCTATAAATAAAAGCAGTGACAGCTCTCCTGTCAGTACATGCTGATGGACGGTTCCTTTTTCCACCATTACAGCCTTGTGAATGTGGGAAAATTAATTTAAGTGGTAGTTAATTTCTAATGAATTCCATTCAAGCGGTTAATATGGTCCCTTGATGTTATGGTAACCTTCATGGATCATTGCATTATGTAAATAAATTCTACTTTATGCTGGTTTATTAAAAAAAAGAGGAAGATTGGTAAGTCCAGTCAAATCTTAACATATACAAACATGCACAAAATTTCTTAAGAAATCATCAAAAATAGGCTGTTTAAGAGGAATACACTTGATACCCTACAAAGCATACCATTCATCTTTATAAGACATCTAATTTTTATATAATTTTGGCAGGATCATCTATTATTTGGAGCTGAGAATAAGACTTTTGAAAAGGAAATCCTCTTCACTCAAAACGATATTACAAATGCAGCTTGCATGTCCTTGAGGGACTCTCCAAGCCCTTAGATCAGCTGTTTCAGACAAGCATGAATCACTGGACAGGTTATACACATCCCAGCTCCCACCTTATTCCCTCTTCTGGGGGGAGACCTCTGACAGGTTGTGCTCCGAGGAGAACATATATACAGCATCTTTTTCCTTGAGCCACTCAAATGGCCAAATGAGTTGTTCAAAGGCAATCCTAAAATATGTAGGGTGAGATATATTTCCAAGAAACATGAGGTAGATATTCATCTGTCATACTAGCAAAACCAAAAATATTTGGGAGGACAGAATTACGTAAAATATTTCAGGAAAGATTAACTCAAAAGGTGTATGATATAGCAAGAAACATCTAAGAATGTATGAGAGGGAATGCTTGTAGGCAGAGGCAGTATCTTTTATAGGACAATTGAGACAGTTGGGAAAAAAGCTGCTAAGCTTTGGGCATTTGTGAGAATGACTTGTATACTCAAAAGCTTTCTTATGGTGAGTGATCTCATAAAATATATTACCTCTCTTTACAAACCTTATCTCACCAATTCAAAAGTTACACAAAAGGGTTATTAGGATGATGAGAGGAGCAGAAGTTTGCTTCATGAGAAAAACCTAAAGGAGCTTGTGTAGCTTAGGAGAACAAAGATAGAGAAAGGACATGATAGCTTCCTAGAAATAAATACCAAGTGAGTAAATTCTCCAGGAACAGAAGTGCTGTTTGACCGAAAAGATAATGTTGGCACAAGTATAAGCAAGTTGCGAATAAATGTAGAGTTAGAAATGTGAGTTAGAAAAAGATTAGAAAGAGGAGGGAACCTCTAGATGGCCTGAAGAGCAGTGACACTTAATTTTCAATGAAGACCTTAATGTATTTATTTAAATAATATTAAATAGTTGCCAGAATAGCTGGGAGTTGGAGCTTTTGAGTATACATTGCCTTCATGACTTTCTATTGATCACCATTCTGCGGACAAAGTGCTCTAGAGCTGACCATGCTCCTCAGAGGCAGCACCTTTACATGCCGGGAGACAATACAACTACATCATACTTAAGGATGAATGTTTCACAAGCATTAACACCAATGACCTCTACCTTGGCCCCTACCAACAGCCCTACCACGATAGCTCTCTGCTCTGCTGCTCATGCCACAGAGACATTGATTTACACTTAACACCCAACTATGCCATCTCTCCCCGTGAGCCTTAATGTGAGACGCGCTTAGTTTTGCTCTTTACTTTTTCAAGCAGTATCAAGGAATGCACCCAAAACTTACCAGAAATGATCTTTCATAAAAATATTTTTTGTCTTTCCTTGCCAAATTTTCCTCCTGACCACTCTCTGAACATCATGCTTTATAAATCTTAAGTACCTTAAGAAACAACATTATTTTCTAGGTGCCCAAGACAATGAAAAGGATGATTTTCAGCTTTCCATGTTTGTGCTTTTGTTGGATTATGCTGAGGACGTATACTATGTGCAGAAGACCAGGGTATGAAGCAATGTGAGACATCAAGGCCAGCTGGAGTAGTACTGGTGACTTGGGATGGGCTGGAGGAACCAGCTGTATTGTATATGAGACTATGACTAGTTACACTAGTCTAGACACTGAACTGTTTCTGGGTCTGGGCTTTGTCTGAAGAAAGCATCCTGGAGACTGTCATGGATGCAGGGCAGACAATCAAATGAATAAGATGCAGGAGCAAAGCCAGAGTCATTCAAACCGATTCATGAGATGGCTTGTGTTTCAAAACTCTAAAAACCCCCATTCTAATACATGTATATGAATTCACAACAGCTTGAGCAACATGTCAAAATATAGCTGCAAACTGGAACCACCATGAAATTTGCATGTCTTTCACTGTGGTATCAGGGGTATTAGAACAAGCAATATATACTCTGCTTTTTTTATTAATGATCCAGGAGTGATATAGATCAAACACTGATAAATTCAGGGTAATAAAAATCAGAACAGTAGTAGTAATAATAATGAAGAAATGGGGAAATTTTGATGCTGCTCAACACACTGAAGCTACTGAAAACAGTTTTGTTTTGTTACATTCAAATGCAAAGTCATGCGTCTAGCAATCAGACATCGCAGTTACACCTGCAGAAGAGAGAGCTGCAAAGTGTTAAGCAATGTAAAGCCTTTAGTAGTCATAAAAAACTGACAGTAAATCAACTCTTTACAGAAAGCCATAGCAATAATGTGATCTTCAAATGAAGGAAGCAGATTAGTGAGTACAAAATTCAGAAGCATTTTAATCTCAGTGTTCAGCATCACTAAATTCGATTCTACTTGTAGTTCCTGTGTCCATATTTTTAAAAGAAATGGCAGGAAGGTACAGAAAACAGAAATATCCAAAGGCTAGAAAAAACATTTTATACTGAGAAAGGTGATTCATCTGATTAGCTTAACAAAAGACTAAAAGAGTGACTCAAATTTAGTGACTATACCTTCTGAAGGAAAAAACACCTAATGAAAGGCTCAACAAAATTCAATAACTGCAAATTAAATGGACTCACCTTTTTAACAGTGAAGTGACATTATTTTGAAACACAATCATAATTGTGTGGCTGCTCATTTATCCACTACATGGTCTCTGGCTGCAGCCCTGTTCTAGGTTTCATGTCACTACCTCTGGTAGAACAGAATTCTTCAGCCTACAGATCAAGCCTCACGTTACCATTTAAGAGTCACTGTATTGTCATTCACTTAAATACATCAAATAAGTTCTTTTTTTATGACTATGCAAGTGGTGATCAGAATGAACGACCAGACAACATAAATCTGACTTGTTATTTAATAGTTAGATGAGCGTTCAAAACCGAAGTAAAGTACCTGGCACACAATCTACATGCAAGAGTTCTTATCTAAAGCCTGAAGTTGCTATGAAAGTGATCTATTTTAGACATCCCAGCTTTTATAAATAATAGCCTCCTAGGTTATTGCCTTCATAGTCATAGTCCCTTTTTAAACAGTTAAGACTCTGAGACTGCTTATTCACAGTCTTTTCCTCATTTAGGCACTGTTCATTACCAGTCTTCAAGCAGGTACAACAGAGGATTACACTACTCCCTGCCTGATCTTTTGCTTACTTTTAACCACTAGATTGGATCAATCTATTTTTAGATCAAAGAACTTCACAAAGTTAACTTTTTATTCCTTTTTGCACAATGCGGCACATAAGAACAGTTGGCTCTTGAGAAATACTGCTCATTTTCAACACTGTATTCGCATTTACAGACAAGAGATTTCAAAGTCTGATGCACAAACTTCTTGGTGAAATGGAGAATTTTTCATTTCTGGAGGCAGGTGGATAACTCCAGCGAATGACAGCTTCATCTTGGGTGGCAATATTCTCTCTGTACCAACTTTCATCATTTTCAGATCAGGTTCAATGTCTTCACTGTGATGAAGCTCTTATAAAGATTGCTGCCTCCACTACGAGTGGGATACAGAGCAATAACAGAACTGCTGCAGTTTATCTCCCAGAGGTATAGAAGTAAAACACCAACACTTACCTAAATAAACTGGGCTGTAAAGTGTGACAGTTCAATAACAGCTTCATGGGCAGTTCAGCTATTCCTACAGGAAGATAAATTCAGTCCTGGAGAGCAGAGGAGACTGGGCAGGTGAAGGCACGACCCCTGACAGGTGTAGCGAGTTAAACTGTTCCAGCTAGCTGAAAAGAATCCAGCTCCTTCTCAGCCTCTCAGACTAACATTTTCATGCCCCCATCGGATTTAAGCTACCAGTACAGATTTCAAGCTCCAGATCAATAATCTGATGAGTTGCAATAGAAGAAATACAAGTGTTTAAATGTATAATCAGCTTTATTAAACTGCATGGGATTACTGTATCCCTAACTTGCACTTTAAGAGTAATTTGACAGTGTATATCAAGGTGTGTCTACCCTTGCTGATTCAGAACTTTAGAATCTGGTGATGGTGCAGATAAATGTAAACTAGCCCTGGCAATAAAACCTCTGTGGTGTCAGGTGCATGGGGCTCACTGAAACCACGGAAAGGCTCTGGCGTTGCAGAGAAGATATTCTGAGCAGTGCCTGCAATAGCATGTTGTGTCTATTTGCACTGCTAAACAACAAGGAAAAAGCAACCCTGCTTTTGCTTTTCTTTTTCCTTGTTTAGGAGTATTTATATTTTTGTTTTATTTTTCTTGCAAGACAATACTAGAACTTTTAGTTTTCCTTTGCCTAGTCATAGACCCGTGGATAACGAAGAAGAGTCATGTATTTCATCTCTACAAATAAATAAAAGTTTCCAATTAGTATTTGGCAAAAGCATTAGCAATTTCTCTGAAATACTGTTAAAAATTCCAGGTTCTGGAACATCACCTGTCAGTCAGCTAACCTCAGTGTCTACTGCCTTGATCCGAGCAGACACAGCTTCCCAGTACTACAGTTCCCAAAGACTTCTCCCTCACCTGTCACTATTGAAGAGCTATTGTCCTGAATTCAGAAACCAATACTGCAATTCCCATACACACAATCATAGACAGTCTAACAGTCATTAATATACATGAGCTCTTAGACTTATTCTCCAGTTGACCTAAATACATCTCTACCTGTTGCATATCAGGAATATGACAGTCTCATTCCCTAGAAGAGTTCTGAGGAGTTAAGCAAGTTCAGTCACTCACAACTGAAATGATTTTCATAATTGTACAATGGAGATAGTCACGGGAGACATGAGTTGTCACGTTCCCATTCTACTGTGGGAATTTAAAGACGAATGAAGAATTTCTGAAAGGCATAATCTAGACACAAAACCATCATGAAGCCAAAAGCTGAAAATGTAACTGGAGCCTGAGTCTTATTTCAGTTTCCAGTGTATGGATTCTTGTTCCTGTGTTATTGGGTCCTATTTCCCCCCTAAAAACATTTCACATTCTAACTGCACTCTCTTTATCATTCCCCTCTCTTTCATCTTCAGGTGAGAGAAATAAAAAAGAAAATGCACACAATTATGGAACTAATATAGATTGATATCTTTAGTAGTCCAGGACTAAATTTTTGGCCTGTGTAGCTTAAGCAGTTGTTGCATACCCCACGCTTTGCAAACAGCTGTTTAAGTAGCACCACATTCAGAAGGTCTGTAATGAAGGCTGTGAACCCTTAGCCACCAACCAGTAAGCTACTGGCTATTTCAGCAGCTCATTTTGCAGTTGCTGTAAACAAACCTAAAATAAATATTCATCACCACCAGCTCTAGTCACCTTCCTCATGTCATCTGAATGATGGAAAGGTATAGAATCTGAATGTTTTTAGAACACCTTTTTAACAGTTCATAGAAAACAACTAAAAAATGGTACTGACAAGTGTGAGATTCAGTACTCCTGCCTAACATTTGGAAAAATTGAGACAAAGGCAAAATTACTTTTTCATGATTATACAGCAAGTCAGTGGCAGAGGACAATTACAATTCAGCCTTCTAGTATCTAATCCTACAATCCTCTTTTCAAAATCTATTAAGCATGCCCAAATATGCTGTTTCGGTGATGCTCCACCCCAGGTATCACAAACGGACCGTTCAGATTGCAGCACATGAATTATTTACTGCCACAGTAAACACCTGAACTCAAATAACTTCACATCACAAGTTTCAGACCAATAGCACTACATTTGAAGGCTTTAATTAGGAAACAAATTTTCTTCATAGTAAGTTGTTGAAATAGGCTGCTGAGTCAGCACTGTGTGAAAGCTTGTCTTAGGCTAAAGCAGGAGATAAAAATACGGTAATCTGTGCCTCCCTCTGCCGTACCTTATCCTCACAACTCCTATTTGCAGGTCTCTCTTCACCATCTGACACTGCTCTTCTTGGCAAGTGAGCCCTCCCTCGCCCCGCAGTGACTCGCCAGCATGATTTGTCTTGTACCAGGGAGCTGCTTTCTTCTGACAGAAGCAAGTGGCTGGATGAAATTTTTGGGAGGCAGTGAGATCAGCTGACAATTATTTTTTCTAAAAAAACCCAACCAACCTGCAGACCCTCACTTCATCTGATGGCAAATCCACAGCTCAGTCCTCACACAGTTCTTACCATTCTCCAGAAAAGTAGGTAGGCCTGGAATCACTGGGTTTTCTGGACACACATACACTGTTTACCTTACAGGAGTACTAACGTCTAAACTCACAAGGTATTGCAAGGGTTCACAGCACACAGGCGTTTTCTTCTGCTGAAACAAAACACACAGCACACACCTAGAAATGTGTACCATTAAAACTGAGAATCAGAGCTTTTAAAATCTCCAGTAGCTAAGAGAGCTTAACAGGAGCAGTGTGTTAAAGGTGTAAAATTTTTCCACTAGGTTTTTCTCCTTAGATTTTATTTTCATGCACAAGCTATGGGTATTCAGAAAGTAGTAGTTCTTTTTCATGAGTGTCTGAATTTCACTCAAATCTTTTGAAGTACAGCAAGTTTTTCACTCCTTCAAGTTTCTTTGTTTTTGAGGAGGCTTTCACATTTTGAATCAGTCTGTGTCTCTTTAGCTAGCTGTTTCTCTCTCCCTTCATTGACATGAACTTGTTTGATACTGCCCTAAGATGGATGTGTATGTTAACTAACCTGTTCCTCTCTCACCAAACCCACATTTCCAGTGATCAGATAGATGAGTGAAAAGACAACCCACGCAACATATGGAAAACCAGTCAAACTATTGCCCCTGGGATGCTTAGCCACAGCTTTCCAGGCTTAGCTTCTCATTGTCTACCAAGTACCTAGTAAAAAAAAGATGTAATTATAGAAGTTAGTACAACTGTAAAGCTGTGGAATTATAAGTGGGCAGAAAGAGTCTTAAAGTCATCATACTATCCAATGTTACAGCAAC
The DNA here is from genome assembly GCA_013400415.1 of Scytalopus superciliaris. Taxonomy (NCBI): domain Eukaryota; kingdom Metazoa; phylum Chordata; class Aves; order Passeriformes; family Rhinocryptidae; genus Scytalopus; species Scytalopus superciliaris. The sequence continues at coordinate 72,404 of VXBX01000254.1, read as the reverse complement.
TTCAAACACAGCATTCAAACAATTTCACCTATTCTAAGTCTGGGACACTCTCTCTCACTACTCTCGCAAACTTGTAGCAGTAGCTTGATAGTTTTCCAAAAGTTAGTTTGGTACCTTTTGCTTACAACTTGCAGTTCACAGGAAGATCGAACACTCCTGCCTCAAGCATAGCCATATTCTAAAGCGTGAGGAACTCCTTCAGCAGTTGTAGCAATTTTGGCTGTCTAGTGGGCCCTAATACATCAGTTTGCAGTTATGCTTGGTTATGTGACCTCTGAGGCATTACCACCCTCAGGTGTTCTCTCCAAACTCTATCAGGAGTTGTTTCAAGGGACACAAGAAAAGAAGAATAATTCTAAGGCCTCACTGATTTGTGTGAGTGAGCCTAAATTAGGTGGAATCTGAAATTGCTATTTTTATCTTTGTTTTAGCACCTGCAACAAATGGTTTCCACTACCCACCCAAAAAGCAATGATTTCTAGGTACTGCCTTTTCATTTGGGTTAAGGTTTGGGAAACTGTAGAATAGCAGGTATAGCGAAATCCTCAGAGGACTTTGAGGGAGATGAGGCTGTGAACACTTCTGAATACACTGAGGTCAATATATCAATAAATGGTTTAACACACTAAAACTTTAAAAAGTGTTTATTACTTTATATTGATGAAAATACCACCATCTCCCTTCAGAAACCAGTGATAACCAGCAAAGGTTATCTACACTGGCATTACTGACGATACATAGGATTATGTCTGTTGTAACTCAAGAGTTCAAAGAAATTTCTACCTCACCTATGAACCAAGCCAAAAGCCAGAACACTATCTCTCAACATAACATGTTTCATATCATTTGCTGAAGGCCTCACCCGTGTTAGAGACTACTGGTTTCAAACTATATAGCTTTCATTTGGTTTCACTATACAGCTTTAAACATCTCAGAATTTTTAAGAAAACACTGTATATTGTAAGAATGAACACAATGCAGTTTATTTTCATTTTGCTTTAATAAAACAGAAATGCATGTGAGACTCCGATGATTCAGTTTCAGCCTTACTAATTTAACACCGACGCGATTTAAAGTAAGGCTTCATGACTAGGACGGCAGGAGGTCCTGAGAGTTGTGGCTTCCCGTTTCAGTTCCCAGCATCCACGGTCCGGAGTTACGGCACGGACGGTCCAGGACTCAGCTCCGGGTTAAGATGGAGCACTGCGGCCCGCACCGCTCGGCGGCCCGTGTCCCCAGCAGGCAGCTCTCCGGAGCCAGGGGGGCAGCGGGGTGACCGCCCCGGAGGCAGGGACAGCGAGGGGGGCGATGGCTCCGTGCCCGCCGGGCCGGCTCCGGGCGCGGTTCTACCCCTGGCGCTGCTTGTGCCGGGGGTTGGCCTTGCAGCACACGTACAGCCGCCCGCNCGAGACGGCCCCGACACCCCCACAGTGCCCCCCAACTCCCTCCCGCCCTCACTCACCGCTGTCCCCTCACACGGAGCCGGAAGCGCGCGCGGCGCCGGGCGGGGCGGGGCTCGCCCCCGCGAGGGGCGGTCACGCGGCCGAGCCCAAGATGGCGGCGCCCGCCGCGACCTTCCTGAGGGCGCCGAGCCGGGCCCGGGCGCTGCTGCTCCTGTGCCGGCCCTTCGGCGTGAGGGCCGCCGGCACCGGCGAGCTGGTCACACACACCGGGCAGGTGAGCCCGCCGGGGCTGCGGGCTCGTGTGCGGTGGTGCGAGGGCAAGGATGGGCATCGGGAGGAATCCCATCGCGGGAAGGGTGGCTGCACATCGGGACGGGCTGCCCCGTGAGGCGGTGGGGTCACTGTCGCTCGGGTTGTTTGGGGTCAGACCGGCCGTGGCACTCGGGGCCCCGGTCCGGTGCTGGGTCACAGGATGGACTCGATGGTCTCGGGGGTCTTTTCCGACTAAATCGGTTCGGTGTGGTGCTGTGACTCTCCGCTCGGAACGCGCTGTGGGAATCGGCGCCCTTGGGTGATGCGCACGCAGGGGTTTCGGAAGGAAAAAACCCCAGTTAGGGGCAGGGTCATTGGGAATTACGGCGCTTGGCCCAGCCCAGGAGGTGAGAGGTGGGAGCAATCCCTGTGTCGGTGCCTTTTGTAACTTAGCTCTGTCCCTTCCCTCATGGAGGAACTGCGAGGGAGGCTCCTGTGGAGATGGGAGAGGGGCATGGCTGGTGAGGATAGCGTGGGAAGGCTCCTACTGTGGTTATTTAACATAAATAAATACAAAACTTGAATTTCCTAGCTTGGTTCACCTTGTAGATGTCAGTGGCAGATCAAGGAAATGCATTGTGAGCAATAAATCTATGTTCACCTCTGTTAGAGCTTTCATGCCATCCCCCCCCCCACACGCACACCCCACCACTTTCCTTTTCTTTTTGTACTTTATAAGGTGGAATTTACTTTCCTGTGTGAGAGAAATGGAAACTATTTCTGTATAGGACATACTTGTAAGATGATAGTACTTAAACCAAAGAAACAGTTCAAGCTATTCTACAAGCCTTTGTGTTCTTTGTTTATAATTGTCGCTATTTAAATAAGATCAAATTTATTTTACGCTCTAGGTATATGAAGAGAAGGATTATAGAAGAGTTAGATTTGTTGGACGACAAAAGGAGGTAACTTACTCTACTTTTTCTGACAGAGAAGGGGGGTAGTTTGTGGGGGTTTTTTTTCCTGAATTGTGCATCTGTTTATATATCTGTGTTACATACATGTTTTGAAACTTAATTTGGTTTGCATAGTTAAAATTTTGATCTTTACCCAAGCTGAGGGCATTTAATTTGAAGAACCTGAGAATCATTTGCTGAAAGAGTTATGCAACAAATAAAAGTAAAATGTAGAGTATTATGAAATCATGAAGCCTCAAACGCAAAGTCTGGTAATACCAGCATCATCCAAGTATACTACTGTGGAGGTGTCTTGTGGGCTTGTTTCTGCTGCTTACAGTTTCACATACCCACTCTATTGATAAGTCCTTTAGCTCTGAGTTTTCTCTAATGATCAAGCAGCACAGCTCCATGAGGGATCTCCTGGCCTTTGGGAGAGAAACAGATTGTTTCAGGTAAATTGTATTTCTCAGTGCATGAGCCTCTGATTATTGTTTTAATTTTAATGCTACAAATGTTTATGTATAGTGGAGGCATTAAATATAAGGTGTGGTAGATTTTTAATGTAATTGCATATAATTATTCTTAAATTAACCTGAACTAATTTTCAAGTTTTCATTTTGAGTTTACCTCATTGTGTCATGGATCCAATTTAACTCATGCTGTGTGACGAGAATGGTGAATCTATGTGTGAAATAATTAAATGAAAATGTCACTTAAAATGCTGAATTAGCTTACTTCTGGGAGGATAGCTGGCAAAGGAGGTCTCTTCCAACTGTACTGCCTATTTCTGTGCTACTTCTGTAACTTTGTAGGAAATTTTCCTTGAGCCTACAGGGAGTGGTCCCTCTAATGTGCCTTTGCCATCAGGTGATTTCAGACTCTGTGTGGTGTAGAACACCCAGGGTTTTCGGTTCAATCCAGTGTTGCTTCTCCAGCAAGTCAAGCTTTAAGTCTGCTGAGCAATGTTTAGTGCTAAGTTTTAATGGTGAAATTAGGACAAAATTTACACCTTAGATACTTAAAACGATCCTCATCAGTGTTTATTAATGGGATTGCTCTGTAGGGGTTTGCCATTATCCCACAGTGTGTTTCAGCTGCTAGTGGTAGGGTTTGACAGCTGTGTCTGTAATCTGAACATTGTCTTGTTTCTGAAGCAAAAGCTCGCCTGCAATGCTGGTGACTGTTCCTTCTCGTTGCTTCTTCTCCTTGCCTTCAGTAGGGGCCGGGTGTCTGAGCCCAGCTTGTGATCAGCCCAGTCCAGCCAGGGCAGCTTTCTCGTCTGGAGACGCAGCCTCTGGACACCCCCAGTGAGCGTGTTTGGGCCTGTGCCTCAGAGCTTCAGGTGGCCAGGCCCAGGGGCATGGCCTAGGGTATATGGTTATTGTCACCTCAGTTCTGCCAGCCTAATTTTTAAAGAAATCCATGTGTTTTAGCTAACATCATTGTTCTCTGTGCTGGATGTGCAGAACTGGGGGATTAGTCCTCTCTACAAGGGTCTAAAGCAAGTAGCTTTGAGAAAACCGAGCATGGCAACTGCTGAACTGCACCTGCTGCAGTCCAGCTAGGTCATCCTGCCTTTCTGTAATCCCTAAGGTGGCACAGGACCCAGTTCAAAACTGCCATTCCCACTTCAGCTTTACCCTTTCTGTTGGGCTGGTACAGCAGCTGAAGATGTGAGAACTCACCTCAGTGTTGGTCTGTTTTAAGTACTCTCTACTGCCTTCCCTCTGGATGTTTGGATTTGAGTCAAATCCAAGTTTGTTTTAATCTTGTTGATCTCTCAGATGGTGTACTGGCACAGGCAAGTAAGCAGAAAGAAGCAGCAATGAAATCGTCAAACTGGCACTGTGGCCAGGAAAATAATCACCCACTGAATTATGCATTTGGCAAGGCACGTCTGGATGTGCTGAGGGAAACAGCCCTTTTCTGTGAAATACTGCTCTGCTTTCATTGAAGGGACTTGATGTAACTGAAACCACTTTTTTTGTGTGTGGTATGTTTTCCCTGTGAATTCCTAGACTGTCTCTTGTTTAGTAGGCTGAATCACAGGCAAATCATAGCTATGCAGTGGATTAGAGGTTCTTGCTTTCCCTTCTCCTCACACATGCCTTTGTGGTTATAATACATTGGCAAGAGTGAAGTTCTTGCTTCTGATCTTGAAGCAAAGGTGTGTCGTGGTGCTATCTCTGTCCTTCTTTAGCATGACATCAAAGATGCACAGTTCTGAGTGTTAAAAACAGCAGTAAAAGTCCATGCAGTTTGGCAAAAACTACATATGACTTGTGGACATAAGCCTCAGAGAATGGGATTCTTGATGTTGCAATTTTCTTCAATACCAAAACTTAATTTTTTGTTAACTTTTTTAAGCTATCATCTTCTTTTGGTAAAGACAGATTCATTGTTGGCAAAACTGATTTTTCCACTTCTGTACCAAAAGTGCTGAGCTAATTGGAGACTTGGTGAAAGATACTAGATTGTTGTGTGCTACAACTTATTCTTAAACTGTGTTTAAGAATACCCTTGTAGTTCTTACGGATTCATATAATGGATGTGTAGCTATCTTTTTCCCAAGAATCTCATCTTCATTCAAATACCAGCATATTTATGAACCTTATACACAGAGCAGTAGATAGTGCCTTTTTCGGGCATACATATTATTTGATAGTCAATCAATGTGTATAACATTGCCTTTGAAAAACTGGCCCCTTCTGGAGTATTTTTACCTGAGCTGCAGTGGTGGTTGTCTGCTCAGTGCTGACTTGAAGTGTATGGGCGTGCTGTTGTTCCTTCTGAGGCAAAAGCTACCGTGTTGCCAGCCTGTCTAGAGATGGAGATGTTTACCAGGCCACACAGGTGTGCTCTAGAAAAAAGCCCTACTTGTCAGTGATGTGCATATTCAGGAAGTGTATATGATGGATTTACAGAGCGATGTACTGACATTTAGAGGCTTTTCTTTTTTCTAATGATGAACAATTTGTCTTTCTGGCTGTTTTTATACATCCCATTCATGTTTTCAGGAGATTCCTGTGGAGTGATAGAATAAGGTGCATGGTTAGAGACTCTAAACTACCAGGAATTGTTTTATCTCATGCTTGACCTTACTTGTCTCACTATTATTTTTTAGTTTATCATTACTGATTGTTTTGCAATTCTATCACGTAGTCACTAAAGCAGAATATAGAGGCAGTGTTGGTTAAAAATCTTCTGTTCTTGTCTGCTTGTTCCTGCTCACCTCTCTGCTGAATCTCCTTGGGTCACATAGACTCAAGTGCCCGTGTGGCCTGTTGATCAGGGGAAGGGGATTACTTCTGCAGAGTTTAATGTGTAGTTCATTGAGTGGCTTATGGCACTGAGTTGGTGGAGGAGGTGTGAGGAAGCCTGTGCAGGAACTTCTGAAAATGGCTGTAGTGGAACTACTTGGGGAGACAGCAAACAGTAATAGCTTTCTGAGTGGGGAAGGTATCTGAAAGTTTCCCTCTTTTTCTTGCAGGTGAACAAGAATTTTGCAATTGATTTGATAGCAGAGCAGCCTGTGAGTGAAGTTGAAAGCAGAGTGATATCATGTGATGGTGGTGGTGGAGCTTTGGGACATCCTAAAGTATACATAAACTTGGTAATATAATTATTTTGCCTATAGCATGTTTTACCTGTAAATTGTTTATAAAATTATCTACTTTTTGTCATGTTAGTTTAACAAAGTAAAAGGAGTAAGCACTTGAGGTGCTCATTTTATTTGTTGCCTAATACAGAATCAGAAGAATTAGAGGGCTACTATTTGAAGTTACAGAAATTTCTTTTTGAAATTTTAATTTGTTTAATAGGACAATATTTTTTTAAAAGAAACTAAGTGAAGTAATAAGAACAAGCAGTTCTCTGAGAGCAAAAAAGTATCTTGCTGTGTTTTGAGACTCTTCCTCTGATTGTTTAAATGCCACCATGTAGATTGACAGTGCATTTGCAGTATTCTTAGGAATATGCAGTTTATTTTGAATCTTGCAAGTTTAAGGGGAAAAAAGAGAAAGCCAGTCAACCAAACCCGTCTTTCAGTCTTTGGTAATCTTGATAGTTCTGAAGGTTTAATGATTCAATCATAGACAGAGAATTGGTGAAAAATAAATGTCTTGTTATCCTGTTGACTGTAGTGATAGTTTCAAGTGTATTCTTGTTCTAGAGAGTAAAAATATTGGGGCTATTGTCATATGACCTTAGTGTAATCAATGATGATGACCTGCTGCTTAAGTACTGTTCTTGGTACGAAGTGATCTTTTCAGAACATTGGAACAGGTATGACTGAACTGGCTTAAGATGTCCAGTTTGGCAAGAGAGTCCTTTATTGCTGAAGAGATATCACTTGGCTTGACTTTAAAATTGTGGCCTGGTAGCTGAAAGTCTTGACAAAAGGGAAGCTTCATAGAATACAGAAATAAAGCATGAACGTCATTCTTGTTTCTAGTGTTTCAAATAAGATTAAAATTCCGTACTTCAGCTATTTTGATCAGTTTTAAGATAGCACAAATAAATAAGAGAAAATTTGCAATTTCTAGAAGCTTTATGAAATGAAAATAGCAGCTGTTGTATTTTTATATTTTTGCAGGACAAAGATACAAAGACCGGAACGTGTGGCTACTGTGGACTTCAGTTTAAACAGAAACATCACTGAAAGATTATCCCTGCGTGATTGCAGATTTTTGTTCAGATGTTAATGTTTAAATAAAAATAAACAATATATTTAGAAAGCCAAGATTAGCATTTGTGTTTATGGAAAGTCCACTCTGTACCTTTTTTAAACCCAGCTTGTCAAGTATTTCAGAGCTGAATGATATTACAATATCTGCTTTGTACTTAATTTGGTTTTTGTGTTTGGCAGACTTCTCGCAGGCTTGGAAGTGGTGGTTGGCTGCAGCATAAGTTTGTGTTGCAGTGAGTAGATACATACTCTTTTCAACACTGAATTACTGGGTGATTCCTTATCTTGGGTCTTTGTCTTTTGCATTGTGTGAACTGTAGTGGGTTGACCCTGGCTGGACACCAGGCACCCACCAAGAGCTGCTCTGTCACTCCCCTCCACAAGTGGATAGGGGAGAAAAGGTATAACCAGGGTTCATGGGTTGAGATAAGGTCTGGGAGAGATCACACACCAAATACCATCATAGCTGAAACAGACTCGATTTGAGATATTAATTGTTACTAAAATCAGAGCAGAATAATGAGAAGTAAAATAAATCTTAAAACCACCTTTCCCCCACTGCCCCCTCCTACCCAAGCTCTATGTCCTCCCCCACCAATGCAGATAGACGGGGAATGGGGGCTGTGGTCAATTCATCACGTGATGCTCCTGCCACTGCTCAGGGAGAAGAGTTGCCTGCTCCAGCATGGGTCCCTCTCACAGGAGACAGTCCTCCATGAACTTCTCTAGTGTGATTCCATCCCACAGGCAACAGTTATCCACAAACTGCTCCAATGTGGGTCACTCTACCATGGATTGCAGTCCTTCAGGCACAGCCTGCTCCAATGTGACTCCTCCACAGGATCACAAGTCCTACTACGAAACCTGCTCCTTGTGGGCTCCTCTCCATGGGTCAGCAGGTACCTGCCAGGACCCTTCTCCAGCATGGGTTTCCTGTGGGTTCAAGCCCTCTCTTGGGCATCCACCTGCTCCAGCTTGGGCTCCTCCATGGACTGCTGGTGGATCTCTGCATCTCTGTGGTCCTCCATGGGCTGCAGGGGCACAGCTGCCTCACCATTGTCCGCACCACGGGCTGCAGGGAAACCTCAGCTCCAGTGCCTGGAGCACCTCCTCCCCCTTCTCTGCTGTCCTTGATGTCTGCACAGCTATTCCTCTCACATATTCTCACTCTGGTCTTTGGCCACAATTAGATCTGCACAGTAACTTTTTGTTTTTCCTTCTTAGATATGTTACCACAGAGCCATTACAACCATTTCTGATTGGCCCAGTCTTCACCAGCAGCATGTCTGGCTTGGAGCTGCTGGCATTGGCTTTATTGGACATGGAGGAAGATTCCAATAGCTTCTCACAGAAGCCACCGCTGTAGCCCCATCCCCTCTACCAAAACCTGCCCAAGCAAATCCAGTACAGTGACACTCTTAATTTTTTCATGACCTAGTATCTCTAGCTAGATTCGCAAATGGAAGCACAAAGATATGATACTCAGCATTACAACATTGCTGGAAGCAAGATTGTCAGCCCTGAATTAAGTAGCTGCACTTACTACTTGTTTAAAAGAGTTCACCGGTACCTAGAGTGGTAATCTGAGCTGGAGAACTACCTAAGCTGGCACACGTGAAAGGCGAGGACACAAGCATTTGTCTTTCAGCTAAGAGGATTAGACTGTATCCAACTGCTTGGGATTCACACCCTTGAAACCATTTTGGGAAGTGGGTCTTGTCAGACTCAAAAGTAGGTATTGCTCCGTTAGGTAGCAGTTTCTGCTCCTTTAGTACAGGTAATCTGACACTGAGAGCATCCACCTATGTGTAACACTACCTAGGCTGTGTGAGGCTGGTTGTGGGACATCATCTACCTACTTGCTTAATTTCACTTAGCATTCCATCATATAAGCATGACTTTCAAACAAGGCCTCTGTCTGGAGTAGAAGGGTCTGAGTTTTGACTGGTCTTTGCTTCAGAGACCATTTTAGTCTGTTGTCAGTAAATGTCTTCCCTTTTAAATGCTGGTAATGGAATGTGGTCCCAGGCAGTAACTGTGGCCTGGCTAAAGTTTAACAGGGCAGGATTCTAAACCTGCTATTCATATCACTTTAGTTAAATTGATGTGGTGGTGTCATGTTGAACCAAATCTTGTGGACCTAAAGCTGCTTAACTTATGTCAATTTATAGATGAAGTTGAACCAACTGAGGCTTGAGGCTTAAAGCTTAAAGCAAGGTCTGAACTGTCTGTAGAAGTCATGTGTTTAGAGGCTATATTGCATGTGAGTGATTGCATGGACACCCTTACTCTTTTAACCTCCCTTTCTGTCTCTTCTGCTTCTTCCCCCTTCCCTCTGTTTTTCACCTTTCCTTTGCTACTGGTTTCAGTGACCATCTGTCTGGCCTTCAATTTGTTCTTTGTAATGACTTAGATTTAGGAAGTAATAGTTAGAATTATGCCTTGTAATGTGTTTTTCTGCAGTGTAGGTTACCAAGCACTGACTTCTCTATAAGCCCTGGGTCTGTTATGATGGTTGTAATTTTTTAATGTTAGTGCAGTGGCTAAGGTATGCTGTGTTTTGAGTAGCACCTGAGCATGTACAAAGATGGCAAAGGATCCTTCCATAAAACCCAGTAACTTCCATTCAGTCTATCTGACCTTATGCAAATTATTTGTCAACTGAGCGTAAACGTGATGTTATGAATGGTCTTCTGATAAGTCCATCTCATGCTCTAAATATAAAATAATTACTTGGAGTAGCTTTCTCTGTTTTTAAGTGTAATTCTGGTTGCACTTTAGTCTGGCTCTCTACCAGTTTGTAGAGTGTTTTGGCTGGCAGAGTTCTGTCATGGTGCAATCATCTCTGCAAAGAGACCTGAAACAAATAATTTTATGTGGTCCTCTTCCTTGGATCTTTGATGTTCTTGTGAATAATACATCTGTTTGGATTGTTGTTGCTCATAATAAATTAACAATGTTTAAATTGGCATGGCATCTGCTGAGGACCCAGACAAATCCCATCCCACTGGTCTGAACTGTAGAATGCTGTTCTTGGATGTTCTCCCTGAAGTACTTGTGGTACGTGAAGCTGTTGACACCAGTGAAAAAAAGAAGGTCTCAAGATCTTCATAGGAAGACTTTAGACTTTGCTTCTTTTCATTTCCTGTGTGCCAAATTCATGAATCTACTTGGGAATGGCTGTTTTTATGAATTCTTGCACTTCCAGCTACACCATCCAAGGCTGGAAATGCCAACCTTGATTTGCAGCGAAAAGAAGCAGTGAAAAGCAGAAATTTTTACTATGGTTGCCACAAGCAGGTACACTTGGAAATGGATCTATGAGGACAGACTAAAACACATCAGTATCAAAGTGAGGGTAGACTAAACCAAATAAGTACCAAAGTAGCATTATAGTTCTCAGGCCACACATTCAGACTTGAAAGCAGTATGGAATAAAACTTTCAGACTCATATTCTATCAGTCACTGTTTTGTTCCTCACAGATAATTCATCCCAGACTGGAAATGCAGTCTCTTAGAGTACAAACCATAGTTTGTACTCTGTCACCATGAAAATGTGAAGTATTCTACACTGATGTACAGCCTGTCTTAAAAACTTTATCTTGCCTTTNCCTTACTCTTGCATATATTAAGCTTGGTGAAAATCATTTAAACTTCCAAAATAAGTAAGGACCATCCATCCTTTCTCCTGCATTATTTGGTAGCTCTCTGTCCTCTAAGTAAAAAGCAACTAAAATGAGTTTACAAGGCAAGTTGTGTTTGTTCACAAGAGCACAAATGATTACTATGACCATGGCACAATATGCAAAGGCACCTTTTCTGAAACTTCAGTTGTATGGCATCTGATTGTGCTCTGGAACTTGCTCTTGTAACAGGCTTCTCCAAATCAGCAAGCATCCCTAAAGTTCTTACTCTCTGACCTGCAGGTAATACTTGCCCTTTTTATTTCATGCGTTTGGAAGTATCAGACAGAATAGAGCATACTGTAATAGCAATAGAAATGTTAGGTTCTGTAATATCCACGTTGTTGGCATTGCTTAGTGTGTTCCCTGCTAGTGGTATACATTGTTTTGAGAGGCAGTACAATCTGTTTATGGTGGTCTCTGACTATGTAATCTAAATTTAAAGCCAGGGATCCTTGAGAAGCATATCTGACAAATGCAGTCTTGCCAATGGAATATATTGATAAGGGAAAAATGACTCTACATTCTCCTTGTCATAAACTTCATGGCACAAGTTATCATGAGTCTTCCTCTCCAGGTCTCCATCAGGACTTGTAGGACATGGGACATGCAGGACTAGGGAAGAATGGCAGTTTCAGTTTTCATTATCAGAGGCAGTATAGTAGACCAAAAAAAGTAGAATCAAGTACATAACATGTATTGCTGCTGTAAATGCTGCTGTGATGTGGATGATCGTATTTTTATATGCTTTTATTTTTGTCAAGCACTGTCTAGTGTTAACAGTGTGTGCAACAGAATATGTCTTGAAGACCTTGTGTGCCCAGCTACTGACAGCCTTCAGTCCATGCTTTCCAGATGCCAAAACATTTCCTACTGGCTATTTGCAGTGGAGGGTTTTAAATGGAATATGATTATCAGTTTTTCTATGTGTGAAGCTGCTCATGGAGCTCAGGTGTCTTTGGGATATGATGAATTTGTCTGACATGACAGGAACTTATTTCTACACCTGGAAGTTAGGCCGTCATTACTGATTGTTCCAGGTTTGCATTGTTATCCATCACCATCCCAACCCTTCAGTATTTAGGTGTCAAAAGTTCCACCATGTGGAAGAAGAGATCATGGAATTGCTGCAAGGGAACCAGGAATGTTCTCTGTGAAATATGGGAAGGGCGCAATGGAGCACTGGAAACATTGCCTTAAACCTCTTGTTTATTTAAAGGGGCTGTTAGTGTCCCTCAGCGTGATGCAAATACTATGAGAATGTGTCACTGTATTTATCCATGCATCTTCTGCTGAGACAACATCCTACTTCAGGAAGTCTTCTTCGTCAACCTGCTGTGCACACATTTTTAGTCACATACTGGCAACTGTATGCCAGGACAAATGCTATCAATAGCACTTTCTTGTGGAGATGTCATTTTAATAAGCATTAGAATTGAAGCAAATAGTTCTTATCCCTAGGCAATGTGAGCAGTGTGAGTCCAGTTGTGCAATGAAAATATATTTAAACAGTACAGAATTTATGAAACTATTTGCAGCTTTGTAGATATTTTCCCACATTTTTTAAATGTTCAGCTTTGGATGTATTTTTGCCTCCACATTTTTTGAACTTTCCTCCTGTTCTCATTCTTGTCCTCTTCCCTGTCTTTGTTGCTGCTCACTCTCTCCCTCCTCCCCTCCAATTTCTTTAGTAAGAACTGGGTCTTTGAAATAGCAATGGCTGTCTTATAATAAAGTTGTGTTTTTGGAACAGCATGTAATGCTTATCTCCAACTTCAGTAAGAGTGCTCAACTCAAAAGCCTGCTTCTTTCTGAAACTTAGTTGGTCTAAAGCACAAATTAAAGTAATCTATATAGGTGGGAATTTGGCTAGATTTTCTCTTAATGTTGCATGGATGGAAATGTCTAGTCTGCTTTTACTAGTCATTAATGATTAAAATGGAATACTTTTCTTTTGTACTAATTACACATGTAGGAGAAAGATCTAGGAGGAAATTTGGGACTTCCAAGTTGCTATACTACATGGTAAAATATTGCAGAAACTCTACTACTCAGTTACGATTTGTGTTAATAGCAGGTTATTTTCATATGTGTTAACTTTGAATATTGAAGTAATTGATTTCATTGATAAGAATAACTCTCTAATACTGCAATTTGGTTTGTCTATTAGCAATATAAAGAAGAGGTGGAAATTAGCCTAGATGCCTCATGTAGTATATTTTCTTGGGACAGAATGGTTTGGGTTTGGTTTTTGGTTGGTTTGGGTTTGGTTGGGTTTAGGTTTTTATTGTTGTTGTTATAGCTGGGTTTGTTTACTGTTTTTTTCATCTCCCAAAAGGTGTAATTAGGAACACACACACGCACGCGCACACACACACACACACACACACACACATATTAAGTAAAGAGTTTTACAGCCATATACATTGTTTTACTAAAGTTGGATTTGTGGTAGGAAAGAGTCAGTTTCAAGAAAATTTCAAGTAAGCTGGATCTTTGTTTCTGGTTGTTGATTAAGGGAAGGAGGAAAGATGCATCTTCACCCTCCCTCTAAATAGTCTGCAGTTGGTAGCAGAGCTATGATTTAGTATCTAATTAGACTTAGGGAAGTACCTAACTTTAAGATTAAGGAGATTACATTAAAAGATTACATCTTTTGGAGTGTGTAGTGCTCTTTGGAAGCTTTCCCTTTTACAAAATGTAAAACATGGTCCTTGGGCATCAGCTGCTGAAAGGAGCTCTTAAATGTGTTTCAGATACAATATATGGATTTGTAAACAAATTGGGATAACAGCAACTGTAACAAAAATATTCTAATGGTGCTATTAACCAATATTATTAGCCCTAAGCATCTGTTCACTATCTGTAGTGAAAAGGGCAATGTTCTATTGGAGAATTCTGATGTGCACTGAAGATTCAATGTTAATAATTTGAAATCTTAACCTAACCTATTAAATTATGTCTTGAACTCTGACTTGAAAGAGTAAAGATGGGGACTTTATTTTAGTGCCTTTTGGTAAATAACTGTGAGGTATTTGGTTGGGGTTTTTGAGTTCTTCGCGTGGGTAGTGAGACCGTACAAAAAATAACTTTTCGGGGAGCATATGAGTAAATAAGGAAAGCACATCGCGTAAGGTGCTAAGGATGGCCATCTTGGTTGATAAGAAGTTACTTTCAACTTTGAATTTTAAGACAACAGAATGCCATTATTCCTTTTGTGTAATGAAGGCATGTTGGAAGTACAGCAATGTTGTTGAAGAATGGGATCTGCCTGATCTAATTGTTACCTCAAGTTCTGAATGTAAGGGAGTTTGGACATAGAAATGAAAGATTTTCAGAGGGAAAAAGGTTTTGTTCCCTAAACATATACCGTATTCCATATGGCAAGGATTCCACTCCTACCAGACCAGGTCCCTCTCTGAGGATAGAGTTAGAACTGGACCTGCTCCCAGTTCAGTTTGTTTCAACCCTGAAAAACAAGCTGAGTGATATGCAGAGGGAACTGCAGGGAGTTGGAATGTACCAATCACTCATAACCATGATGATCAGGAGTGAGGCTATTGCCTGGCTACATGTGGGAGAGGATTCTTACCTAATATTGTTAAATTATTAATTGATTTATAAATTTTCTTGAGTTTATTATGATTCTTGTTCCTTCTGCACAGATGTGTTTCTGGAGGTTTAAAGTACTTGGACTCCGTGCCTATGAAGTGGATGTGGTAAAACCTATTATTTTAAGATTTGACAATTGAGTTTCCTAGATTTCTGGAGGGGAGTTCAAGTTGCTTCTGTTTATACTTGAGGGGAATGTGTTGCTTGGGTTTTTGGGAAGCAACAGTGAAGTATTTGAACTGTCTTTCTTTTTTGTATTGCTAGCAGCCTTTGGCAGAAGCATTGCTGACATTATCTGTACATATGCATGTTGCAATGTAATCCACAGATCTTGTCTCCAGTGATGAACACTGGGTGTCAAGCCAGAACACATGCTTGGGTTTATTTTGTTTGGCTTATGCTCCTCAGTGACCTTCCTATAACCAAAGCAAAGAAGTCTAGGGTAGGGAGAAACAAAGGGACTAAAGTACAGCTAGGTTTGCAGTGATTTGTGGCTCAGGCTTTGGAGTTTGGAAAGCCAAGTCCTGTGGCTGAGAAGCAGCCCTGCAGGCCTGGCTCCTGAATCACAGCATTACTTACTGGTAGCCTGGCCAGAAATAATGGTGATTAATAATAATTGTGTATAATAAAGCTAAGCCAGTAAAACACTGTACAACTTACTCGTAGAAGGCCTGAAAAAAGGCTCTGGAAAGTGAAATGGCAAATCTTCCTCATCAGTTTATTTGACGAAGCAAAGAGAAAGTTACTCTGAAGAATTACCAAAGATCCTCTTCAGACTGACTGGGCAACATCTTCCACCCTCACAAGCAACTGAAATGGGGTGGAAGCAAATGTAAATTGTTGCATGTGAGCTTAGTTTCACCTACAACATTGTGAACCTGAGCTATTATCAACTGTTATCCGAGCTGAATTGGACAGGAGTGAGACTGTCATATTTCCATTTAGGAAAAAAAAATCATCTTAAATCTCAGTAGCAGTCACAAAATCAAGTCTATGTTAGGAATTTTTGTGAAAAAAATAGTGTGAGATATAAAACAGCTATGTTGCTGATTAAACTAATTTTTTACCTACACGTTGTATTTTCCATACAGTTCTGATGCTCCTATAAAAAAAAAAAAGAGAAAAAAGGTATTTTAGAAAGGGAAAAAGGTTAGAGAACAGCAAACAAGATAAAGGTTTCTGTATAAGGAAGGACAAGTCAAGTAGTTTTGGACTCTCTTAATCTGTTTAGGGTTATGATAGAGGTTTACAAAGTCCTGAATGTTAGGGAAAATGTGGATTGACTGTTTGAAGGGCCAAATCACTGATATTCATAAAAGCCAAAAATTAATGATGAGCTGATAATTTTGGAAGTATTTGTTCAGGTTAAAAAGAAAAGTTTTGGGGTTTTTGTTTGTTTGTTTCATTTGGGGTTTCTTTGTTTGTTGGTTTGGTTTTTTTGGGGGGAGGTGTAAGCCCAAAAAACGGGGGTGTGCTTTATGGAAATTCTGTCTGTTGGCTTAGACCTGGGACTAATGGAGGCCACATAGATTAAAAGCTTATCCCCATGTTCAGCGTTCAGCTAGTAGAGCTGTAAAATTAAGTAATACGTACACTGTAAGTGGTTGAAGGAAAATTAAAACAGAAGGGAAATTAGACCAATAGTAAGCATAACTAAGGCCAATATGAAGGACTGAATTACTTTAAACAGATGTATTGGTCTAATGTGAGAGGGATGTGGTGAAATTGTTAAGTGATGTAAAAAGATAGGAAAATTAAAAGATGTATGTGTTATATTACGTACTTTTATAAAAGGAAGTCAATGAAATAATTTCCAGTAATAGGCACTCAAGGGGTTGCTCTTTAATAGCAGCTAAATTTAGACATTTTTAAATTGGCATGCCCAGATAATGAGTTTCAACAGGGCTGTCCAATGAGCTTCCTGGATCATTAATGTTGATTTTTCTTGTAAGCTTTGAAATATTGGGAAAAGAGCACAAAAATGGCTAATGTGCCAACATTCAAAGAGGGTAAAAGGCATGACCTGGATAATTACTTGTCTGTCAGTTTGACATCACTTCTGGGCAAAATAATAAGGGACCTAATTAATAATGAATTAAAGAAGTGTTGTATAATTAGTGCCAATCAACATGAGTTATAGGAAAGCCAGACCATGTCAAGCTAGCATGATGAATTTTTGATGAAATTAGAGGTAGTAGTTGATGAAGCTAAAAGTGTTAATGTAATATTCTCTCATTTCTGTGAAGATTAGAGTTAGTAGTTCATATTTTGATTCAGAAATGAAAGTCTAGTGTAATCAACCAGCAACACTTCACATATTTCACGTGTATTAAATGGTAGCTAATTCTTAGGTGTGAAAATATCAGCATAAAATGAGACTCACTGCTGGAAGGATGCATTCTTCTTGGACATTTCATGGCATCCTTTCTCAGTCCTGTGGCACTTAGCTTCTTATCGGTGTCTAAAAAATGATGTAATAGCCACTGATGCTTTGCTGAGGACTGAAAGGTTGAAGCATTGTTAAGTAAGGTAGAGGATTCAGCAGTGGTTCTGTTCATTGCCACTTACCCAGCCAAGGTTGGCACAAAGCTAAATGTGTTTCAGTGCAATGAACTGTACAGGAAAAATAAAATGTTTTCCATATTTATTGTAAATAAATGTACGTCTGTGAAATGATAACTTTAACAGCCTAAGTTGCAATTTATTCTGTGTGAGTAGCAGCTTTAGTAACTTCAGGTAAAAATACTGATTCTAACACGACTGCGGAGTTTATTGATCATCAGGTTGGTGTGTGTTTCCGGTCCAATTCCATCTCTTAAATAAATTTTTTGAACTATGGAGAAATAAATAGAGATTTATTCTGCAAGTATATCTTTCTGTATTTGATTTGAGTGCATTTTTTACTTGAATACTGTGTCCAGCTTGAGGTCTGTGGTTCATCAATTAATATGGCTAAATTAGAGAAAGTTCAGAGAAAGCCATTGCGCTAATTACAATACTAGAAAATGTATTGTGTAGTGAATGATCTAACAAGCTTCATCTTTGCACTTCGTCATAAATGAGGTTAAGGGATGACTTGATCAGGGGCTACCAGTACAAATGCAGGAAACAAAACCTTGATAATGGGATATTTAGTCTGGCTAAAAAGCTTGAGCTCTAGTAGCTGGAAGCTATAGACAAGCAGATTCAGATCAGTGGAAAGGAGGCTTCACATTGTGAGGGATTTACCAAACATTGCAGTAAATTCTGCAGCATTCCTGATGCCATTTTTGAGGTTGGTACTTTAAAAAATGTGTGTTAATTGAAACAAGACTGGAATCTGAAAACCATTATGGACTGTGCTACAAAAGTAATTACATCATTGCAGTGCTCCATTCTCAATCTGTAAAATGAAATATGTATCAGGCCAGAGACAGTGATTCCATTGAATAGTGGTGCTGTTAAAAATGCCTTCCAGACCTTGTTTTGAATAAGGCTCAGAAAGGACTTGAACTTTGTTTTCCCACAAAAAAATATTCTAGCAGTCTGAGTGATGGGGACTTGAACTCTGCTGCTGCAAAAGAATATTTGGCTTTGTAGCAGTGTGGAAAAAGACCAAACCTCAAACCCTGATACTAATGATGAGGAATTGTCATAATCTGCTCAGTGTCTAACAAAGCCAGACAAACTAAAATTAAAAAAATAAAAAAAAAAATAAAAAAAATCAGTGCTTTAGGACATGGGCAATTAGAGGACTCCAGATTTGTTCTCACTTTTCATTTAAGAGAACATATGTGAAATTTGCACTGCCTTTTGGGATGAAAGTGTGCAAGGATTGTTTCCATTCCTAGGGTTACTCTAATTTTACTTTTGTTAGTATTGCTTTTGTGGTGCTTTTGATGCTGTACCAGATTCTGAAATGAAAAGGATTGTACTTGTCTAAGATTTGCTTAGCCCCTTATATGCCACTATGGATTCCAGTGGCTTCTCACATTTTCCACAGCTTTGATGAAGTAGCCAGCATTCAGCATCTCCTGTGTTGGGTAATAACATCTTCCTCAGGAACAACCATGGAATAAAGTGTATATTGTTTAATCATTAAATGTCTGATGTTTATGCCAATTAGCATAAATTAGAAATCAGCTTCAGACATTTTTGGGGAGCCTAAGGCAATATTAAGGGGAACTTTTACATAGCAGTAAAACATCTGTCTTTATCCTAAGAACAATTGAAAGGATTTTTGAAGTGTGTTAAAAAAACCCAACTCCCCCCAAAAAAGGTCCAAATAAACAAAAAGGCCTACCTCAAACAATAATCTTTGACAGTGGTTACATTAAAGAGATACAAAGCCCAGGAATTTTCAAAGGAGAGAATGTTTTTAATAAACTATGTCCAGTGTAACTGGAAAACAGGTGATACTTATATTAAACAATGTTGAAATATGTTCTATTCAAACAGTAGGTGAAAAGGATAGTAGGCATATACTCCCCATAAAGACCTTTAGACCTGTGGGACTGGATAACATTGAAAACAATTGGCTGAAGAGCTTTCCCTGTCACCTATATTGACAGATCTAACCTGGAACACAGGTAAGCCTTCAGAAAACTCTAAGAAAGTTAATATGGCAATATTTAAGGATGCTGTTGATGACAACATCTTACTGCTCATTCTGACTGTTTCGTGCTCCATTAAAAGAGTAATTGGTGTTTGTTATTTTACCTCCATCAAGGTTTTTATATACTGTACCCTATAATATTTGTTTTCTTTTGCTAAGATGCACAGAACAAGTTTTTATTTTTTTGTGACTCAACACTCAGCAGTTTTTCAACACATTAAAACACTATTAGTTACAGTAAATATAATAACTTATCATTGAGCACATTGATATTGCATGCAGAAATAAAATAGTGGAAAGGGAACTCATTTGCCTTCTTGGATAGCAGAGTGCTGGAAGCTTATGCAGACTTGGTTGTCCACTGTGCCTCTAGATCCTTACTCACTGCTGTTCCTATGCTACAAATTTGTTCTGTATGCTAGTTCTGTTCTTGGCTGTGTGACCTTGCACTTGATTGTATAAAATTTCATTGAGTTTAGATGCGCTCAGCTGAGTGGTTCAAATAATTTTGTAAGCACTTTTCTCTGTGTCTTTTTTTTTACTCCTCTGCAAATATTTGCATAACTGGGCATGGTTCTGTGTTTCTTTCTAATGCTGGGTAATGGTTTTGCTTGGTGCCAAGCCTTTCCTAATGAGAAACATCCTTGTTTGACAAGGATTTCCTCATTTGGAACTGCTTTTTGTAATCTGCCACTTAGCTATTTCTAATTTAATCTTATGGTAGGAATATAAAAATAAAGTAAAACTTTTCCCAACACACTCGAACATTTACTGGCCTTCCATATTTTACAATATGGATTTTTCCTAGTGTCCTCTGTTCTGTAAGTTTTGATTGATTTATGTAGAACATTTTCCGTATTCTCTATTTTTTACTGGTTTTAATCTTTTATTTCAGTTGTTTTGGTATGATTGCATGCATCAGTAGTTTATGTAGCTATTTGTGACTATGATCTGCTATTCCTTCTCAAAGCAGGCTCTTAGCTAAAGTGGTTAACTGACTGAAAAGTGCTGAAAATTTCAGACTAACCGTGGGGGTTTTTCTGTAATTTTTTTTTCTTTGCAGATGTTGGGATGAGTGTGTTGTTTGTGGTGGAGGGAGAAATACCCAAACCAGGAAATAGTTATTTATTCAGTTAATGAAAAATAGAAACCCTCATTTTCCAGCTTGTACTTTAGTTTTTCGGTTCTCAGCTTCTATCTGAATACTTGAAAAATATGTTGCAAAGCAGGAGAATTTGGGGAAAAATGAGCCCCATTCCATTAAGAATTTTTTTCAACCTCTCTTGCATACTTTAAGAGAAGTTTATCAACAGTTCTAGTAATATTTCTTTTTATTATTTAATGAACAAAAAACAAGTCATGCGTTTCTTGAGGTTACTACCGTTACTGACTTTATTTAGTGAAGTGGTTCACTCCCACATTTGAAATTGCTGCAACTTACTGTATTGCTGTTGGAACAGAAAAAGAAAATACTTGGAAGTAAAAAGTGTGAGTCAAGACACCTGGGCTGCTGTGCTGTTTCCATTCAAATCAGAGAGGAATAAGCGTATCAAACTTTCTGTCTTGAAATTGCTTGTGCTTCATCTAAGGTCAGAATTATGAATAACTTGACTTCTGAAGACCTGTGTGGTCATAATCTATGAACTGTTTTCTTCTCATTTCAAGAAGGATACAAACCTCCATACTCCATGCTCAAATTCTTCTGTTGCTCAAACAGACCGTCCTACTAGCCAATGACAGCTCCTTGGCAGGTAGCTTATCACTGGTTTAGGGAATTTCCATTTTGTTCTCATATTTATTAATTTTATATACCTCCACTTTTTTTAATTTTCACATAACCTAATAAAAGTGTATTTGGAAGCTGAAAAGAAGCTGATATAAAATTGTTGTGTGCTGAATACTAACTACTCTTTTCTGTATTTCTGTATTTTCTGGAGTACATCTGCTTATTCACCTCCACTTGGGCATCCCATCCCATTGCATGTATGCAGGCAGTATGTCATGGTTTATTTGTAAAAACCCAGGGCTGTGCCTGGGACTCGTACCCTCACTCTGGGTGAGTGAATGACATGGTGGTTCAGACATCACCGACAAAGCAGCCTGTCTGAAAGCAGCCCTGTTATGCCACCTGCCAGGGCTGTTTGGGACTGCGTCTTCCCAGGCACTAAGGGAGCCCAGGCCATCCCCTACTGGCACCTAACAGTGGCTGAGCTGGGACTAGACAGAACTAAAACTGCTACACCTGCACATACACCAAGGGAGGACCTGGACTACAGGTATCAATTTATGCTATAAAAATTCATCACCCCACTGGGCTCACTGGGCTCTCCTTTGAATTAACCCCATAATGATGACTTCTTTTAAAAATTCACAGAACTCCTTAAGCAAATTTATGCTAAATTGGGAACCTATGTCTACAGTCAAGGGAAAACGGTGTGGGAACACATGCTGTTTAGAAATAGTTTAGTTTAAGGCCTTCATGGGCCTTGGTGTTGATAGACTAGTTAGAATTCTGTATATCTGAGCCTCTGAAGAAATGACCTTTTCTATGAATCATATTTGTGGAGATAGGAAAAAAAACCCCATAATTTGTAGAAAATGCTCATTTTATTTCAATTTACTCTCTATCATCCATAGATTATTCTGCTCTCCAGACTGATTTGGTGGAGGGGATTTTTCTGATCCATGAATCATCTAAAGCAGTGTAAGGAAGCATTAACTAGGATCCTACTCCACTTTGCATCTAGCTAAGTGTCATAGTCCCTTAAACTACTGTCTGCTTCATGCATGTTTTTTTCTGAGGGCATGACTTTCTGCTGAGTTGGTTGGATGATGGCAGAAGGATGGACATGGTGCTTTCTTACAGCAAGAGTTCTCTGTTGTATAGGGTGTGCTTAGTAACACAACACAACGGTAAACATTCAAATAATGAGCATAGGCATCAGAACTTCAGTCAAAAAAGGTATAGAATAAAATTCCTCTCTGCTTTTCCTTTATGACTACTTGATATCATTTAAAAGGTACAGCTGGAGTGTATGCAACAAAACCAAACTGGTCAGTGTGAGACTATAAGCTTAGATTATTTCCTTTTTATCCCTACTTTTTGCTTTCCATCTCGTTCACTGACTCATGATCATCGTATGAGGATTTCACTGTATGGATCTTTAAAATATTTTTGCAAATACATGGATAGCCTTCCAGGTTGGTAAGTCTTAACTTAGTTACAAAGCAAACAAAATGGAGTCCTTTCTTCACTGTGAAAGGTGAATGAACAGAGCATTATGTCATCTGAGTGAAAATATGTATGTGTGTACTAGGCAGTTGGAAAATGTTTTTGGGAAAAAAAGAAACCCATAATGATTTAATACTTCTTTTTGATGGTTTGGCAGTGAACCCAAGGAAAGTCACACTGTCAGCTCATCACTCTGAACCTCATGGTATTATCTGAAGTGCTTCATGTATCATTCATTACAGCAGGTAGAGGGACAGTGAAATGTGGTTCACTTTAGCAGTAAACTCCTTTAGGACTGTTTGGTTAAGTGACTTAATGGCTTATTCTTAATGTTCTTTTCTTTTATCTTGAGACCTTATAACTCAAAATGACCGAAAATAATTCAAATTCTTCTTGGCAGCAGGTCACCTGTGAAATATTTTCCATCCAACTTTATTACTTTTGAATACAAAATGCCAAGAAAAACATGTGTGCATGTCTGCGTATATGAAAAACAAATATATATATATATATTCCATATACATTTATGGCTACTTTTTGTCTTCTGTATACTTCTGTGGGCATTTACAGTGGCAACAAAGAAAAAGTATTTTAAAACAGATAATCTGTACCTCATTATAATCTGCTCCATCTTAAAAGCACTTAAGTCTTGACATGAGCCACTGATAAGAGACATAAAAGCAGAAACAAAGGAGAATTAGGAGCAGTGGGACTTAATGGAATAGGGAAAGATGCAATGAAGAAAAGATGAGAGCTAGTCAGTACTTGGGGAAAAGAGGCAAATTCAGAGACAGAAACCTGGTTAAATTTTTGTCTGTTTTGTTTTGTTGTTGGGAAGGGGTTTGGGGGTGGTTGGTTGGTGGTTTTTTTTGTTTGTTTGTTTTTTTTTTGTTTTTTGTTTGTTTGTTTGTTTGTTTTGGTTTTTTTTGTTTTGTTTTTTTGTTTGTTTGGTTGGTTGGTTGGTTTGTGGTTTTTTTTGTAATACACAAAATAGCAGAGGAAGTTTTAGAAATTGTTCAATTCTAGGTACAAACAGAAGAATTTGGTAACACCATTTAAAAACAAAATGCTTCAGAACTTCCTGGAAGAATAACAGTATTAATTCTCTATACATCTTTTAAATTACATTATCAGAAAAGATAAATGAACAGTCAGAATGAGCATTTTAAGTAAATAGAATTTTCCCAGGAAAACATTCCTGTCTTAGATATACTGTGATTTTGCACAGATATAGAAAAAGTGGAAGTTCTGGGATAGTGGTGTCCTGGGCTGTGATCAAGGAAATCAACATTAATAGTCCCTCTCTGTAAGACTCTGATATAACTGTAAGTAGAGCAAAATAGATTAAACACAAATCAGAGTAAAGGAAGTGAATCCAAACAAAATACACATAAGCTGACAAATAGCAAGTATCTGCTGGGTAACTCTTTTTTACCTTATGTTTTATAATTAGCTGAGCAAAATGGAACCTATTTATTAGCATTTTGTGATCTACCTATTAAGCAGTGAATGGGAGAGGTACCAGGCAGCTCTAGAGGTGGAGCAGGAGGTACTGTGACACTTCTTTAACCCAACCCAAAGCCTGGATGTAAGACTGCTGTTCTCCTCTTGTAGTCCCCTCCCTTAAGACACACAACATCTTCACAAGTACTAAAGGAAGCCTCCTATTTACATTTAAAAAATCTGACCAAAATAAAAGCACAGTTAATTTTGGTTTGAAAGTGGTCTTCTTGGAGCCTGTACATTTCTATTTAAAAGAGATGGTATATTAACCAATTTTTAGTATTAAAACCTTGGACAGAAAGTCTAACTGTGAATCTGTGAATGAGTCAAAACATCCTTTACTTTCTAATTTTTTTTTCAGAATAGCTGTAAAACTGCTACTTTTTGCCTTTAGTGTTCATTGTTAACCAAATACTGCTTTGTGTCTTATCTTTCTGGCTTTTTTTATACTCTCCTGAGGTTTATGCTGTTTACTTTGTATTAATTTTTCATTATGTACCCCTAAAAATGCTGGAGCAGTTTATGAAGAACTGTACACCCTGGGAAGGACCCACACTGGAGAAGTTCATGGAGAACTGTCTTCCATGGGAGGGACCCTGTGCCGGCCAGGGGAAGACTGTGAAGAGGAAGGTGCAATAAAGATAACATCTCACAAACCGATCACAGCCTCCATTCCCAGTCCCCCTGTGCCACTCAGTGGGGTGGAGGTAGACAATTAAGAAGTGGAGTCTATGAAGAAGGAAGAGGTGGGATCAGAGTGTTTTAAGATATGGTTTTATCTCTCACCTTTTGCTACATATCTTGTTCTATTGCCATGTGGCCATAAGCCTTTCACACAAAAAATGGCACACAGGCTGATCTGTACTTCTTGATCTTGGTTAGATAATGTGTAAGTCTTCCTAAAGAATTTAAGTGTCAGATGTGAAAATTCATAGCTGTTCAAAGACTCTTCATTCCTCTCCATCACTGTGGCCACTTGTGGATGCCAACTCAGCTACTTCTGTAATATTTACTGAAACTACTGAAATGGACAGGTTGTCTGGAACCTGATCTTTCTGAGCATTTTGGACAGCTTAGAAAAAAAATTTAAACCTGAAACCCAAAGCACAAAACCCACAGTGATTTTCCTTCTTGTGTCCTTTTCATAGAAGTTATCCCAATGAGTAGTTGAAGCTGTGAAACTATTTAGATGCTGTTTAGGGATTACTGCAAGATTTTCTTAATCATGATTTACATCCATGTTAAAAAAACAAAGAATAAGATTGTTAACTTATACCTATTTTTTTTTTAACTAACATTTAAAGTTCTATGTCCTTTTGTTATTTCTATATGCTTCCTGGAAACTTGCTAAAGCCTTAAGAGTCTTTGAAGAATTGCAGTAGTGATTTCCCCAATTCATAAACATTTTATGGGGAAAAAAATTATTTTTTGGGGATTGTGTTTTCCATTTTTATATTTCCTGAGTGTCTTGTTGGGGTAGATCCTGATAGATCTTCTGTATATTCTTTACAATGCAAAAGAGAATTAACACCTATCCTATATTTTAGGATATCTATTTCTCAACATTTTAAAGGAGGGTTTTGTGTATTTACTGAAGGTTGCATGCTGCTATTGCATACCTGGAATATAGATTTGGATATTTTTCAAGTAGAAAGCTCTTGAGTTGTAGAAGTGCATTTTTAATTGTCCTGGAAATTGTCATTTCTACACAGTGGTAAGATTCCCCTTTCATTTGCCCTTCTTAGGAATATCCAGTATGCCAAAAGCTGACGAACATCTGAAGAACCCAGGCTGTGCTACTGCCAAGGCAGTAACAGCTGCTGCTGCAGCAGCCAAAACTGCAACCCTGGTGACTACTTCTGTGCTGAAAATGCTGACATGTCACTGTAGCAGAGCTTGGAGGCAGTGACTTCTGCTGCTACAGTTCCACAGAATACTGTCAAGTTTTGGTTGTTGTTTTCTTTAAGATTCCAACAAAGAGTCACTTTTAAGAATTTATTTTTTAAATTATTTTTTTAAAGAGTTTTATTAGAAGAATATTTCTATTGTAATTTTCAGCACTCAGAACTGAGCCTGCAGTTGTCTGCATGTGCTTCTTGAGTCTCTTTTCTGTATCTGCATTCTGACTCTGACTTGCATGGTCATATGCAATTTCACCCTCATTAATCCTGCCTCATTTAGTCTCCAGAGCAGAAACATCAAGGGATGGAAAGCAAGTTGCGTGAGCAGCAATGGAATTGCTCTTTTAAGAATTGCACTTTTCAGTAACAACCTCCTGATGTAGTCACTTGCATTTAACCTGATGTGGTTTATTATGTGTCCCTTCTTATTCATCTCTTTGCTAAGTTTAGTGATTATAGGCATGGAATCATCAAATTACTTGGATAGAAATGGGCCTTTAAAGATCATCTGGTTCCAATCATCCAGTGAAGGTCAGGGAGATTTTCCACTAGACCAGCCCCTGTTCCAGTGTCAAACCAATGTAATAATAAAAAGTTTCTTACTTATATCTAAAGTAAACCTACCTTCTTTCAATTTGAAACCATTAGTCTTCGTCTTTCACTACAGGTGCTGGTAAAAGTCTCTATCCATCTTTCTTAAAAGTCCCCTTACAGTGTTGTAAGGCCACAGTAAAATCTCCCCAGATCCTTCTCTTCACGCTGAACACCCCAACTCTTCCGCCTGTCCTCATAGGATGCATGTTCTAGCCCATTAGTTGTTTTCATTCCCCTCCTCTGGCTGAACCTGCTCCAACAGGCCCCTTGTACTGGGGACCCCTGAACTGGATGCAGTACTGCAGATGGGCTTTCACAAGAGTGGGGTAGAAGGGAAGAATCACCTCCCTTAACCTGCTAGCCATGCTTCTTTTTATGGAGCTCAGGCCATGGTTAGCTTTCTGGGCTGCAAGCACACACTGCTGGCTCATGTAAAATTTTTCATTCACCAGTATCACTTAGTCCTTCTCTGCAGCACTGCTCTCAGTCCAGTCATCACTCAGCCTGTACTGATACTGGTAGTTGCCCAGGTGTAGGGCTTTGCATATGGCTTTGTTGATGAACCTCCTGAGATTCACAGTGACCTTAAACCTGTGAAAATCCCTCTGGATTGCATCCTTTCTCTCATGGCATTTCCTATGCAACGAGGTTTATTTTTGAAAACCACTAGTCAGATCTCTTAACAGATTAATGTCTTTGGAAACAAGAATGTGTGCCTGTCCAAATATGGTGAATTTGGGCATGGAGGGCCTGTGGCTTGAAAGATACCCAAATATGGGAGAAGGACCTGTTTGCTGGGCCTTGCTACCCCTGCCATGATTTCCATGCCAGACCCGTATGCTTTTGTTTGTTTGTGGGATTTTCTTAAAGATGAATTTGGCAAATTGAATTTTGAACAGAGATTTCAGAGACTATAGAGCATATTGTTAAATTAGATGTAACAGCCTGCTTCAAGAGGGATTCACCCAAAGGTTTTAAAAGAAATAAGACATTGCTGAACTAATAATTCCAGTAGTTACTATATCATCTAAGCTAGCCTTATGGGCAGAGATGTGAGGGTAAGTAATGCAGTACACATCTGTCATGGTTGAAGCCCAGCCGGCAACTAAGCCCTGTGCAGCCTCTCACTCATTTGCTCTGTCCCCCACCAGTGGGATGGGGAAGAGAATTAGAAGAGTAAAAGTGAAAAAACTCATGGGTTGAGATAAAGACAGTTTAATACTGTAAGCAAAAGCTGCACACACAAGCAAAGAAATCCCATGGAATTCATTCACTGCTTCCCGTGGGCAGGCAGGTGTCCATCCGTCTCCAGGAGAGCAGGGATCCATTATGTATCATGGTGACTTGGAAAGACAAAATATCTTCACTCCAAATTTCCCCCATTCCTCCTTCTTTCCCCCACTTTATATATGGAGCATCATGTCATGGGATATCCCTTTGGTCAGTTTGGGTCAACTACCCCAGCTGTGTCCCCTCCCACCTTCTTGTGCGCCCCCACCCTCTTCACTGGTGGGGCAATGTGAGAAACAGAAAAGCCCTTGACCCTGTGCAAGCACTGCTCAGCAATAATGAAACCATCTCTCTATTATCAATGCTGCTTTAAGCTGAAATTCAGAACAGAGTCACATACTGTGGCTTTTCACATACTGTTAAAAAAATGGGCACTATCTCAGCCAAACCAAACACAGTATCTTTTAAAGGAAGTCCACACACATTCAAGTGGTTCCATCACGACAGGTTTCTGGATCAATGAATTTGTTGTGTGGTCTTCTTCTATACTTATAACTGTCCAAGGAATGAGGGAAAAGTTATATTTATAAGGGATCAGCTTTAGTGAGAGGAGACATCAAGAATCTGTGGTAGCATTGAGTGTATGCATGCATCATCTGGAAAAGAAGGTAAAAACAATTGTGAAAAAAATTATTATACAAATTTATTGAGGGCAATAACAAGAGTCACAGAAGAATTTCAAGATACAGAATAAATTACTTGTAAAATGGTTTAGGAATTCAATATTGCTAAATATAAAATAATGCAGACAAGGGAAGAATCTATGCAAGGAAGAATATCAAAGTTGTAGATAATTCTGTTAAAAATTTGATTATGTGCTTTATGGTGCTAGAGTAGGTAATCAAAAAGTGATTAATGATGGAATTGAAAGGAAAACTGAAAGATCATTATGGACCCATACACAGTATATGGATTTGTCTCTGGAGTAGCAGCAATAATAATTATTATTCTCCATTCCCCTCTGAAAAAGATGTAATAAAACTAGAGAAAATAAAGAATAAGACTTAAAAATGTAGGACCTACCCAGATGAGACAAACAAAGGCCTAGTAACCTGTCTCTGACAGGTGGGAATGGTGGATGCCCAAGAGAGATGCTAGGCTGTACGTAGTGATGCTTTGCTCACAAAGCTCAGGAAATTCCTGGTGTCTTATTTTTTTAATTAGTAGCACTGGACAGATTTTATTTTTCCTCACTTTGTTTAATCCATCTTTGAACCTGTATAGACTTAGAACATCTGCAGAACCCTGTACCAAGACATCTCACAGCAGCATTGGTCAGAGCTACAGAAGTTCAACAGGAAGCAAAACTAAACAGACTGTTACTCTTTGGCTTGAATGAAAGATGTTTGAGAGAGAACATGATACAGGGCTACAGAAGAAGAGAATTATTATGGAAGACAACTGAAAAAGGAGGGATGAGAACAAGGCTGAAAATCATATAAACATGAGATGGATACCAGTGAGGTCCTCCTAGCAGTGCCTAACACTAACCATCCAAGGAAGGAACAGGAGCTGTTCATTGTTGCTTTGCCAGGAACCATGAGCCAGTACCTACACTGACTTGTTGGACTGCATAATGAAAGAAAGGGGTGGAAGTCCTTTATGAGTCTGGTCTTTGCCCTAGACCAAAACCAGTTCCTCCAAATGTAGCCTAGGATTTAGAAGAAAATGACTACATTTTTCAGTGGAATAATGCAGCTGGTAGAGGGAGTCCTGGTATTGTCAGTAAAGACTCAAACTCTCTGACACCAATTTCCAACCAATATATTGGCTGTCAGTTGTACTGGCAGGAGAGCAAGTAGCAGAGAGTGAAAGTTGGTTCAGCCCAATTATGGGAGAGTTGGCCTGGGAGATGAGTTTCCTGGGGCAAATGGGTAGTAGGATTTAAAATTTTCCCATATGCTGAAAAGGACAAGGGTGACCCAGTGATGGATTCCCATTCTCCATCATGTGTCACAGGGTTGCTTCAGTACCAGGGGAAAACAATTGTATATCTCTGTCTCCTGGAGAGTGTTGCCACGACCAAAGGTCTTATCTCTAATTTCCATGTGTACATTTTCAAGTGGGATAATCTGTCAATCAGGAAACTACAGTTGCAGGGTAGGGGTGGCTAGAGATCCTGAAATTTCTAGATGGTACGCCAAGAGATGTTGCTGCAAATATGGGCTCTGCCAGGCAGTAACATGTCACATGTGATGCACACTATAGGGACCAATCACAGAATGTTCCTAGTTGGAAGGGACCCACAAGGACATCCTTGTGTTCACAGGGCGACCATGAAGAAATAGGTCCATGGCCAGCATCAGGGTTGGGTGGAGTTGGATTGATGTGTTTGGTCTTTCAGCCAGGGCTTGTGACCCTGTTTTCCCCATCACCCCATTCTGCTGGATGAAGAGACTGGAGGAAGTACAATGGTGAAGTCAACAGCAGATCTTGGCTTGTCCAGATTTTCTCACTGGACTGTCTGTGGCAGTGGTGATACTGATAGCTACAATGGTGAGAATGAAGTCTAAGTGCATCTGTTGGCAGGAGAGGTAATAGCC
Organism: Scytalopus superciliaris; assembly: GCA_013400415.1. Taxonomy (NCBI): domain Eukaryota; kingdom Metazoa; phylum Chordata; class Aves; order Passeriformes; family Rhinocryptidae; genus Scytalopus; species Scytalopus superciliaris. The sequence continues at coordinate 42,150 of VXBX01000254.1, read as the reverse complement.
ACATCCTAGTAGGATCTGCTGCTATGTGTTGCAAGAAAGCAAGCAAAAGAAAACTGCTGCAGTGAGGAGAAAAGGCATATGGGTTAAGGTGTGGAGTGTAAGGTATTCATGTTAGAGAGGGAAGATAGATACAGTAGAAATTGAGGAAGAGAGAGGAAAAATGAAGGAGAAATGTCAAAGTTATCAGTATCTGTAGAATGCCAGAGGCTTGGACTCCAAGTGAGTGATAGAGGGACAGCAGTAGGGGCATTCTCATGTCCTTTCAAGAGTTGCTTGAGGCAAATATAGTATTTGTATATGTACAGTTTGGGAGAGGCTTTGCCTCTGTGCCAAATGATAGAACAGCAATAGCTTTATAGTAAGAACAAATAAAATTTCATTCAAATTTCCTGCTTCATAAAATTCTTAAAAAGAGAACAGAAATTATTTTGTTTATGAGGGATAGAATACAGTCTTCAAGTGGGAAGCTGAATTGGTGAAGTTTCTCTTAATGTACTCTTTTGATTTGGCATATATGGTGAGAATTAGTAATTTCTTGGATGTGAAATTACTTTAAAAATGGCATATTACCCCTTAAAAAAACCCAACCAAACAAACCAAAAAAAGGTCTAATAAGCCATTTTTGCATGCCAGTATGTAGTTAAGTTCAACTGCATTGGAGAGATGCTGGTGTGTAGTGTGTGGGGTCACCAGTGATGTTCACAAACCACTGTGAGTATAGTGTCAGTATTGGTCTAGAAGCATTAAGATTTCAACTCAAAAAAGTACCAGAAAAAAAATTCAGAGAAGGGATTAAGAAAATTGATACATTACAGGTGAAACGCTAATACTGCACTGTATGGAAAGCCAGCTGAAAATTTTCTTTGTTAATATTAGAAAAAATGAGACATTTAAAGGTAGAGGAAAAATATTTTCATACACAATGTATAATGAACTTGTGGAAGTACTCAGTATGTATTACAGAATTAAAGGTAGATTTATTTTTTTTTTTGTAGAGACTATTCTTCATTCAGAAATGGTTTTATCTGAAAAATACAAATGCTTATATTTACTAGTCATAAATATATATGCCAGAATGTTTTTCCTTGTTTTGCTTTTGTGTTGCCTTTTAAGCCCTTCCCCGGGACTGGTAGTTCCCTGAGTCCCTGCTAGATGGCATGGCAAGCCACCACAATAATAATAATGTGATAAGGCAGAGGCACTAGCATGTTCTGTGCAGTAGCCAAGTCAACTGCTCAGCCAACATTATTCCCTTTTCTTTTTCAACTTATATTTTCATCATGTTTTCTCATTTATTTATGGGAGATCACAGCTAGGCTTTTAGTTTCTTAATTATTAAAATAATTACAAGCAGAGGCCAAGTTCCTCTTTCTCCTGTATAGATGAAAGGAGTTTAAAATCAATACTGCTTGTAGCTATATTTCATAAAGCACACTTGAGTCCAAATAGATGTTCTCTTTGCTTTTCCCACATTTCCTGCTGTAAAAATGCTCTGATCCAAGTTCTAGCAATGAGCCTTTCTTTTCCTCACACCCAACCGCAGGTGAAACTCTGCTTGGTCACATAAGACCTTGTGATTCAATGTACATCTCACTTTGGCTTCATAAAGACTAGGCTGGGATGAGGGCATGATGTATAAATGCTGCCACTAACAAACAAAAATTCAGGTTTTCCTTCAGTGCTCCCTCTGAGCATATTAAAGCCCCATTCAGAAATCTTGATTCTCCTTTTCACTCTGTGAAGGTGAAGTTAAGAGTAATTCCAAGTAACTCACTGAGGTGATACTTTTGTAACTGCTGTTAGTAAAAGCACAACAGCAGTGCAAAATATTTACATGGAAACATTTTCAAAATTACAGTTTTGAATGGATTTTAGAAAGCAATGTTTAGTTACTGCTGCCTTACATAGAAATTGCTTTTAAAACAAACAGTAGATACAACAGGGAAGAACTAAAGGTAAATGGTATAAGCATGGATTAGTTATGGCCAAGTTATCTGTAATAGAATTTAGTCAATATTTGCAGGTGCAGACTTATGGGAGTGCCCATCTCCATCTCCTCGTGGCAGCACTGGGAGGCTGGGTATCCAACATCACTACACTGCTGTTTCTCCTTGGCATCTTGGTCACAGGAGGCAGGTGTGGATCACTGAAGGGGATCTGACACTCCATGCAGCAGCTGGTGAGTGGGAGCCTTGTCCTGGGTACTGTATGATGGGACAAGAAGGATCATGCCTCAGCATGTGACCAAGTGTGCAAGGGGTAAAGCTCATCCTCTGTCCCTCACCTCTCCCAGTCATGCAGGGACTGCACTGGCCTCTGCTGCAGCTTGACTTGGCAATGCACTCAGACACAAGAGAGGGGCTACAGTATTAAAGAGATTAATGTGCAAAGATGTCACGTAAAAAAATCCATGCTCCCTTTTTACCAGAGTATAATACAAAAAGTTTTTCTACACTGTAGAGTTAGTAATTCCACATGCACAGAGTAATTCTGCACAGAACTTGTGAGTCTGTTATAAATAGTGCTAAGTTTATCAGTTCTGATCTCATTTGTTTTCCTAAAGAAAAGGTAAGCATTAACAGACTTTTGATAAATGAATTCTATTGCGCTGCATTTCAAGAAGCATCTAGCTATGGAAAACTCTGGGGAAACACCTGCTTAGTGTAGTAAAAATAGCCTATTTAAAGCCCACACAAGTAATTTCAGCAGGTTAGTGCTGAAAGTATTACAGAGAATGTGAGTAATGGATATGAAAATACGGTATTCCATTGTAGAAAATGCCCTGGAGAGGCAATATGTGATTATAGAGTCTAAAGTATCTTTTGCGTGACTCTTAATGTGAAATCTTTATGTTGTTCAAGTCAGTGGCAAGGGCTGTGTAATGACACCAGAAGGGAGAGGAGCAGAGAGCCCGTTTATTGATTATTGATACTGTCTTTCATTAGAAAACTATTTGAAGCAGTGTATACCTCCACAGGTAATCCTGTAGATAACAAGGGTTAGAAGTGTGAAAAGACTTAAGGATCTGTGCACTCCTTTTGGTGAACAGCTCTAGTCTTAAGGAACTAGCAAGATTGCTAAAGCCTAGTTCAGTGTCCAATGGGCATGCACCAACGCATACCCTGAGCCAACGTAGTCAGGATCCTTCTTCATAATGACCTCTTACCAGAATTAGTCTCCCTCAGCTTAGCCAAAGGAAGAGTCTTTGAGCAGTAGCTTGCAGTGACTATGGCTGTTCTCCATGCTCCTCTTCTCAGATTCATTACTCTGTGTAATTCAGAGAAGACCTGAACCTATCTCATCATCTGTGCTAGAAAGAGTACTTGCAACCTCTTGGCTGTCAGCTATTCGGAGGGGAGGGGAAGAGGGAGGAGAGCTGTCTCCTGTTAAAACTCTTCCAGTATATACAAATAATGACAATTCATTACAGCAGAGACAGAGATTGATGACATAGGCATATAATTAGGGCTATCACCTGGGAAGTGGGAGAGTCAGGTTCTGGTCCATGCTCCAATGAATATTTAATTATTAACATGAGATGGAACAGCTCTGTCAAGCCTGGGTAGGCTGCACCTGCAATTCTTCAATGGTTTTCTGCTGCAGGCAGTCTCTGGGCTAGTAGGAGAATTGGATGGAGCTCCTTGTTTCCAAATTAATAGGTATCTCAGAGCAGATCTTTCACCTTCTAACTGAAAGCCCTCACCACTGAACATGCTATAAGACAGCAAAGATTTCAGTAGCTTTTCTTTATTTTTTGTGAGAGGTCATGTGTCCTAGGCATTTAATTTGATAAGAGACTGAGAATTTTTAGAAAACCCTCACACCTCTAGGATGAGTTCCTTTGTGTTCTGCCAAAGTGGCCAGAAGTGAGGTATGAGGACCCACCTAGTACATCCCATAACTTCTATGAATTCCTAAAGAGGACAAAACAAAACAGAGGTAAAATCTTCTTAATCCTTTCTCATCTGAATAACTGGAGAATCAAAATGTTGGGGTGCGAGGTTCAGTCTCAGTGAAATCTCTGGAGAAATTAGATTTTCTAATACGAATGGAGTGAAAGCCAAACTGCAGCCCCGGGCCCTTCAAGGAGGTCAAGCTAAGAAATACTCAAGGAGGAGAGGGAGATTCAGTTGCTTAAACAGAAGTGCCAAGTATCACTTTTGGTGTTTCCTCTGACATTTTAAGCCTGCCTGGCCAATGCTTGCTGCTTTGCAAGGGAGTGGATCTCCCTGTAGTCCTACCTCAGACCTGCCAGCCCCCCGAAGAGGCTGTGGCTGCTCCAGGGCATCTTAGCTCAAGGTGACAATGTTTAGGCTACTGAATCCCACCTATCCTGCCCATCTTGCAAATGTGATACCTCTAGTCTCTGAATTTCTCTTGTCATTCTGCTTCACCAGTGACTACTAATGTGAGAATCTGTTTCAAGATTGAAACAGTGGCTAAAATTGTTCTGTTCTTGCAGAGGAAAAAGGAAAAAAATGAGCCTGAAAACCTTGTCATAGAGTAGCTGGTCCAGTTTTTTGCTGATACAAAATGTTGTGCTTTCCTTTTTATTGCTCATAAAGTAACTTCATAGTCTACAGTACAACTTTTAAGACATGATTTATGCAGACTGACTGAATTTTAATAGGTGTGTATTGGACATGCATAATTTTATTTGTTATTAGTGTTTTACTTACTGGTTTGATCAATAATTTTGTAATTAATTTTAGGAAGTTATGCTGTAGTAAAAAGAAAAAAAAAAAAGACGTATTCAGTTCTAAGACATCAAAAGAGACTGAAATGTGTCAATAACTTCCCATTGGAAAATAAGACAAGAACAACACAAAGAAGATTATAATGGAAAAAGATAGACATCAGGGACATTCTGCAAGATCTGTAAATACAGATGTAAATGTCTGTAAATGCCAATAACAAGCAGTTTCAGTTCTCAAAGACATGTAGCTTTACATCTTGTATCATTCAGGTTTCTAATTCATCTTGATTGTCTTATATTTGAAATGCTCTTTGCCCTTAATATAAGCAGATTTGCTAAGATTTGTTATTTCACTATACTTCATAATCTAGGATTCATGACCCTGACTGGCACCTATCTAGCTATCAATTACATTTTATTAAAAAATACATCCATTGTAATATAAGCACTTCCTCCCTCCTGCTCACTTCAGTTATGTATTGAGAACCAGGGGAAAAATTGTAGGTCACAGTGATACAAAAAGGCAAGACTGACTGAACCTTTCTGTGAACAATGTTCTACTAAGTGCTCCATTTTACAGATAGTTTCTATTCAGTGTGAGCATGGATTCAACACTGATTTTTTAACAAGTTTTGTGGAACTACTTGTTACCAGTTGTTCCTCTTGGAAATGCCACCTAACCCTTCGTACTTGTGTGCCAGACCTCTTTTGACTGCGTCTGTTGGCTGATGAGCCAGTTCCAGTCTGAGAATATGGCTAAGCATGAGCCTTGCCCATCCTCCTCAGCATCATTTTTAACACTTGTGTGTCAGTTTGTATTGCAAAATACTACGTAGTGTGTCCGCTAGTTGTGTTGTTGAAGAAGGCCAGGTCTGGACATGAGCTGGCAGTGAGCTTACACTCAAGTGCTGTCCTATGATCAGTATAACTCTGACAGCTCAAGCCTTGCCTGCCCTTGTGCTCTTGCAATTACAGTCCTGCTTTGGAAAATTTCCCTTCTGGGAAAACAGCCACATGTGCACCAGGTATATTGAGGGCTCCAGTCTTGTGCACTAAAGGAAAGAGAGTATTTATTGATGTCTTGAAAAAACATTTTCTGATACAGAACTTAAGCAGGAGGCTTAGAAAGGTAATTGACTAGTTTGCAATATAATTGTGTGAAATTATGGATGACTGCTAGCCACTCCTGGGGTCAGTAGAATAAAAGAGGTTGGTGCGAGCTGGTAATGGCATCATGGTGAGTTTTTGACATTAGAAGAGCAGAAGAGTAATTGTGGTAGTGATCACTTACCTACCAACCATGGAGGCACTCAAATACTGGGACAAAGACAACCTTCTCCCAGTGACCTATACAGAAACAAACAAACAAACAACAAAAAAACCCAAACCAAACCAAAATCCAAACCAAACTAAACCAAACAAAACCAACCAACCAAACAAAAAAACCCCAGCACCCTGAATTTTGGAAGACTCTGTGGATGGTGTGTGCCAACAGTACAAATCCGAGTAAACTGTGGGACTACTGAAATGATCATTCAAATTTACCTTAGAAGGATGAACTAGTGCTGATGGGAGCCAAACCAAGAGCTTTTTCCTACCTTCTGAGAAGAATGTCATCCACAGCAGGGTTTGTTCTGGCTGGAGGAGTTGAAATAAGCAGCATAGTCATTTTGCTTATTTGACTCTGGGAATCAGCTGTATTATCTTTGCTGAAATTGTCTCTTCTAGAAAGTAGGATAAAATGATCTGACTTTGTATGGGCAATTCAGACAAAAATGTTAAGATATCGACACAAATTATTATTGCTTAAAAATGCTTTTATTATGGAAAGTATTTTGCAAAGGCAGTGCCTCTCCTCTGCTTAGTTAATTAATGATAGCAGAAAACAAGTCAGCTATAGACTGTGAAACTAAAATGCTGTAGACGCTCTTATGTCCTCATACAAGTCTGAAGCTTTTCTTGTATAGTGTTTAGTAAGGGAGTAACGATCCAGGCAAGTGGTAGATTCTGGAGCCAGTGCCAAGTGCGATTTCTTTTTAATCAGTGATTGGAAACATAAGGGAAGATATCTCTGTAGGCTAATAATTGACCATTTCATCAGTCTGGGAAACCATTCAATGATGACTGAGTAGGAAAGAATATAGGAAAGAATATATTGAAAGAATCTTCCCTGCTTGCTTCTCCTTTTACGCATGTCATCAGAGAACTCAGCAAACTCTTCCACTACTGATAAAAAGTCCATACTAAGGTTTCAGAACGCACCCACAAACTGTGGAGAAACACTAGAAAAGGAATAAAGAAAGAGCCTGGTGCAAGGCTTTTCTTTTGTCTCCTAGTTTTGCACAATGGAACCTCTATGTGCAATTGTGTATTTTTTAGGGGAAATGATAGAAAAAAAAAGAATGCAGCTTGAAGAGCCAAACTTTAGTTCATTATCATTTTACATAAGCAGACAATAATTTTTGTTCATTTACTTTGAATAATTTGTATATTTTTTCTGTACAATAAGTAATCCAGTTTTAATATTTTAGATTATTTGCAACCTTTCTAATATCCCAGTACTTCTTTACATATTGTTAGTTAATTCCTCTCTCTCTTAAGGATTCATAGTATTTAAATATTTATAAAGAATTAGTGTTTCACCTTGATCATTACTTAGTCTGGGTAAGTAACTTTTTTTAATCTTGTCTTGCAAGAAGATCCTTTCAGCTTCATCCTTTTCATCCTTGCTCTCTTCTGAACTCAAACAAATCTGTGAGTATATTTTTCTTCAGAGGTAGAATTCTAGCCTGCAGATTGTCTTTGGAGTCAAGGAAAAAAACTCCAAAGGAAATCCAAACAGTAATACAGTACCAGTATGGAAAAAACAGGTCTACAAACCTTTTTCTTTTTTTTTTTCCTTTTTTTCTTTTTTTTTCCCTTTT
>VXBX01000254.1:8851-25616 GCA_013400415.1 Scytalopus superciliaris | reverse complement strand
AAAAAAAAGAGATCTAACTATTGACTCTTAAGCTGGCACAAAGTTTTTCACATATAATTAGTAGAGAAGTAGGTTACTTTTCACCATAAAAAGGACTTCTTTTCTTTACATCTTTTAAACAATTATTTTTTGGACATAGGCTTTTTGACTTGAAAAATTCTGCTGCTTATGAAGTTGTTTGTTATTTTGCTGTGATTTTATACACAATGGAAGGGTGAGAAAAAGGTCAGCAATAACTCTGCCGTTGCATTTTCACTGGGAAAAACATAATATTGATCGATAAGAAAATGGAAAAAGCACAACTATTAGCGTCTTACTTGATCTTCTCCGACCTTTACCCTGCCATGTTGATTTTATTCTTAAATGTTATGTCTGTTGTTCCAAAGGTTTGTCCTGTTTAGTCTTTTATTTAATTAATACATGATCTTGTTTACTCTTTCTAATGTTAAAACATGAAATTCATTTTTACTCCTTGTTGAACCATTGTCCTCTTCACACTCAGCAATGCAAGCTGGATAATAACTCCAGGTAGAAATTGACCTGCTTAAAAATACCCAGGAATCATAATTGATGGGTACTTAAGTTCATGAAACTGTTTTTTGGGTTCATAGAATAATTAGCTTTAAGGGTGTGTAAGCTCTTTAAAATGGAAATGTAAACCACACACTTCTTGGGTGTAGAATGAAGAGCAGGAAACTATGGTATTGAATCTCAGTACTTTACTAAACATCTATGTATCTGCTGGGTAGTGACTACAAAATATACTCAAGGGAGCAGTTTCCGCCAACGGACAGTCTGCACAAAGCACTGCATTTTGTACATATGCTCACACAGGACAAAATACTGTGCCAAAAGCCCGTGGAATGCCTTGGTTTGCCTTTTGGAACAAAAATTTCTCATGTGCTGCTAAAGGTGACAAAATGTAAGTTTGAGCACTGAAAGGGAATAAGGGCCTGTTTTTATGCATGGAGGTACAAGAGAATAATTAAATTACATACGCAAGGATAAACATACACAGAAAGGGCAAGAAGTTAAACTTCTTAGAATCATAGAATGATTAGGATCATAGAATGGTATGGGTCAGAAGGGACCTTAAAGATCATCTAGTTCCAAACTGCCCCACCATGGGCAAGGACATCTTCCACTAAACCAGGTTGCTCAGAGACCCATCCAGTCTGACCTTGAACACTTCTAGGGATGGGGAGCCACCACTTCTCTGAGCAACTTGTTCCAGTGTCTCACAGTAAACAATTTCTTCCTAATATTGAATCTAAAACTACCCTTTTTCCATTTAAATATGCAGATGTTGGGCTTGTTGGGTAACATTTTAATATTTCAGAATGGTGGGAAAATTCTAAAGGATGGCCAGTAATTTTGTAGTTTAAAATGATCATTAGAATAAATCTGTAAAATTATACCAAATCTACCAAAAATAATGGGATAACTGATATAAAAAATAAAACATGATATTATAATTCCTTTCAGTTGACCTTTTTTATGTATATTTTTCACATAAAATTTCTTGCTGGCCTCGTTTCCTTTCTTAAGAGAAGATGAGCTGATTAAAGGTGCAAATTTCTCACTATCAAAAGATGATATGATATGTGGTATATGAATGATAAATATCCAACAGAGTAATTACTAGAGAATCATAATCAAGTCATGTTTCCACTGAAATCTCACATAGGCCAGTTCTTGCTCCAGTGCAGCCATAAATCATTGACAAAAGCATGTAAAATATATAAAATAATTTTCGATAAGGTTTGCAGGTGCCAAAAAACAGATGGAATGTTAAAAAAATAATGATGTGGCGTGGTTTGTACATGATTCCCTGCATTGTTTAATAAACTGGGGAAAAAAATAACAGGTATTTTAATATAACCAAATACAAGGCCAAACACCTAGGGACAAAAAGTACAAGATTTAACATTAGGAAGAGAAAATTTTAAGAAGCACTGATCCTGTAAAAGCAATGATACTTTTTCAATGGAAATATTTTCTCATCCAGTGCTACAGCCAACAGAATTAGTGTAAGTCTGTGTATTTATAAACAAGAAATCACTGAACAGGGGGAGAGACCTGTGGTCTTAATGCCCACATAGTTACTGACACCATTCTCAAAATGCAGTCTGATATCTATTCTTCAAAAAAGACAGTAAAAGCTTGCAGAGTGTTCAGAGAAGAGTTATTGGAATGATTTTACAAACAGAAAATTTCACCTTACAACCAAACATACAGGAACCTTAAAGGAAATGCATGTGCTCTGTAGCTCTCTTACTACCAAAAGTATTTCCATCTAGTAGAGCACTTGAATTCAGGAGACAAAAGCACCCATTACAGAGATCAGAATATAAAGTGAGAACACTATGTATAGAAAGATTATTTATTTTTTTAATTTGAGCTTGTACATCAAAACTGAATGTTGTTTTTTTCCTCATTCCTAAGGGATATTTTGCAGTCAATCGCAAGTCATGAAACACAATACCAGATGAAATTAAATGGCTAAATCACACAGAAAAACAAATCATATTCTGGTTTTTAAAATCTATCAACCTCTATGAATCTTGCATATACCAATGCTTCTCTGCAAATGTCTTTGACACAATACCAGAATAAAAGGCTGTGCTTATCATCAGTATTTGTTCGCATTATTTTTTTCTCAAAGGTGGACAGTTGTTAAACAAATGTTACAGGCTTTTTTGGTAACAGTATACTCCTCTACCATCATATTATTATTTCCCCAACTCTCTCTTTTTAAGTGCTTGAAAGTTGCTTTCAATTGCAAATTAGCCATGGCAAAAAGAAGATGGGATACGAGATCTCTTTGTATGGAACATGCATCTGATTTTAGTGACCTGTGATCTTGGATGTTTCTTGTAAATAAGGATTGTATAATAAAGAAAAGGCTGATAGATATATTTGATCTAATGCGGGTTATTCCTTATGAAGCCTGATTTGTTTTTCTCCAAGGTTTTGCATATTTCTTCCACTCTGTGAGGTTAGGAGGAAGAGCCACAGATAAGAAAGTATCTGGAAGACTCAACAAGTTATCTGCCTTGACCTTTGGAGAGCCTTAAAGGGAAGTGTTGTCACTCTGAGGAGATGTAGAGGTCATACTAGGCACAGAGCCAGCCTACAACTTTTTTTAGAGTGTGTCAGAGGCAGGGCGAAGTGAAGACAGACTAGACTTAATCCTTTAACCTAACCTGTCAAAACTGCATCAAGTCAGCACTGCCAAATCTGCAGCCACCTCATAACTCAAAAAGGTATGCATGAGTGCATTTATGAATTTGCTTTTGAAAAGCGGTTTTGTGGTTTGGTATTCACAGCATTATGAAACCTGGCCACATTGCTGGGTATGCAAACATAAAGCTAAATGCTGCCAGCTGCATGAACAATTCATCCCACTGAGGGGTAAGAAGATGTAAAATAAGATTATTACAAAAGGTGATTGTTTTTAAGGGATACTTACTTCCAAATGTAAAAAAAAAATGCAGACTTCAAAGAAATTCTGTTTGTATTGTTTTAACAAAAGCAGTAGGAATAACCTATTTTTCAAATTCAAAGTAATGGATAAAGCACACAACACATTAACCTGATATTTTATAATCATTGAATGTGCAGAAAATACTGTTCCTATGTAGTGATGATTGTTTAAAAGAAGCATGGAGTTTTTTTATATTTGGGGGATTTACATATATGGATGTTTATATGTTGGCTTCTGTGTGTATAAGTATGTTCATGTGCATTTTCTGTGAACCTGAAAACAGTTATAAAAGGAGGCATCCATGTGAAAAATAACACAAATGCATACAAAACAAGGGCCATATCCTCACTGCTGCCAACTACCTTGGCTGACAATGGCACCACAGCCTCGCTCAGACATGACAGTTGTCACAGATCTCTATACAGCTGTGAACTTTAAATCATGAGTATACCATGATGAAAAATGAAAAATGCCAGAAAGCTCATTTTGTGCTATTAATCCTTGAGCTTTTCCTTTAGATGGGTGAAGACATAGTTTTACCTGTCCTCGAGGAGAATATTTTGAAAACTCTAGCCTGGATACACAAAGGGACTGAAGACTATAACCTTCTCTTGAAAGATAAGATTGTAACTTGCAAGAAAAAAGCTAACATTTTGGTCCTGTGATAGGCTAGTGCTACAAACCTACAACCCGGCATAAGAAATAGATGGCCTTCCTTCCTTTATCTGTGAGGGTTCACATGTTCACTGTCAACAGAAGCACCCCGCAAGCCACAGCACAGTCTTCCTTGTCTGACACTGGGCCAGGCCAAGGCTGCAGCCCTTGCACCAGTGTTTCTTTCAGTGCCTTTACTGTTGCTTTCCTGCAGCATGGCATCCAACTTGACCCACTGGATCAGCTGGAGCACCCAAGGGGACCTTGCTGGGGCCATCTGTTCCCTCCCAAAGGCAACGGCTGCGACATGAAGGGCAAGGCAACTCCTTCTTCCCCAGGGCTGGTGGTTCAGTCAGAATTGGGGTTTGTAGGGTTTGAAGAAACTCTGTGTGTGTCTGTGTCTGTGTGTGTCTGTCTGTCTTGCAGAGGACTGGTGCCATAAAGAGATCTGTGTCTGGGAGGGACAAGGACAGAGCACAAGTGTGATCTCTGCCTTAGTGATCTATTAACTAGGAAATTGTCAAAAGAAAACACAAAAATGTCGAAATTTTGTTAATAGTTCATGTTTGGGAGCTTGGAAGAACTGTTGATGACACTTTGAGATTTTTACACTGGAAACATCAAAACTAGAATGTGGTCTTCCCTTCTCTTGGAAAAGGAGTGTGCTCTCATCTTAATGAGTCAGCCGAGCAATTCCAAGGCAGGACAAAGAAGTCCTTTTTCCTCATGAAGCACAATAAAATTAGAAACCTGTGAAAACCAGAACATGAAAAGAAAAAGGGAAAGAAAACATAAAGCACTGTTGAAAACATAGGGGTGTCTGAATTTTGAGTGAAGAAAAAAATTGTCTTAAATACACGTTTAAGGGGATTTTAATTCATGTGTATCACTGACCTCATGTGAAAACTCCATCAGCTAATCAAAAATTTCACTTTCAGAAGGAGCAGTAGGTTGTCAGATGTTCCTCAGTCTTTGTGCTTTTCTGAGGAATGGCTGTGACAGTCTATTTATATATGATAGTACAATGATCATATTAGGCACAAATATTAACTTTGTCAAGTGGATACAAACTGAGCAGTCTAGCTGATTGCTAACAGGAGGAACATAAGACCCTGTTGCCTTCAAATCAGAATAGGATTGAAAACCTCAGTATCACCACTATTTCAAATGAACAGAAAGTATGTTGTTTCATGCCTAAATTACTGAAATAATTACTATAACATACATATAGAATACATTTAGAAGGACATGAGTCATAATGCTGTCATAAAATTGAAACCTGAGTTATCTGTTACTACTGCTTTTGGACAGACACAAGTCATTTCAGAATAAATGTGAAGAAAAACAAGTTTCCAGCTTCAAATGCATATACAATGACATATTTTGACTTACATTTTCAGACTTCAATACAAGAAGACCAGTCCAAGTTTCTGGGATGACTGACTTCAAAATCCAGGCCATAACTCCTGCCTCAAGCTTCCAAAGGCTTACAAATGTCCACAGACGTGAATTTACACTCAGAGCTAAAGATTTCCATCTTTCAAAAGAGATTTTACCTCTTTTTGTCACTGAACACAGTCTTTATTCAGACTCCTTTCTTGTGCCTTTTGTAGAGAACAACTCCTCTGGAGTGAGAATATGTGTTATGAAATGCTTATTTTTGTTCTTCAGTTCTTAAAGACCGACATCACATGTTTCACAAGGAATTCTGTAAGAATACCCTGTAAACAGGCTTAAGTTTCTCTAGAATAGACATTGCAACTTTGAGCAGTTCAGAACATATATAACCATATGTAAAATTAGTCTACAGCTAATAGTACTGGTATAACACAGTAAATTAAAGGTGACTGTGGATTAGAAAGCCTGCAGCAGCTGTACTTCATCTGCACCTCAGTATGAAAGCTAATGGCTTTGTTACCTGGGAATGAAGAGTGGGAGAGGTGGCCTTACCATACTCCAGTTAAGTGTTTATGTATCATCAAGTAACTTGAGACTGACGAAGAAGAAAACTAGGTTTTATTATTAGGTTTTATGTGTCATACAATGATTGTACAATGAAAATAGAGCTCAAAGTAAACTTTGGCCACACAAATCTATTTTAGTGAATGGAAAGTCAAAAAGTGCAAGTTTCTCATTCCTAGCTTGCAGCCTTTTGGCAGTTTGGTTGTTTTGTCTTCTGCAGATACTTAAATGACTATTGTCAGTGGAGACTAAGCTTTACCATTCATACTATCTAAAGCATAGAGGGCATAGAACTATTTACTTGTATGACTCAGAGTTGAATATGGTGCATGTTGTTCTACTGAGAAAAATTACACAGGAAAAGAGATCAAGAAGAAGTGGGGGATCTTTATCAAACAGCTTATTGGATGTAAATGTGTATTTTCTTCAGGTATTTGCATGAAACAGATTTAAAACTTTTTAACAGGAACTCCTGCAACTGAAACGGAGAAAAAGCACAAGATCTGGTGGCAGGAGGAGCAGGTATCTATCTCCCAGCACATGGGGTAGCAAGTGCTGGCTGAGCACTGCACCATTTGGCTGGCAAAGGTGGAGGCATTGCCTGTGCTGCTGAGAGTTGTGAGTACAAAAGCTCCTGTATGGGCAGAAGTCCCTAGCTCTGTCCCTTGTGCCTCAGGAAGGATCTCAGTGGTGCAGTGCAAGCCTTTGTTTTGAGCTCGTTCCCGAGGGTGTGGTGGGTTCTTCATACTCGGAAGTTGGTGGGTTTACTTGACATTATTCCCAGGAGACAAACTTTTTATTCTGATCAGACTCAGAAACACCCTCTTTCACCTCTGACAGGAGCCTGATTGCTCTAGTGCTTTAGATCTCAGTTACTTAAAGATATCGAATGAAGCTGATCAGATACTGAAGGGCTGCCAAGATTACAGGACTGTTGGCCCTATCACTTTTGTTATTAATTATGATAAAGCTGTACAAGCTGCAACCTGGTCCATTCAATGCAGACACTGGGACAGCTTTCCTCCCTTATAGTCCCCTCTTTTCGCTGCTCCAGCTATTCTTAGCTAGGGGAACAGTCCCTTGTGGGATGATTGTCATCTGGTGTATATACATTGCAGCAGCTGACTCAGATAACCAGGAAACTATAACCAGCTCTCTGATTGTCCTGGGAACTTGATGGCATCAGGGAGTCTGGCCGAGTACCAGGAAGAAGAACACAGCTATGGATTACATCTTGTAGGAGCAAAATGTGTTTCTGATGCTTCATTGCTTTTCAGACTAACACCATAAAGACCTTGGCAAAGCAGTGAAATGTAGACAGATATCCAAAATGCAAAAATGAGACCCAGACTTAAAGACTAACAAAGAGATTGTCCTAAGGATCCTGATGATGTTTGTATGATTCCTCTCTGCATCATCACTGTGGAGGTCTCTGCCTCTATTTAAATTACAAAACCTGTATACCTTCTTTAGAAAGTCCTGCTAACTCCCCTACACTTTCCCTTATTTGGTCATCTTCTATGAGTCTATCATTCTATGATCTGTCAGTGTGTCTGTCGCAAAGCAAGCGAGGCAGAATTATTAAGACATTATTTAACCCTGGGTGCACAAGATTACATCCTCCACGAAAACCCTTTTCCAAAATTCTCTGTTATGAAATTAATTCTGATCTGATTCCTGAAAATTAGTCTTCAAAAAAAAAAAAAACTTGCAGGAAAGGAGAAGGATTACAAGCAACTGCAGGACAGGATCTCACTAAGCTGAGGGGGTCTTGGATCTGGAAGGACTTCCTTCTGCTGGCAGACAATTCCACCAGCTTGAAATGTACATGTAACTTCACCCCAAGGCTTTAGTTTCACAGACAGGCAAGCCTTGTCAACAATGTCTTATTGCAGACAAAAGGAGGAAATCTTGTACACCCATCCTGGCTTCCTGTCCTCCTTCCCTGCTCCTTCTCCCTGTTTCTGCTTCTAGCTGCAAGTCTCTGTTCTTTTTGGTTCCTTTGCTGATTCACATCAGCTCACTAAAGTAGCAATAAACCCAGTTTTTTTGACTTGGGTTACTTTTCCTTTGTTTTGGTGGACTAAGTTAGCTCATGCCAGAGCACTCTTGGCCTCTACATTCTGACCCACAGAAACGGCTGAGTTGCAGCAACACACTTCTATCCCCCTGCAAAAGTGGAAGAAGAGTCTGGGGTGGTGTGGTCCCTGCTTCTTGGCCTTGCACTCCCTAACAAAGGTTTGGTTGCTCCTTCTGTTGCACCTGAAGGATGATGATGGGCTCAGACCTAGTTTTGTATAAAATCCTTGGCTACCTTTGAACTTAAGCTCTTTCTTCTGTCAGCCATACAGGATGATGGCACTGCTGTTTAAATGGAGTGGTAGAAGCAGTTAGAGAAGGTGCTCAGGGTGGATTCATCACAGCTCCCCTGTGCAGTGACCATTTGCTTGAAGAGCTGATAGAGCTGCTTTCCTTAGTGGCCAATGAGCTGCAATTTCAGTGTTCTCTTCACAGCAGATATTTTTGCCAGCATTGCAAGTCTTTGCACTGTACCATGATCCATCGTTGGAGTCTTCTTGTCCGTATTTCTGCTCTGGTGTTCCTACAGCCTTCTGGTTTGCAAAGTAAAAATCCCTGGCAGTGAACCTTGCTTGGCCCTAGTGCAGCCTTTTGCCAGCTCTCTGCTTTTGTTCCTTACTATTCAGCATTCAGCTGACTTCTGTTCCTTTTGAACTGATCTCACAAAGACACAAGAAGGAGGTACAAGGCAGTCAGCACACCAGGACTATTTGAACTAAGGGCCAAGTCTAGATCCCAGAGATCAATGAAGTGGTCTCCTGACATTCAGAGATCCCCAACAAGCTCTAGCCTCTCTCCCAAAGCCTCAGCACACAGATCTGTGCAGAGTCAATGCAGCCTGTGGACAGTAAGCAGCAGTGAATGGCTGTTCACATGCTCTGAAGGAGTAGGAAGCATGAGTTTGTCACAAGACAGCACGGCCAGTCAGGAACTGGTAGCAGATTTTCCCACTTATCACTGCCTTCCTTCATCTGCCCTCATGTCAGGTTCAAGGTACCCCTTTTCCTCAGGTAGCGAGCAGGAAAGATACAGACACTTTTTCTTATTTATTGTAGGGCCATTTAAGGGAATGGACATGTCTGAGAAGCCACTCAGCTTTTGGGAGCTATTTACAGCTACTACTGTTATGAATTAATGGAATTTGGGGGTGGGGGGAAGAGAAGTTGGAAATGAGGTTGAGGCAGGGAAGTTTCTTTGGGTATAAGAGGATGCAGAACAGTCATGGTGAGAAACTGAGAGAAGAAGAAAGAACAACAGCAGGGCTAGTGGGAGAAGTGCCAGTGCAGAACTAGAATGAGTGATAAAGGGTATGGGAAAGGGGGGAGAAGAAGAGATTATGATTCATGAAAGCAAGCCAATCCACCCTTCCTAATTCTGTGGCATGTTCCGCTTTGAAACCTTTTGTGTTGTATCAAAGTAAAGACTGTATCACACAGTCTGAGCAGCCACCAGAGCTGCAAGTCAGCAGGAAAAGGAAGCAGTAGCAGCATGCCACTTAGGTTTGCATGATGCTGATAGCAAGCCTTGCAGGATGGAGAGGTATGCTAACAATGTCTCCCTTATTTCAGTGGGTGTGAGGGATATTAAACTCCCATATTTACTTACAATGATTATTGCTGTGCTCTCTTAACTATTGCTTTGTGGACCAAAAGACACAAACCACCTCATCAGAAAGTGCTGTTCAGAGAGAGACAGAGAAGTGGCCACCATGTGTCCAGATTATTTCATATTCAGGCGTTTTGTCTGAACCAGTGCTGAGAGCTCTATGTTCGGGTTAAGGGAAGTTTGACAGTGCTGCTGGAATTACTAGGAGGAAGCTCCAGCCAGGTTGAGTTACCCATGGATGCCGTGTCCTGGCCCCCATGTAAGGGTACCACACTAGATACTCTTGCATGAATACCAAGTCAAATACTCAGTAATCACCACTTTTTCAGTACACCCTGTTCTGCACTTGAAGGAAACCTGAACAAGCAAGGAGGGAGTCAAGATCTGCTACAGCAATCCCCTGCTTGTAGTCAAAGGACTGGGACAAGGATAGTGAAGGCACAAGCCTATTCCTCATTTCAGCCAAAGCTTCAGTGTCTGCAATGTTGCTGAAGTCTTGTGAACAGGTCAGCTTCTGGGACTTCCTTCAGTGTGTTAGTAAAAGGAGTCTAAATAAACAGCGCTGCATGCTGTCACAGCTGAACCCATTCATGACCAATGTGTAAGAATGAAGTAAAAGCCAGTGAATAGTTAGTGAAGAGGAAAGCCCTGAAAAGTACTTACCTAAATTCATAGCAAGCCCCTGAGTGAGATTCCTCTAATCCATCATGGATATTGGAGGTCAAAAGACCTGTCATAGGAAGCATCTCTCTCCACTGGCTATAGAATAAGTTAAAGTTGATTAGGTGAAACACCTTAATTTTTTTACTCATCTGCATTCTTCTCATTATGCAGGAACAAATTCTCTGTGGGGCACAATGAAAAAGTTGAAAATATTTAAAAATAAAAAGAATCTGAGCTCAGGCAGTAAGCCACATACTTCCTGTGGCTTAGGGTGAGATACTTTATTTACTACAAAGTAGCCTAAGATTTTTGAAATGCCTAAAATCCTATCCTTCTGTTGACTTCAGTGTGTCCAAAAGAAACCAAACTATTTGTTAATCTTCTGTCTACAGTCCTTTGAAAATGAAAGTTTTGAAAATAATGACAGGAAAAGCATAAGCTGTCCTAAATTTCCTGTGTCTGCTGCCTTTCTGTGCTTAAAGTGCTCTCTGCTTTCCTGAAAAATGTTAAAGCCTTAGAAATAGTTTTTGCTTTGCTCACATTTATAAAGCTAAGGGTATTCAGAGAAGGGAATGGGATTGATGATTTACATGATCAGTCATACATAGCAGAAGATGCACCTCTGCATTTGAAGAAAAAACACAGTTGTCATTTGTTCACATAAATTATATGATGAACAATTATGAAAAGCTATCTAATTTGTGAAAATTACAATCACATCATGTACATTATGGGGAAAAGAACTAAATTAATTATGTACAGTATGTAACTGTCAAATACCAACAACATCTGTAACGGAAAGTCAACAATATATAAGGTTTCAACTGATTTCTATAAAGCCCGAATTTTTCTGAATGTTCATGTTCCTTGAATTCCCAGACTGTTGTACCATAACTTATTAAGCTGTACTTGTGAAAAGCTGAGCCAGGATTTGGAAGAATCTTTTAATGAGGATTGTTGTCCTGTAAAATCAAAACCATAGTCTGACTACCAGTGACTGCACCATCCTGGGCAGTTGTGTTGACCTCCAAGTAAAACTGCAGGAAATTGCTGAGTGCCCAGTTTTGGAAATCAAACTTGTTGTGACAAATAGGCTAACTGTGAATCACTTATATGCCTGAAAATGTCTCAAGAATAATCTTTAAGAATTTTGGCCACAGTGTTGCATCATCAATCCCTTAAATTAAAATACTGGAGTTGCTGGTATTACCAGTCCACTCTAAAATTGCTTTTGTGTGAAAACTCTGTGATTTTTTACTGTACTTGTTTATTTGCATTATAATTAAGCTATTGAAAACTTTTTTAGTGTAAATACTTTTTCCTACAGGCCTTAAAAGCATCACTGTGTCTGCATTGTGCTAGTTATTAAAACATGAGCAGTAAAGAATGAAAAATTACTAGAAATGGCAGCATAAAAGCCCATCTAGTTTTTTATTCTTTTATAGCCTCAAAGAAATCTAAAAAAGGAAGGAAGTGTGCCAACTGTGAAAAGTAAGAGCCTCAACTTTCAGTTGAAGGTTCTGGTGTCTTTGCCTTAAGTGGCACTATGATGAACAAATTCAAATTGTGTTCCAGTTATAACTTTGGGAGTTGCTAATAGAAATATAATTATTAATTTAAAATACCTGATCCTAAACTTAGAAGTAGGAATTTTTACTCTAACCATGTTTTCAAAACCAATAATCTTATGACTCAGTGTGCAAATACTTCATATTTACTTTTCAATGGAAAGCACAAAATACAGATTAGGAAGAGTAAAACCCCATTTCAGTATGGACTGAGTGTTCACAACAGACTCAGTGGGGAGTTTGATCTTACAGTCAATAACCATGTATTTCCATCTGCTTAGTTTTTCTTATATAATCACCTTAAAAGAATTCTTGCCATATGTCATTTGAATCCTTTGGGATCTTTGAAAGAAAATGAGAAGACTACTTAAGCAAGGTTTGTAAATACATGTGTCTGTCCATATGTATTAAAGTATACAGATATTTTTAATCTTATGCCATACTTAAATCTATTAAAAATAAATGAAATGTACTGAATTTTATTATAGCTAAAATGTGCAGCTTAGCTTGCTTATATTAATTTAACTTACTGACATGTATCTGTTTGGGACCAATCTCAAATGTTTATATTAAGAGAATGAGAAAAAATGCAGAAGTATGCCCAGCAGAAACATCTTCTTTTCTACTTATGGAGATATATACATGCAAATATCTGAGACTATTCAAATAGGGTTTTTTCCTTCATATAATCAATATAAATAATCATGTTAAGAAATTGATAGTGCTTAAACTAGGTAAGGTTATATAAAGTACTGTGCATGATTTATCATGCAGATTTCCTAGCGCACAACAATCCCACCCTGAATTGGGTGGCTCATTTCTTTCCTAACCTACAGTCCTAATATTGTCAAGGTGCACTAAAAAACACAGATCATGATTGGCATTTATGTATGTACATGATAGGCAAGTTCAGTTCAGTTCAGTTAAAGCAAATTACATGTAGGATGGGTAACAGTGAAAGAGAGCATCTTCTGTGATCCTTCCTTCTTCCTGTGCACTTCAAAAGGGCAGGGCCAAGACCTAGTGGGCAGGAACAAAAGATAGGAGAAATCAGCATTCAAGAGGAACAAAATACTGAACTGCTGGGCTTTTTACACAAATTTAATATTGAAATGCTCTGCATAATCACCAAATTCTTGAATCAGAATCTTCAGGACCTTGCAGAGGAAAAATGTAGGGATGGGATATCCTATTCTAGTCTAAGCAAAGTTTTTTCAACAGTATTATTTATGTAAGTGCTAATGTCCAGATCTAGAAGGATAAAGGACATGCTTAACCACTTTGCAGTGCATCAGCAGCACACAGTGAAACGTGCTGCAGATACAACTCTGAAGACAAGGCAGCAAAATGGTCCAAAGTGATTAATTCCATTTCTCAGAGAATTGCCTAGCTTTTAATCCAAACCCCAAAACATGTGGCAGCCCGTCACTGCTGAAGCTGTTAGAAAATGTGTTACTGGTTAAGAGCATATATTGTGTTTTTGCAGAGGGCAGTCACTGAGCATATTCAGTCTTAAATTAGTCTTACTGTTTCCACAGAAAGGTTTGGTGACATGGGGTATCCTACACTAAAGTACGTTTTGTTTTTATCCTACACTTGGATCTGCATGTGCAGTGGATTCAGTCTCTTTGCTCCAGCTTTGAAGAAGGAGGCATCCTTTCTGGAAGCTGGAAGCAATAATCATGGCCACACATCCTTCCTCAGTTTAGAAAATCTCACTGGTGAGAGCTGTGCCAAAGCCTGCCTTTAACACAGCATTATCTGATGCAGTTTTGGTAACATATGCAAAGTCATGAACTTAACCTTTTCCAGATCACAAACAATTAATATATTACTTCCTTCTGGCAGAGCATTTATCAGGGTAAGTCAAGACGAAGGCTGAGAACTTTGTCTCCTTATATCTCAGTGGCTGAAGAATTTATGGTAGTTAAAGGCAATGGAATGAAAATAAAACACTTCCTTACAACCTTTTCTTAACAGTGTCCTATTTGTAAAGCTATCTGTCTACCAGTCAGCTACCTTGGTGACAGCAGCAATCATGGTTCTGTAACAATACTTCCTATCCCATTCTCCTGGCCATCTAGAGTGCCAAATGCTTAAAAACAACAACCCCAGGGGCATACCAGCTGAAACAAGTGCCCAGTAGAGGAATCTCTGCAGCTCTCTTTGCAAGAACCTTTCTTCATCTGTACCTCTGTGGCTCTCCCATATACACAGCCTCACACAGCAGCCACTCGCTGGGAACAACAGCCTGCTGTTATTTCTTGGTCTGCAGAATCTTTTCCTATGCTCAGTTGACTTTGTATCAAATTTGGGAACACATTTTCAGTGAACAGAACATTGCATTTCACCACTCTCCTGTAAGTGATGCATCACAAAATAAAATGTCCCTGATTCAGTCTGTCCCTAGGTGCCCTTCCACTGGGATTAGAGAGAGAAGGATGTCAGCAGTTGCTCACAGCCTGTCAAGAATGGGCTGCATTCTTTCTCTGGCAATCCTGAGAGCAGCACTGAGAAGACTGCAAGGCACATCACTGTCCCTATCCTGTAGGTCCCTCATGCTCAAGAGTAAAAAGCTGCTTCATTCTTCAGCATCCAGGCCTGAAGTTAGGTTGTGAAGTGCTTGGGTTGTTTGTGAAGGATTGGGATATTGACTTAAATCTAGCCAGCTTGGGAGATAACTCTGAAAGGAAGAGCACTGGGCTAAAATTCAGGCCAAACCATGCTGTTACAAACCTGATCAGAGGGAACAGTAAGTAAATAGTCAGATTCCCCCATGCACTGTGACTCGGGTTTACAGACTGATATTGTAATACAGTTTGCCTGGATTACAAACCAGGTACTTTCAGTGATACAGTTGGCCCAGTCATGCTCTTCAGGATTAAGGAACTACAGTTTTGATTTAGTGGCAGCTATAAATTAGTTCTATGATACTGCTGTGCACATACTATGGCAAGCCTATTTGTTTGATTGTTATTAATTGGAGAAGGATGGCATGGGAATTGTCTATGCATAGCTAATTAAAGCCTTTCTAAAAGCAGAAATTTGGTGCTTCCAGGAAGCACTGATGGACATGCTTCAAGAGACTGAAATATGTTTATTGTGTTTGGTTTCTTCCTAACTCTTACTATGTGTGCAGTTTCATTCTCCCAAACTTCTATTGGTCACTTCCAGCAACTAGGAAATTCTATTTTCTTGACATATAATTGAGTTTCTGTCCTGTTTGTTTGCTTGCTTGCTTTTCAACTTTTTGGTTTTTTTGTAGTGGAGAGTCACAACAGAAAAAGATGATACATGGTGTATTAGTAGAAAATTCAGACTTAGTTTGTGCATCTTGTTCACCCATAGTTTGGGATCAGGATTTGGTGTTCATGTCCTTTTGTTTTGCTTTTACCACGGAACAAGACTCAATTCTTAGAATCACTTGAGCATTTTGTTATGGTAAGTTCCTTCCTCTTCAGTGAACTTCCAAAACTGCCTCTCTTTTTTTTTTTTTTTTTTTTTTTTTTTTTTTTTTTTTTTTGTGCATTATAATTTGATTTTTTTACATCCTTCATTTCAATTCAAAAGTTTTACTTTAGAATCCTGGCAAAGTTTTATTTCATAGAATAAATGAATGTCTAGAATGGATGTGTCATGGCTGTTTCTAGGATCACCTTTGTATTACATGGTTGCTCAAAATTGCAGAATCCAGCCCAGAAATGACAATGCCTCCCATCCACAGTGATAGGCACAAGCTTGCATCTGTGAGTCTGGGTTCAAGTGAAGGACATTTCTTCCTACCTGATTTTTTTTTTGTCTTTCATCACCTCTCCTAGAAAACAAAAATTCAGGCAAAGAAAGAACAGCAGCAAAGATTTGTGCATAGCAAGAGAACAGTTGTATCTGAAGACTTTCTACAGACCAGGTTGTGTGGAAACAGATGGAGAAGAGCAAATGTCTTCTTTCCTTCACAGTTCTGTCAACCAACAGGCTTTGCATCTTCCAGATGGGACAATGATGAAAAAACTCGTCATGTTTCTTTCTCCTGCATTACTGAAGAGTAGAGAGGCTTAGTGGGAATGTTTGACAGTAAACCTATCAGTAAGTCTGAGAATCTGACTTCTGGCCTCCACATTTGTTGATTCCATTTGCTTCAATTCAGAAGTAACATAACATGAACTGGCCTACTTCAGTAAAGCACTCTGTTTATGATCCTTTCAGTGAGCAGATTTCTACTTATTTCTCTCTGAAGGCTCTGAAGAATTAAGTTGTGTACATCAGACTTTGTGGAAAATATGACTCAAACAAATAATGTAGGTACTTGATCACATATTTGATCACATAGGACTAAAAGTTAGCTCTCACTTATTTGCAATGACAGCAATAGTTCCCAGCTTCCACCTCCTCTACTTAGTATGCCAGCCATTTGTATCACGAGGTTGGTGAGCAGATGATGGGATGTTCAAAACAAGGGGAACCTAATGGCATGAAGCCTCAAAAGTAAAGCATTCTATTCACATGGCTACCAACACCTGATGTCATGAGGGCTGACATATGTGATATCACTTTCACACACAACACTTTTGTTTATGTATCCTATGATCTAACCAGGATAGAAGGAAAAACATTGTGCTTGACTTTATATGCCTCTGTAAGGGCCTGGCTGGTCATTCTTAGGAGAGGAAAAAGGAATAAGGAAGGGAAAGGGAAAGGGAAAGGGAAAGGGAAAGGGAAAGGGGAAGGGGAAGGGGAAGGGAAGGGAAGG
>VXBX01000253.1:152256-189914 GCA_013400415.1 Scytalopus superciliaris | reverse complement strand
CCTATTTGCTAATTTATGCTCATTATAAATAAAAATTCAACTTCTTCTTCATATAGACAATTAAAAACCACTGCTCAGAACAAGGGAGCATGGAATAGCTGTTGCAATGACTAGAAAAATGCCTGAGGCATCTACCCACCTTCTTTGAAGAAAATCTCTAGGCAGTTTGAAATGGTAGGGACTTAGCAAAGAAATTTGTTTCCCCAGAAAAGCAAAAAAATTGCCTTATTAATTAATTTTTTTTAATAAAAAGTAATTTATATAGAGAATCTTTGAGGGACTGAGGTACTCATAATGGTGATGTCAGAGTCTATTTTCCAGCAGAAGCACTTATATTTTTTGAATTTCATTGATAGCTTCTGTGTCTATAAAAATAGGAGGCTATGCTTCTTTCTTAATAGGTCATGTCACACTTGCTCTGAAATGGGATTCTAAATTAGAGTGAGATTAGATAATACAGACCAAGAGTATTCCTCTCATACAGAAAGAGATGAAGGCTTCAAGAAGTCTTGCATTCCTCCATCTTTATCCTTTGTCTGTTTAATCAGGTTGGTTCACCAGGAATTACATATTTTTTTCATTCTAGTTCATTCTGTTACGTGTGAATCCTTGTCTAAGTGCAATGTTCTGATAAGTTTGTCGCTCACATTTATTATATATCAATCTCAATACAGTTTTCCAAAATACTTGCTGTAATATCAAGTAATATCCAACAGATTCCATGGTATATAATTACAAGGACTTTGTTTAGTGCCTGTTAAAGATATGATGGAACAGATCCATTCACTCTAAGGTATGAAAACAAAATAGTATTCTAAGGAGAAGGAATCATTATATTACTCCATCATCATAGTCCTTAACATTATGAAAGAAAAAGAGACCTATTGTGAAATCACTCCTATCTTTGAACAGTATGTTCCAAACTTCATCAGGTTTTCATTGGAATAGTATAGTAGAACAACACATAGGTCTGATTGCCACTTATTTTGCATAATAAAAATATTTGAGACTCAGTGCTTCTATACTACATTTTGTGCAAACTTGGCTATCTTGTAGCACAATAGAGAATTCACCTGGAAAAAGATCAGCAATGTCCAAAGGGTATCATACCTAGAATTCTCGACTGGAACTGGTTTAAAACATCCAGACATTTATTTACACACAGATTCCATTAATTTTACTTCAAAACACAGATGCTTCACAACACAATTTGTCCAGACAGCAAGGCCAAGTGTCTAATTCAAAGACCATAAAAAACAGTATTATTTTTTTCTGGGGAGAAGGATGAAACAAGCTTAAATCAGAATTCCTATATTCTAGTAAAAGAGCACTGAAATTTAGACTATATCTGATGGATTGGTCTGAAAACCAGACCCTAGTAAAGGAAATGCAATATAAATATTCAAAAGAATTTTGATTACAGACATGTCTTCAATTTCAGCTAGCCTGAAATAGAAGTTGATCTTCAAATTACTAATGGTATATAATAATCCAGTACAGCAGTCTTCAGTTCTAGGCCAATTTTCATCTGGAAATTGTGACCTAAAATAAACTTTCTTGTGGACTCCTCCCGGAGTTCAGGATGGAAAATCCATGTAGCATATTTGTTGCTATTAAATAAGTTTCTTGAAAATGAGCAATCACAGAATTTATGATGCTTGTTATTTAAATTTTTGCATATTTCAGTAAAGCTTTAAGATCCAGATATGTTATTCTCAAAGGCCATGATCTTCCAAAGACTCATCTTTATATGTTGAGACTACTTCCCTGGAAATCGATAGCTCACACATTAGGGTCTTTGAAGGGATCTGAACTACTGCTACATAAAATCATTAACCCTCAACTACAGAATGTTAATAAAAAAATTATTAGCATAATGTCAGGTGTCTAAATCTGTATCTGCATTTCAGTTTTAATTCATGCTAAAAGGAATTTCTGATCTCATGGTGCTCCAAAGTTACTTTGTAGATTCCATGAGTCTCAGTTCACACACATCACCACAGCTGGCTCATTCTTAAGCTTGTTTTAGTGCTTGCTGCCTGGTTTCTGCAGATATCTCTTTTTTAAGATCATTTTCATTTACCCCCATGACCTAGTCTGTTTCCTTTTAGTTAAATTCCATTAACACATCTATAGTTTTGAATTCTCAACACCTTTGACAGTCTTTCTCCCATTAAGGCAAACACTTCTCAGATGCATTAAGTCTTTTTACTTCCACCCACAGAACTGGAAAAGAGGGCACAGTGCAGAACAGGATACTCCCATGTCCTAAATAAACAAGATGCATTTCTTAATAGTAGCAATACTGATAATTTGTCCAGTTGTAACCTATGGGCCTTTAGTGGTAGCAGATGGAAAATGAAGCATTTCCAGAGGACAGCATTTCTGGTGCAATTGCAGACAGAGACACAACATCTAAAGTAAGAATATTTCTGTTAGAGAACAGCTTTCAACTGTTTCTGACACACAGTTTTATGCATAAGTTCTGTATTTTTTCCTTAAAATGACTAATGTTCAGCTTTTTTAGTTTTCAGAGACCAAATAAATTCTAAAGAAATCAACAGGGATTAGCAAATGATGTTGCAAAACCAAACATAATGAGGAAGTTTGACTCATTTGATAATGGACAATTTGATGAGACTGAATTGATATACGAAGTTTGCCCTAATAGAGGATGATACACTCCTAACAACAGTAATCATATCCCATCTGTCCTACTATAATGCATTGGCTTTTCGGACTGGAGACACAGAGCTGTAGAGCAGTCTCTCAACCAAATCTGAAAAGGGGGTCTCTTGAGGCATCTAAATTAGGCCATTATGGATTTTAACTGTTTCAGTGATACAGTTTTTTTAGATTTTCAGTTTTGACTTACGTAATTTAAAGTTTGCAACACGCAGATATGCAGATTGCTCCAGCACTTATCAAAGTGTTGGATATAATTTTAAGTGCATTTAATGCTTATGGATCTTGTGGAGGGACCAACCCTTGAAGCACTGGGGCTCAGAAAATCTTAGGTGTTAAATCGGAATGGTCAGGCAGATTTTACTATATATATTGTCTCACCACTGTTTTAGCTGTTCCTTTTACTGCCTTATACCTCTGATCCTGCCCTCTGAAAGTTTAGCGATTTCAGTATCTATGTCAAAACTGCAAAAATAAGAGTTGAAAGTCTAGCTGTGATAAAGTATACAGAGATGTGATGACTGGTTAGTGAAGAGTTATCATTCCTGTATATTAATGCTCTGAATGTGCATATTTACTGGACAAACCAGTGAGCATAGGTATGGATACCTCTGGGAGATGGCAAGTCTACCAGCTGTAGGTGCATTTGGAGAATGTTTTTATGGTGTCTGGAAGTCAAATGCAAAGCAGTGAAACCAAAGTTAAGTGTTTGAACTTAGGTTGGACTCAATGATCTTAGACATCCTTTCCAATCTAGATGGTTCTGTGATTCTGTGAAAGGGCCTGCCTTGAATGGAAAGGGCAGGCAATGTAAGGTTTTTATAGTTACTTTGTTAATTTTTTCTATTGGGCAGATCTAGGAATCGCTCTAAGTAAAGTTTCCCTGTTCTAAAGAAACAGCACTAAAGTTTCAAAGATCTGAGCTTAAGGAAAAGGTGCAGGCAGGCCTGTCGTAAAGCTGTGGCCAACACAGAGCCATATTAGAAGATATATCAGGGTAGTCAGAGCTAGGTGATCTTTAAGGTCCCTTCCAACCCAAACTATTCTACTATTCTATGATTCTAAGATGCCAAATTCCATTTCTGATTAAAAAATTGTGCTGATTCAAAGATTGTGCAAAGAAATGCTGTTATCCCTTCATGGCAGAGTCAATATCTCCCCTTTATTTCTTCTTGTAATTAAAATGAGATTTATATTGTACTTAAATTACTCTGTTCCCTTTTGTATACTGGAGACATAAGGGGTGTTAAGCAATTCAGGCAGAAAGTAACCAAATATTGGAAAGAGGATAGAGGCACACAGCCACACAAACACACTCTCACAGCCTGGCTACAAAAAGGCACTAGATAATAGTGAAGTCATAATTAACAAATATTATTATTTATACTGCAAAAGTCTACTAGAAAAGCATCAATTACTACTATGCAACTGTGCACAAAGGAATGCCTACATGTACACATCTTAAATTAAATGTGATAATGTACACACCAATGTGCATATGTGTGCGTGTGCATGTGCATGTGTTTCCCAAGTTCTGTCTAGCATCAATCTTTTTCCCCATCTCATTTTATTCATGCTACTTTTGAAGGTAAAGCACAGTGGGGAGTGTCCTGTAATCTACTCCTTCTTACTAGTCATGGACTTAACTGGTCCTTTACAAAATCAGTCAGCAATATATAGGTAAAGACATATTAGTGTAACTTGAAGGTGATGACCTGTACAAACATGTGTGTGCCAGTCACCTGAACACTTTCCTGTGAGTCCTGATGTGTAGGAGGGGAAAAGCCCAACTTGACCTTTAGAACTGAGGTTGAATTTTTGACACAGGTGGAAAGATATTAACCAGTTGTTGTGAACTGCGCAAAGGCAATGTCAAGTCACTGCCTGTTGATGCATGTGGGTTGGTACAACTACTTTCTACAGGCTTCAGTGCAAAAGATTATTCTGCTGCTCATGTATTCTCATTTTTGCTTTCTTCCTCTCAACCTTTGCCCCTTTCCTCATCTAGTGCTGATAGTTAGATGACACATAACAAGTGAAATCCTGTTATCTCCATTCCTTTCCTTTGGCATTCATTTGGCAAAGAGTGCAGGTATCTTCGTGGGTATTTACTACATTGCAGGATCAAAGCTTGAGCACACTGCCAGTGTTTGAATCTTTCTTTGATCCACAAATAATATTTCAGTTAAAGACAGTCTTGTCTTTGATTTACCAACAAACTTTACATCATAGCCTATTTTCCGTTCCCATCCTATGCTGAAATCCTCCAGGGAAATGTCATTTCATTAACATTATTTGTTTTACTGACCCTTTTCAAGGACTTAATCATGGTCAGATAACAGTCCAACTCTTGTTTAGTGTTACCCCTTCCATATGTAATGCTAGACTAGGATAACCCCAGTGGGATTTTAACACAGTTCCTCTGAAGGTAAAATTCCTTTATCTCATATGCCTTATTTGCTTTATTGTTTAGTATATGCCTTTACATTTAATATTAAAAAAGGTTTCAGTTCCTTTCACTCAGTTTACCTGATCATCCACACCAATCTTTAGCAGTGACCTCACCTCTCATTTTGAAGAAAATACAGTAGGTGTTAGATAGAGGATAGAAAAGTTAATCGTAACAAAAAGATGAAGTGAAATATCAAATTAATTTAATTATTAACAAGGAGACAGCAGAAACTAACATTACTCTCTGCAATCAAATTCAAGTACTTACAGGTGAGGAAGGGAAAAGTAGTTTTCATTTGGTTTTAAAAGACTGCACTGGGTAAGGTAGCCACTGAAAAAAACCCCTGTATTTGCCAGTCATTTGCAAGAAATTATTTAAGCAACAGGAAAAACAGCTTACCAACAAGCAAATAAGCACTGTCACTCTTCAACAGCCACATCACAGTATAAATAGAAACCTGGTAGTGAAGACACACTAACTGGCACCAACCCTCCCTGCTGCAAATCTACAGAAATATTGACCAAAAGTGCATGGGTTTTTTAAGTCATTTACTACAAATCACAGTGTCATCCATGAACTATACTGGGAGATGCTATGTTAATCTACATTCAGCATATTAAGGAACTATTTTGCAGTAGTACGTCACCCTTCCTCTTGAGAAGTTTTCCAACATTTTATGTCTAAACTGGGAGACTTCTCTTACCAGCAGTGGTTATTGTTGACTGAAGATGAAGTTACATTGTCTTTACAAGCACTGTCTCATACAACCAGATAAGATATTTGTAAGACATTTTTTTGTGTTTCTGGTTACAGAAACAGGGATGTGAAGAACAGTCTGTACCTTTGCAAGTGCTAGCAGGTTAACCAAACAATAAAGTACTGAGAGTATAGCAACAGATCATATTTAAGCAACCTATTATAGTGAAAAATGTCTTAAATTTTTTAAAAAAACNAAACACACTCTGTGCAGGGCAGCCAGTCATTTTTGTCTTATCTTAAAATAAACTGGTCCAAAAAATCATTCCTGTTAACACTGAGAGTGAACTCACTTCATTACCAGCTAGTACGCTCCTTGGAAAAACATATGTCTCCTACCAGAAGCATTTTGGAGGAAAAAAATAACCAAACCCAAATCATGAGCATACCTAGTTATTCACTGAAGCTCTTAATTTGACGTAATTCATTTAGGTTGCTGCCTAGAGAAAGTTCTCTGCTGACTTGTCCAGTGCTGATTGTTAGCAAAGGAAAGTCTCTCATCTCAGGAATATTTTATCCTACGATGAGTCACAGTTTGCAAGAAGAAGTAATATCTCAGTTTAGCTCAAAAGCTGTAGTTATTAAAAGTAAAGATTTTGGTTCCAACCCTCCTCTGGGTTTGGAAGACAGCAAATGTTTAGTTTTCTTTCGATCTCTGCACTTTCTAGTTGGTAAAATGAAGTGTTCATTGCATAGAAGATAGGGATCTTGGAGAATATTTCTTTCAAGAGTTTCTTTAAGAAGTGCTTGTATCAAACTGTTGAGTGCTTTTTTCATATTTGCTCCTTTCACAGTTTTATTTTGATTTAGATTGATATACTCATGAAGTAAATTGTGGCTGATTTTCCAAGTATCAGCAATTTAGAGATTTACAATAGTCATACAACTGCATGTATATATTAGACTAATACATTTCTTATGCAATTATTTGAGCATTACTATGACCTTATTTGTGTAATAAATGAAGCGATGCCTTAATACATAGCACTGAGCACATACAAGTGTGAAGTTTTATGACTTTTGTATTACATGCATATGGTTTGAAGCACTCTTTGCTTTTGTGCCTAGGACAGGAGCTCAAGAAAGTAAGCTTTTGTATTCTGAAAGAGGTACACAAATGACATTCTCTGGGCACAGAGGAAGCACAGGATCTGTGTAGTGTGTAAGAACTGATTATGCATATTAAATAAGTCCACGTGCTGCCTCTAAAAGGCAAATTTCATCTGCATCTAATGATACTTACACATATTGCACAATAACCCATTATTGACTCCTCAAATGTACAGTTGTTAATTTTTATTCTGTTAAGAAAGTAGGCAAAATTATTGATGTGGACCATACCATACTATAGTCCATCTCTTTCAATGTTATGGAGTGGGGAATCAACCACATTTAATGACAATGAGATCTGTTCTGCCGTGTAGTGGAAATATCGAGTTTTAAAAAAGCAGACCACTGGATTAGTCTGGGATGGTGCTAAATAAGATCTGGAAATACCATGTGTAGTAAATAAAGCTATTAATTGAAAGAATGCTGTAATTCAGACTGATTGCTGTAACTTGGAAAAAATTTCATGTTTGAATTTTGTCTATTCTTCTGAGGTTCTAGTTTTAAGCTATCAAGTAAAGGTGCCAACTACTTAAGGGATGTGAATGTGCTTCCTTTTGTGCATTACAGAGTCTTTTCTTGCTCATTATGCCCTGAGTGCACATCAAGTAATGTTAATGTTAAACAAAGTGACAGATAGCATGTATATTGTGGTTATTTAACAACTCTGCTAAAGGCAGGAAAATTCTGAGTGAGCTGCAGAAGGAAACAAAGTGGAACTGGTGAGAGCATAAAAAAAATTGTGGGAAATTGCCAATCAGAAGGACTATTACAAAGTATACTGAGGAAAACAGCAAACTAAGAACACACTTGTGCTGAGAGACACAGCACAGTTGTGAGAATAATGCAGTCCAGAGATACTTCTAACAATGCTTTGAGTTGAGCCACTTTTTGAACTTAGCATTGTTCTAAAAATGAAAATTTAGATGGGGATTACAGGATGTGTGTGGTAGCTCGCAGAGGGACACTGTGCATCAGAGAGACAGCCTGAAGAAACAACTAGAGGAAGAAGCCCTATAAATCTTTATATGGAATATTCAAATGCATGTTGTAGCTAGATCTAGTAAAACTGAAATCTTTTAGAAGACAGATTTTTGAAAATTCTTGTTTCAAAACCTGGCTTGAGACATTTCAAAAGGATCTATGTCCAGAAGGCAGATGCTCAGGATACTTTGTAGGCTTCAAAATTTGATCTTCAAATTTGCAGGACTGAAACACCCAGCTGACTTAGCCACTGGTGAGCTCTTGTGTAGCTGTCTGGTTTTGATGGGATTCCTCACAGACTAACATAGGACTTGGATTGATAGTCCCCATGCTTTGGCTCTCGTGCTTTGGAATTGTACTTCCCTCTCTGAATAATTACTTGAATATAATTCGAGGTTGTTTGTAAAGATGAATTAATAGTTTGTTGGTTTTTTTTTTTTTTTCCTAGTCAGCTGAAAAGGATGAAGATCTATTCCTATGTAATTGTGACTCAAGAAAATGCTATACAATGACTTCTTAGTTAGCATTTTTCTTTAAACCATGAATTAAATATTTCAGAACTAAGGCAAGACATAATTATTGACATACTCTTCTTTATTTCCAGTTGTGAATTCAATGCAGTTTTTAATTATTTGGCATTCTGTATGGCAAGGCTGCAGAGTTATTTCCATGTTTACCAGTTAGCTTCAAAACTAGGATGTTGTTTCAAAATAGCTAAACAATTACTGTAAACCCATCAAATCATCAGATTTGTTTGATTGCTTAACTGTATTGGAGAGGAAGTCAATTTTCTTAACCAGTGGAATTCCCTCACCAGTAAATCAATCTTTACAAAGAGTAAATGTATAGACAAGCCTAAAAGCAGGAGTGATTTTCCACATTCTGAAGAGTGAATGCCGTGAATATACAAATAATTCATGCTACTTTCTGAATCTTACATTACAAAATTATTAATGGAGAAGAGTAAACAAAGGAGCTTGGCTGATTTTTCTTAAGATATTGATTTTTTACTAAAACTAAATAATAACAGAAATGAGATAAAAATTACTGTCTGCTTTGTGTCAGTGATTTCCCCTCTCATCATTTTGTTTACGTGACTAAACCTCACTTTGCCATATAAATGAAATACATTGAATCAAAAAATTTGTTTCAAATGCTTTTTTCCCCCTGTAGTAACTGACTACACACACATTTTGTCCTCTGCTCATTGTAGTTGTGTGTAAATCAACCCGGTTCCAAAAGAAAAAACATTTCAGTTGTCCAGTAGATTAGAAGACTTTTAGTTGTGTCAAATGGGGTCTGTAAAGACTACTGATTACATTAAAAGATTTAGAGTAACTCAAATCCTGTAAAAATCAAATTACTGTATGAGACTGAGTGTTTTCCAATGCTAAGAGCAGTGATTTTCCCCTCTTACTGTGGTTTCTTAATAACCTGTCAAAACCTTTTCTTCTTATCATTATCTCTGTTAAAAAGAAATTTTATTAATAGACGTATGATAACTAGCATTACAGTATACAGTACTAGCATTTTATTTTCTTGTACAAGATGTTATTTATTTTATAATCTGCCACTCTTAAAAAAGGCAAGTCTTTACCTGTTTTGCTTAAGATTTCAGAAATTTAGAGACTTAATTTGACACTGTATAATAACCTCCTGATTCCTGTGGGAGAATTACTCATTAATTTCATCACAAGCCCATCTCTCTGCTGCCAGTTACATTCACAAAATTAAAATGTCCATTAGTACAACTCAGTACATCTGCCAAATAATAAAAATATTAGAGCAGCTTTGTGCATCTGTTGGCCTGTTTTGACTTCTGTATAATCACGCAATTTTTAAAAGGCACTTTTACACTGTTAAGTGGATTACTTGGCTACTTTTTGTATTTGGATTGCCCAGTTCATGTTAATTTCCATGCTATTTTCATTTGAGTCTAATTGCTTTTTGCACAATGGTGAGTACAAGAAATACAACCTGTATAGGCAACATGAGGGACTCTGATAACATGGAAAAATGCTGTCAAAGTGCAGTTTTGGTGTGTCTTTGTGAAGATCAACTGAAGTACTACAAGTAGAAAAGGAGGAGATAAACTTTTATTATTAACAGAATTCATTATTACTATATGCAGACCTTCCAAACAGCTTGATAAGTAAAGCCTTAATATCATTTTGTAATAGTAATAAAATAAAATAATACAACTTTAGCAGTTTAAAAACCTCTCTCTTTCTTGAACACATTGTCAGAAATTCTTTATAACACAAGCCTTTGTGTTTTCCTGGAAAACATGAGCTTTGGTGAGCTGCTTGTTAGTCTAAGTTTTTGCTCTGTTGCCTGCATATCATCAGCCATGTCTGTACTCTGACACCAACACGGTGATCCCTCTCAGCCTCACACAAGATTGTGCTTAGGCACCAAGGTGATTTCTGACCACTGTTAAAACTTACTGTACCTTTTAAACTTTTATTTAAGGTATCCTTGTTTTGTTTGTTTGTTTGTTGTTGCTATTGTTGTTTTGTTTATGGTAGGAGTTTTTTTGGGGGTTGTTTGGGCTGGATCGGGTTGGGTTTTGTATCCTAAGCATCCTCTCTTTTACAAGTCAATGGTCATTACATAACACCACATTTACATTGAAGGATGTTTGAGAAATAGCTAGGACAGGGCTTTAATGAGGCTTAGTTTTGCAGGTTTGGCTTCATCTTATGCTGAATCGTATTTCTAGAGCATGATCACAGAGGGATTTAGAGGTACAGAGCTACAGCCAAGGTTTTTCATCAGATTACAGTTGTTCTGGTGATGAAAGGATCTAATGGACCCCAGTACTGTGGAATTTCTTTCAGACTCATTTGCATTATTACATTAGGGTAACTCAGTTTCTCCCAAACAATAGATTGAGTCTAAACTTGAAGTCTGCAGCCCAACATGTACCTATGAGGACTTCTTTTACTGTAATTTTCTTACATTCCTTAGATCCTGAAGTCAGTCCTACTTTGAGGACTAATTCAGTAATCACTAAACATAAAAAATCCAAGCACAAGAAAGGCAATAAGTCTGATATCTAGCCTTGATTTGGTCTGGATGATTTCCATAATTTTTTTAGACAACCCCACTTCTTTTTCTTTTCCCATTTTAAACCCTAAACATAATGATATTCCAAAATCTGAATCTTATTCCATTAGTGCTTATCTGCCAAGTCCCAATATCACTTTGGCACAAAATTGGCACTAGAGTTTGATAAGCTCTATTTCTTATGGTTTCTAGGTCTTAATTGTGTGTGCTATGTATCCAAAGTATGTATCACTGATTTAAATTCCCTTTTTCCTGGTTTGTTTAGTCTCAAAATAGCAAGCAGAATGGATAAATATCCCTTCTAGAAGAGATTATTTAACACACATTATTTATAATTCCAGTAGGTCTTTAAATTCGTATTAAAGACACCCAACATTGGAAATAAGTTGTTTTATA
This sequence comes from Scytalopus superciliaris, assembly GCA_013400415.1. Taxonomy (NCBI): domain Eukaryota; kingdom Metazoa; phylum Chordata; class Aves; order Passeriformes; family Rhinocryptidae; genus Scytalopus; species Scytalopus superciliaris. Next base: position 178,465 of record VXBX01000253.1, on the reverse strand, counting down.
CTGTGCTGAAGAGAACTAATTTGTTTCAGAAACACAGTTTCAGCTAAATATTCTTGAACTGTTTTGTGAAATATATAAAAAAATTTCATATCAAAAGTTTTGAATGTTCACCATAGGGTGTTCCAAGAAATTTGACTGACAAAGTTTTTTTATTTTCTATAAATGTTGGGTACACTAGGATACTGGAAACAATTAAAAAAAATGACAGATAACATTTTGCAATAATTTTAAAAGCTTAGACTAACAGATGCAGGACTGGTAAATCTTACTTTCTGGTAGAAGGCAACCTGACATGCCATTTTTCTCAATCAAACATTCTAGTAACAGTAGCTTGACAATATTGCAAATCTGTACCCTGTAAGTGTTTGTCTGAAATGGATTTTAAATGCAAAAATTTGAAGCAAAAATCTAACTTTGGTCTTGTCTATGGCCACTGTTGAAAACAGACAGCATAGCTACCTGGATTTTTGATTTAGCACAGTGTCGTCATTACCAGATTCACATTAAAGTCAGATCTAATTAGTCAACATTATTCTAGTACTTTTCAGGTATTGTTTGTGGAAGGGTCTGAGTTACAACAGTTCAAGAAAGAGTCCTAAGAAAACAGGTCTTACCCTGCAAAGAGTGTTAGAGTATTTGCTGTAGGGAGGAGAATAATATTTGCTAGGAGAATGATATGCCCCACCGGTTGATCCATATGTACAAACTGAACACTATTGTTAGGCTAAAAAGAGGGACAACATGGATCAGATTAAAGGAATATTCTAAGAAAGTAATAAATACAATATTTCAGTACTGCATAGTTAGCCATTCCTTACCAAATGGGGTGCAGCTGCAAGAATCATTAATCTTCTCTAATTCTCTGACAATCCTGATGTTACAGAAGTGATGGGAGTAGAATTAATGGAATCTGAGTATGGATATTAATTCTCCTTTTGTAATTTCCTGTTTAATTTGTTTTCAGTAGACTACTGTTGCATACAAAAGAGGAAATGAGACTTCTACAAGATATAAAATAAACAAGGATGTTTAAAAAAAAAGAGATTAAGTAGCTCATAAGAATGAAGAAGTGCTTCAACAGCAGTCATTTGTATCTCAAGTGAGAAATGTCTCAGATTTACATCAATCCATGACACAGAATTTTCTTTTCCATAGATATGCTTTTGCTGGTTCCCACAATGCCAGAAATAGATGTAGCCATGGCTAAGATGACTTTGGAAGAATCAGAACTTCATCTTAATACAGAAAATGAACAATTATTTGCATATTTCCAAAGCATTTGTCCTTGAGACTTCCCCTTTTTTTTCCTTTGATGAGGTGAGCTGTGCAGAAGAAGCATGTTGGATGTCTTCAGAGGGAGGTTACTCATGCCTCTTTTCCACAGTTACCATCTGCATTCATTGTGCCTGGTCTCACAGACTCAGTGAAGAAGGAACTATAGCCTGATTCTAAATGAAGAGCTGTCAGATGCCAAATATATCTCTAATCTTCTTTCTCAACTTTTTTCTCCGTTTCCTAATACATAATGTTAGTATACTGTATACAAATAGCACTTATTTTTTTATGTCATGTGTTATGCTTATACACATCAGCTCTATTTAGTAAGAAGAATCTGCATGGGATATATTTGATGGGAGCCTACGAGTGACAGGACAAAGAGGAATGATTTCAAACTGAAAGACAGTAGATTTAGGTTAGTTTTTAGGAAAAAATTCTTTCCAGTGAGTGTGGTGAGGCACAAGAACAGGTTGCCCAGAGAAGTTGTGGATGTCCAATCACTGGAAGTGTTAAAGGACAGGTTTGATGGAGCTCTGATCAACCTGATCCAGTGACAACTGTCCCTACCCACGGTGAGGGATTAGACTAGAAGAGCTTTGAGATCCCTTCCAACACATGCCCATCTATGATATATTTTGGGATTCTTTGAAATGTTGTTTGTGTCACAGCAAACCTTTAGATCAGGGTTTTCAACCAGAAAATTGATGTCAAATGAACTGGAGGATTTGGAGACTGTTAACTTAGTGTTGTGGAAATTGAAAACCAGTTTAAAGAGCTGAAACTAATTGTGTCCTATAAAGCATAATTTCTTTCATTCTGAGAAAGCAAGTTACAAAAAATGCTCAGCCCTGAAGACTGAATCAATTAAAGTATGCAATTAAATACAGAAATAGGAGTTGACACATCACTCTGTGACAGTTCTATCATATTTCATCTTTAGCTAGAGGTTTTAACTCTGCTTTTGCTTGTGGAACAAGCCTGGGGTCATGGGCTCAAGGCATCTCTTTAATGAGATTTTTTTATGGATGGAAATAATATACTGTAATGGCTTAGACAAGATTCACATGGGTAACAAATATATGGACAGGTCATAGAAATAAGGAATTAAAGAAATTTTTGCTTTACATATCCTAAAGAATTATTTAAATAGATGGCTGCTTAACCACATTTCTTCTCATGCTTTGAAAATATTTGATAGAATATACAACTTTATATCATGGACCTAGATTCTGAACAAGTATCAGCAGCTTTGGATGTGTTAAAACTTCTTGAATCTATGTTTACAACTCCTTTTGTTTGTCTGACATCAGTTTCCATCATAGGGAAGAGCTGGTACTTGATAAGTATTTATCTAACAACTAAAGGATTTTTACCATTATTTCACACTGATTTTAAAAACTCTGTAATAATTCTACTCTTTATGTGCAAAGTTTCATGTACTGTATTAACAACTATTCCATCAAAACAGATATTATCAAATTATCAAATGTTAAGATCTTTCTGACCAAGAAGTGAAATATTTAGTAAGGAATAAAAAAGGAACAAAGTTCAGTTTGCTCTTAAAGTTCAGCTGAAATACAATTACCTAATCATATTTGAAATCCCAAAGGCCCCGAAAAATCTTTTCTGTTGGGATTTTTCACATTTTTTTGCAGACTCATGAGACCCAAACATTTAATTGTTTTACCTGCCCTAACTTTCATGTTTTCCCTTTCATTTCTCCCTGAAATGCAACTGCTTTTTTTCACTAGATAATTTTACAGAAATTAGGTAAGTACATTGAACTGGATAGCTCAGAAAAATCAAAACGAATGCTCCTATGCTACTAAATGAAGGGATAAAAAAAAAAATAAATATATACAATCCACAATATCCCAGCCAAACCACCACCTCTGAATTTAATAGTCAGTGAGTGTCAGCAGAGCAAATACACCTGTTGGACTACACAGTGAATCATTAGAAAGCTGAACGGAATGCTACATGAAAAAAAAAATTCATCCTTAAGAGTAAAATGTTCAAATTTGAACAGTTTTAGGAACACGTACATCTTCCTACGTTTACATATTGTATATTTTCTGTAACTAAAGAAGTATTTATCTTTATGTAGAGTATTTTGGAAAACTTGTGGAATGAGTGTTCTCATTCCTTTATCTAGTTAGGAATAAAACCCCATACTAATAACCATCAAACCTTACCCTTTTCCTCCTATCACCCTCAGGAGCAGCTCAGTAGGAACATGCATTTTTGTAATTGTTTTTCTCTCTTTCAGTTGTAGAAAAGAAAAGGGGAAATAAAGAAATTCTGAAATAACTTTATACCAACTGTAGTAATGCCAAAAATCTTTGTAATTTAAATTACTTTCTTCCATGTGTAAAAATTGTTAATAGCGAATCCCTGTAGCTAACAGCAGTCTAAGCATTGGAGCAGAATACTAAACAGTCCTATCTCTTTGTGGAATATGAAGGTCTTCCCTTAGTCTACAAAGCTGGCATTACTGTACCTACCACTCACTGTCTCCCACACACAGTGTCTGAAAATGTTACCATATGCAGAGGTGTCAAAATGGACTTACAATAACGAATGGTGATTTATTTTTCCCTTAATGAAGAAAAGAACAAAAAATGTCTTACAAAACCCCAAGCTGGGGAGCACAAAAAGTAAGCCCTGAATTACCTACCTCATACATGAGCTTTGTTTTCCCACGGTTGCACTTCAGCTGCTGCAGGGAACCACCATGTGATGCCAGTGTCTGTGGTCCTTTGGAATACTTAGAGGCTGAGCAGGCAAATGTGTTCATTTATTCTGCAGCCTCGTGTTTTCCAGGTTGTTCTAAGGAAGCAAGTCTTAGCTACTGTTTGGACAGGTGATAAACTAACACAAAGATGACAGAAAGGCCCTTCACCATCTTTGTTGCCCTCCTTTGGACATCCTCTAAGAGCTGAGTATCTTTCTATATTGCAGTGCTCAAAACTGCACACAATATTCAAGGTAAGGCCTTATCAGAACAGAAGAAATTATTATTGATAGTTTCCTTACTGTGAACTCAGCAAGAAATATGAAGGTTAATATAAAAAGCTGCAGCGCTATCATTCTCTAGGAAACAGAAACAAACATGGTATATAACCTGATAGAACAGAGGACAAAGTCAGTATATAATTTCTTTGTTGTTATGAAGTTTAAAGTTGGAGTTAATTGCTTTACTAAGCAAGTAAAACAAATTATAATAAGCATTATGTTCATCTAATTGCATCTCATGTTTTGCTTATGAAACATTTGGGAGGAAATCCAAACAGTGCAGGTTTTTCTAAACAACTGACATGATAAATTTAACGTAGTTTCTTATCCAGTGATTTAGTATGAGCACCTCAGAATTCTCTGCATTTTGTTACAGTACAGAGTGTGAACTTCATCAAGATACTGAATATTCTTGAACAATTTGAAATATTTTTATTTCTTTTCCTTTGGTGAAATTTTTGACCATTTTTTTCATTATTTAGTTGCTTTCTTCCACATACCAGTAGAGATGAGTCTTTCTTAGGTGAAAGAATCCCAAAGAATGGGAAGACACTTAGGAAGTAAGAAAATTTTTTATTTTATCTTTACAATGCATTGTAATAGGTGAAAAGCCTTTTGTGATTGGGAGACTGGACATTATTAGTGGCGACAAGTAGGCTTGCAGTTTATTAGTAGGAACATCCATGTCAAATGAAAAATATCAGAAGAATGCATGAACAAGGCTAGTGAAGAAGTCCAAGGGAACTGTTATAACACTAGATGTTGTGATTATCCACAAAACTTCATTGTTAATTTGCTTCCTGGCTCTGTTTTGAACCACTAAAATGGGGTCCATCATTGATAGATCTCTACTAGGGTTGGCAAGTGCTGAAGCAGCATCAACATTAGCTCTAGCACCACTTGACACTTCTCTGTAGCATTACTGAGCAGTGCTTGTCCCTCTTTTATTTTGTGGTATTGACAAGACAGATGCCCAAAGGTGAACTTGATTTTCACCTACCCTTAGTGTTAGCCCCACATTTGTACAAGCTTCTCCTGCTTCTTTTTTACAACACATTGAGATGTATGGGTGAGAAGTGTTGCTCAAGTGCTAAATGTTGACTAATTACTATTATTACAAACATTGCTAGGTTGGCTTGCTGGTGGTGTTTAATGTGAGAGCCCCAATCACAGATAATGAGAGATTGGAGGGAAATAGCATTGGTTCCACTTCAATACATGTTTTTTTTTTTTTCCCTCCTAACAATCTAATTGCTCTGTGCTATTGTTTAACATCCTGTAATCACAAGTACTTTCATAGGAAAAGTAGTTGGTTTTGGGTTGGTGTATAAGTGTGCATTTAGAAAGGGCCTAATGTGAGATTGCAACAACAGAGAAAATAGGAGGAAATCCAAGGCTAGCATATTCCCTTCTTAGAGAGCCTGAGCTTCCTATGGATAAATTAACATAATTAGCATCAACATGTATATAGTTCAGAGTTTACCATCCCAACTACAAAACAGTACTATGCAAACAGCGTTAATGACTCTGCGGTGTGACATGTCAGTACCTTCCTATGTATTGAACTGGGACTCAATTCCAGATGGCAAACAATAAAAAAGTTTTAAATATGTCTCCGTATTTTACAAAGTTTCAGTTCTGAGACTGTCTGGAGAAGACACAATTGGAGAGAGGCTTATTATGAAAGCAGCTATATGCACACAGAAAGAGTCTGCTACAGAATCTTTTAGTAAAACATAGAATTGTGCTAAATGTGTTTGTATGACTGTTTTCCCTACTTTCTCTCTGGCTGCAGTCAGGTTTTGTATGCATCAGTCTGATGGGGAGTTGTTTTGCTTCAGGCAATATCTAGGGAGTGAGTTAAAGAGCAACAATTAAAGGTGAGACATTGCAGAAATTAAGATAATTAACACTGCTGGTCTGTGTCAGCATATCCTAAAACATGCTAACCTGTTGATGTGGAGGTCTTATAACTAAATATTTTCTTTAGAATATGAACTTATACACACACAAACCCCACATATATTTTAAAAGGTTCATTTTGAGTTTGAAATTCTAAGTGAAGAAATAAAGGTGTGTAAGGTCTCATTCAAACACATACCAAGAGAAGTCTGAAGGCTCATTACATATGCCAAAGATATAACCAGAAAAACTAAAAGAGCATATGCTGATGTTAAAGACAAAACTGTTTCCATAGGCCAAAATAGGTACAGATTCTTTTGTGCCAAATGGAGAAAAAAAATCTCTGTAGTTGCCTTTTGTTACTCACTTCCCTCTAATTTTACATATTGAATTTAATGTTATTAGACCCTGTGCTCTTATAGAAAAGTCTAATCATGAATTAATGCCTGTAAGCATTTTGGACAAAAGTATGCATTGAAATTCACAAATGTGCATCTTCATTACTTCCAGTAGTGCATATTTGTAGGAAACTCTGTATTGCACCCTGACAAAATACAACTTCATGATTACAACCAAATCTAATATTCTATTCTATATTCAATACTGCTTTAGAGTGACATCAGTGAGGCACTAGTTCTCAAAAGTTACAAGGGCAATATTTTTATGTTTAGAAGTGGCTATTAGTAAAACTGGGAACTTTTCCATGTAGAGAAAGATTGTAGAGCCAGAACAGCAAACTTAGGCTGATTTGTCCTCCTGACAGCTGTGACCATTCATGAGAAGCATGGTGTATCCACGGTGGTCATGGACAGCAGGGGTGTCACTAGGACCAAGCCAGTCTCCTCCAGCCTTGTCACACAAGTAGTCCATCACTTTATGCAGGGGAGCATGGAACCTGCTTGAAATTCCAAGCAGAAGCGAAATACCAGCCCAAACCCTGTTCCTTTCTTGAACTTTTTTTATTTTTCTTCCTTGAAAGATGGTTTCTGGTTAGCAGATGAGGGCTAAAACAGAGGCTATGGTACATCTACATCTATTAATTTAGTTTTCCCAGATAGCAGTGATCTTGATGTATCCTGAAAGGGAAACTCAGAAGTTTGTGACATCTGAGACACCTCAGAAACTAATTTAACAGCCCTTGCTGCATAAGTAGGAAAACTGAAATTTGTTAATAAACTTGTGGAGTAGGAGAAGATACTGAAAAGCATCCATCAGTCCTTTTGATTTCAGTAGCAACTTCCTTGCACTTTGAACGAAAAACTACAGGAGCTTCCATACAGGCGTCTGTAGGAACACATCACAGATACACTATCTTAATTTCCGTTCCTTTACTGTGTTTCTTTGTGTAAAAAGTTTGGTGGGGAGGATGAAGAGGGACGAGGGGTGATTGGCTAAGGAGGTAAGAAGAAACCACATTTTTGGCCAGTACAAATCTTTATTAGATTAAACTGTTACACAGTTGCTCAGCTGGAGCTTTCATTCCAGCCATATGGACTAACTTTTTGTGTTATCTCAGACTTTGTTGCCCTTCAAATTGTGTTCTTTCCCCCAAGATTCATATATGTCTTTACACTCCCATACTGAAACTAGCAACTCATATGTTTGATTTCAGGTCTTTTTTTTTTCCCCTAAGAAAATAATTTTTTTCCCAAATGTGACATCCAGTTTTCATTTGAAACTTGTGGTTCTTTCCCTCAATTTTTCGTCATTGGAGCATTTCTACTGTGTTGTGCTGCCAGTTTCAATTTTTCTCACAGCATGGTTTATTCTTCTTAAAAATGGTTCACAGAGCCATGACTGGGTTTTCTGACTGTGTTTTTGTCATCAGTTTATCATCACTACAGGCTTCTATGAGCACATGCTTGATTGAGGACTTCTTGCTGTTTGCCATGTGACTTCTTTCAACATGGTTTCTTGATATCATTTTACTTCAGAAATACATCCTTACTTGTGCACCCCATTCTCTTGTGTTATAAAGGGGAATTTTTGTACAACAGACAGTTTACTTAGTGCTTCACTGTACCTCTTCTCTTTCATTTTCCCAGTTTTCTGTTATAGGTAATCGATGTACTGAAATATTTTTTTAGCTATGGTGTCTTAGACTTGGCTTGAGGAATAAAAGAATGAATATTTATGATAATAAAAACCCAATTCTGAACAGTGCATTCAGAAATTTAATTTGGCCCAGTACATTTACTAGGGAATGGTCTGGGGCTAAAGAGTTATGATCTGAAAATTCAATTTGGATACATTGCTAAGGGTATGTTTAATCTCTGTCTAACTGCAAAACTTTCTCACATAAAAATTGCTTTGATTTTATTAAGTAGATCATGACAACAGTTGAGGTCAGCAGAGGTAACAACTGGATGTCTACAGCAAGAGAGTGTGATCTAATTCCTTCCCCAAGGAGCAGTGGAAATACAGTCTGCAGGCCAATCATCTTGATTGATGCAGGCATTCTTCCAAGCACATGAGAAATTTCTAAATACTTTGCATAGGCTAGAGGCAAAGGAGGGAGATGATTAGAAGACAAATAGTCTTTGCATGAGATCAAGCAATTTTTCTGTGGGCCTTGTGATCAAATATTCCTCTGGACATGTAAAATTAATTTCATCCTGAAATAGCAGCAAACTCAGGTAAGTAGAATGAAATGTGTTATGCAAACTCTTCCTTTTGCTTTGGTCCTATTCTCCCTCTTTTTAAAGATATTTTGTCTATGCATGAAATAGCTCAATATAGATTCAACAGGCCCTCTAATTGCAAAGTTATCTCACTTATATATAGGAGTGGCTTAAGGGAAAAAAAAACCCTGTCCATGGCTCAAAACTACACTAATTGGTTTCATTAGAAGGCAGGATTACAAAAACCATAGGGGTTACCCAAAGCAAAGCCCTACAGAGCTGTACCAGAGGTGCACAGAAGCACTTGTCCTGCCAGTATCAGAGGGTATCACAGTGTGTCAGAGCTGGTTTCCACTCATATTTAGACAGGCTTGCACATATTTGCACAGGCTTGCACTGGTGGGGGAAGTTTGGCCAGTCTGCACATGAGAAGTGCTGAGATCTGCCCGGGCTTAGGTGTATCAGCACGTCAGAGAAACTGCTGGTCTGAACCCACAGCCCTGGAAGAAATGCAGAGGAGCCACCCATGGGCCTGTGTGAGAGCACATTTTGACTGCTGCCAGCCCAGTGCTGGATGGGCACGCACAGCCCTGTTGGGAAGCTGGGCAGTTCAGCTGGCTTGCTGAGAGACAGAGTGTTTGTGACCATGAGCACGTATTTTGTCATTAATGTAGCTGCATGGCCTCTGCACAAGAGGTGGCTTCAACATGGCCAGCCTGATTACAGGTGGAAGAGCAAGTCCTCCACCCACACCTGACTGCTACTAGACCTGTTCCTAAACAGCTACATATAACAAGTGGAAGTCAAAGTCTGAAGGGAGGGAAATAATGAAAATGATAGTAAATATAAATAGCTTGTAAAACAGGAATAGTAAACATAACTCTTCAGTTCTTTAATTGCCATTTTCTTTTACTACAGACTACTTTCAATATTTTTCTAAAACAATTAGTGTACAAACTCTAAATGGTAGGGCTATTATCATTTGGTAGCTTCAGAGAAATACAGCTTAGTTCTTTATGAAGTTAATTGGTGAAAAAACTTTTTCTTGGAAATTAACTATTGGCCATCAGGAACCAGAAGAATCAATGAGTAGAGAAACTTTTTTGAGCCTTGGAGATGTGCGTGATCCGCAGGGTCTAACCCACCACTTACAGTGCTATCAGATTCAGACTTGGTACTACTGGTAAAAAGAATTTTTTTACAATGAAATTTGTGCTATCACAAAGTAGTTGGAAAGTAATCAGATTTTAATCACAGATCATTTTGTTAAAGTTATTTATTCACTTTCTTTCCACTGCCTCTCTGTAGCTGAACATGCTGACACACAGATAGCAGATCTGTACTGTTGAATTACATCATCTCTTAGTCTTAGACATGATTTCCGTACGTCACAGAACAATACAGCAATTACTCAGTTATTTATATGTTAAGATGTTGTATTGCTTACACTCACAAATTGTAAATCTGAATACCTCCAAGTACAGTTTAGACTTTGTTATTAACAACAATCCACATTTTCATTTTGGGATTTCAGAAGTAAGTTTCTTAATTCACTAGCTTCTTTGTAACAGTATTTTTCCTGTACTCAGACTTACCCTTCTATCACCAGGGTCTTCTCATTGAAGAAATTCTTAAAAGTTATACAGTTGTAGAGACCATTAGAGTAGGCCTCATCATTTAAAGCTAAGTGGATATATTTCCAAGTGGTTTGATTTTTCTACCATATGCACCATGATAGATATCTTACCTGTGTAAGCCAGATCTATGAAGCAACAGCAGCCACTTGTGTTAATTACTATTCTCTGCTTCTAGTGGCATACTGAAGGAGACCATTGTCTCAGAAAAACAGCACGCTTATCCTCACTTGTTGCTCCTTTGTTGTCAGCAATTCCTTCTGTTTTGCTTCTTGACAGGAAATCCTTGCTAAGCGAGTAGAAGCACTTTCTGAAGTTTTTCCTCCTTTCTTTGTCTCCAGCAGAGAGGAAGTGCTGCTATCAGATAGCCTATCTCTACTCATCATCTACTGTGAAATAGGAAATAATCATATGGACCTTCATATGATAAGCACATGAAACAGCAGAGAAGACCTCCAAATGGTAAATTACCATGTGAGTACTGAATAAGGGTATTATTAATTTTTTTACAAGTAATGCTCTTTTTACTGCTTCTGTCTCATTTCTGTCTTGAGATCTGTACAAAAATCAATAAGTATTGTAAATTCTGAGGCTACACACAATGAAACTGTAACTTGATAGCCATCATTGCTATCAGTTACCTGCTGGCCATCACACAATGCTAAACATGTGACAGGTAGACCAAATGAATGCTGAAATATTCCTGAAAACCATGGAATATTCTGAGTTGGAAGAGACCCACAAGGATCAAGTCCAACTCTTAAGTTAATAGCCCATGCAGGGATTGAGCCCACAACCATGGGTTCAATCTTAGCACCATGCTCTAATCTACTCAGCTAAACTCGCAGCATTGTACAGTGTATTAACATGGAAGACTTTGAGTCGTTCTTAAGAAGAAGACATTTCTGTATTGAGGTTGCTGGATTCAAAGTACTTTGAGGCACTTTTCTCAATTTTAGAGCTCTGCTTTTAATTTAACAGTTTTAACAGATTAGAAAAATTGTGGCTGCCCCAGGCAAGTGGTGAAGGTGGTGAAAAGACCAATGTTTAGGGACATGATTTAGCAGTGGATTTGACATTTTTAGGTGTGTGGTTGGACTCTGATATTAAGTGTCCTTTCCAACTTAAACGATTCTATACTTTTGTGATTCTATACTTTTGTCTATCTTCATTTTCTTTGTANTGAAAAACTGAATATGTATATGTCTTCCTTTCCTTAAAATCTATTACTAAACTGTGTTTCCTGGCATCTGGATAAACTGTCAAGTTAAGAAGAATTATATTGCAGTTGTGTTATACAGAGTTGCTAAGGAATTCACTGCAAGTACTAGCAGTTCCAAGGTATCCTGTTTTTTAATATTAAGAAAACCATGCCAGTGGCAGCTGAAGCTTTCACTGTTTTTTAACTCAGTGATCCAGTTGTGTTTTGTTGAATTTTCTTTTAAAAAGGCTAGCCTGTGCAATCTACTGAAAAGTAATGAGGAAACTGATTCAACTTGGAACTTGAACATCTTCCTGGCAGTAAGCATTCAGCAACTCCACTGACTACAAATAAAGGGTTCACATGTTTGAAGTTTAACATATTTTAAGTGTTTTTCTGATTGGTACCCATGTTTTAATCTGATGTCACTCAAATACCATGAATATAACAGTAGCTCTAGAGATCTGTATACTTAAACTTATTGAAACAAATTACTTAAGTCTAAAAATGCCTAAGCTATGCAGTTCCCAGGCTGTGTTTCTAGTCTTCTTTCCTTCAGTGCAATAAAATCAGTATGTCACTTGGCAAAGGATTTTCCCAGATTTCTCAGGACATGTTTGTAGTACTTTTGCTTTGTCTTTACAGTGTTCAGGTGCCATCTCCTTATCTTTCTATAAAAAGCTCCAAGGAATTTTATTAACATATTAAAATGTGCTTGCTTTCTAGACTAAGAAAGGCCTCCTCATTGCGCAATCATTTACACTTTACCCTCCAAGTTTTCATGCAGGGCATTCTACAGCTGCACAAAACAAGTAGAGACTTCAGTCAGAATAATTCATTAATTCTATATGCTCCATTTACTCAGAATTGCAAATTCTGGCATGGGGTGTTTTGGTTTTGTTCTTTAATATCAGTTCCCCCCACCCCACACATCCCCAGATCCCAGGATGTCTGAAGGCATTCCTACCTGCGTGGTATTTAAAGAAGAAAAGAAGGAAGAAATATGATGTACAATTGATTCATGGAAGATTGTAATATTTGAGAAGTGTATATTTATTCCAGGTGTGTCAGTTATGTGTACTTCTCAAGCTGAATAAAACATTCAGCTGAATAAAATACTCAGTCTTTCCTTTTTTTAGAGTATTATTGAGACTACAACTGCATAGTTATGCAACAACCCTGCAACAACCCCTGTAAAAATGCTATTTATGAATATTAATTAATTTTTAGTAACCAAACAAACAATTGTATGGTTTCAGACCATTGCTTATTACAGCAGCTCTTTTAATTTGCATGCAGTGGTCATACAATAATCTCACAGAATCTAAATCTAGTTACGAAAACGTGCTACCCTTCCCAGCTGCCTCCATAATTCATTGCCACTTGGTTCCTCCAGAGTGTGTCAGGGATGACTGGAAAAGGTAGAAATGAGCTCCAGAAACATCTGTTTGTTTTCACTCCCTCCATCTACTTAAAATGGGTCAGCATACAGTAGTCTCTTACAAAACCCTGCTCACTGCATGCCTCTGCAAAATTATACAGGTGTGAAATATGTGCAAGTGGAGAGGGAGGCTGAGATTTCCCAAGCCATGAGAGTCACTGTAGCAAATGGTCCCTGTTTGGGGTGTGCCCATCCCAATTCCAAAGCTAAGGTCTTGCTCCTGAGTGCTATCTTCTGCTTGGAAGACTGCAAGGGTTACAAGCTTGTTGGGTGTGCTGATGAAATTTGATGATTACATCTCTGTAAATAAGATCAGGTGTCAGACTTGATGATAGAATGTGATTTTTGGTGTCAGGTTCATATATTTTTTTAATTACCTTAACCATATAAACCCAAAATTTTGCTTTTCTTTCTGAAGTCCTCCTCACTGAAAAGAGAATCAGAGGGTAAATTATCTGGAGAGAGAAAGAAGGGATAATTTTTTTCCCTACTGCAAATAAACCCTAAAAGATTACAATTATGTGAAATGATGACAACAAAGGTGTACATATTATGTGTAAAGGACTGTATGTTACTGTATCAGGAAGAGCCCACAAGAATCAATTAGATGACAAACTGCCTGTCCATGAAGAGTCTCTGATACACAATCTCCTGTTTTCCTCTTCTCTCCCATATTATCTTGCTATAGGGTGTGTTTTCTGAGGGAAGCACACACAGAGTGGACAGTTTCATTTTACATTGAATGATGATTTTAAGGTAATTTTCACACTGTAGAGTTGATTAACATACTTCAAAGAAACCCAAACAACAAACACCAAGCAAGAAAAGTTGATTATGACATAGTTATATGAGCCATATTTTGGAAATTAAGAAAATATCTCCATCAGGAAATTAGTCATAGAGTCCGAAATGGAACGAAAAAACCAAAAAGGTTCTAAAATGCAGGTTCTTTTTAGTGTAACTTAGAACACCTCCTACAAACTCCCAGCAAGCAAAGTATCATAATGTAAGTAATTATTTTGGTTTAAAATTAAACCATTATTGAGTTATTTTAAGTTATCTGAGGGGAACCAGTCTTGAGATAATCTGATACTAGCTGGCAAACACTTCTGGCCTCTCCAAACTCACCTGACAGTAGAAGCCACAAATATTAGAGACAAAAATCTCCAGGCTTAAAAAAAAGTTTCTTTACTGAGTGCACATAGCCAGCAAATAATTTGTGCAGTATGACTCAAATTACAGTAATTTGCACAGTTTGGTAGTTCAGTAAATTAGAGCATGGTGCTAATAATGCCAAGGTCTTGCATTCAATCTCCATACAGGCCATTTACTTAAAAGTTGGACTTCATGATCCTTTGGGTCTTTTCCAACTCAGAATAGTCTGTGACTCTGTCATTTAATGCATAACCAAGGAGACTGATCAAATGGAGTTTCTTTCCTGTCTTTACTTGGCGATGGCTTGACTTTCTGCTCATTGTTTGTTTTGGCTGCTTTTGTCTGCTTTTGTCTCCACGACACTGTCTCTTTGCTGCTAAGAAATATCATGACGTTTTTCTGTCATCTTCTTGTACCTGCTGCTCTGATTTAGCTTGCTGCAGAAGTTGAAGCTGTACCTGCAATTCTGTGATAGCCTCTCACTCCTCATGAATCGTGACTCGCTTGATCCAGGTGATTGTTCTTTATCTCCAGTTCCTCATACTGACTCTGCAAATCTTCCAGGATGATCTGCAGTTCCTCCTCATCTTTCACTCTCAAAAGAATATTTCCCAGTTTCATTTCAGACGTGCAGCTAATGACTTTGTATTTCTGCTGTTACTTCTTGAAGGTGATCTATGTCTTCCTTATCTGAGGCAATCTGCCTTTGGAGAAACTGCTCCATAGCCAGCAGTTCTTCTTGTTCTATTAAAATCTCATTCTCCTGTGCAAGCAGAATATTTATAACTTCCTCATTCTCACTGATTTATTCTTTGGAGATGTCTTCCTTTAAAAGACCAGCAATTTATTGTGAAATTTTTGTTTAACTCTCCTGTCTCTTAGCTTCTCTTAGTTTCCTTTTAAGTGCTGTTAAGATTCTTTGCGCCTCCCAGAGTCTCTCTTCTTTGGATAAGTCTTTTATCCCTGCCTACAGGTCTCTCTGTAAACAGTTCAGCAGGAACTCCTGTCACCTTATTTCTTCTTTGATGCTTTTCTGTGTTTCTGGAAGTGCTGGCATTGTTGTCATATTTGACCAGTGAAGAGGTTTTGTCACATTGATGCTGAAAAACTTGGAATAAACGAACTGCTTAGAGACAATTTGATCTTTAAACAGCAAGGTATTTATTAGGCAACATTGGGGAGCGGGGCAGTTTGCACCGCACAAACCCACTCCAAAGTTTTCAGCAAGAATTGAGGTAATTTATACAGTTTGCATCTGTGATTACATCATTTAAACATACATATTCATGCAATTTCAACACTTGATTGTCATATTCATAGAAGGTGGAGTTTAGGTGGGGCCTAGGCAGGGCTTGAGGTGGAGCCTTCCAGAATCTTCTTTTGGCACGATTTTTGGGTGGTCGGTTCTGGCCTTCAGTCTCACTTAGGGGGTTGTCAGCATTCCTTCCTCACTGTGACCTTTTCCTCTTCTATTGTTAGATGACCTGCTAACTGAAGCTTGGAGAAGCCCTTGGCTCTAGGCCCTTTTAGCCTATTCAGATGTCTGCCAGGTCCTGATTTACAACCTCTAAACTCAATGCACAGTATCCCTAGTATTCTTATAAGGCCTTGGTCCAGTAAGCAGAACAGGACAAAATCACCCACCAGCATTAGGCAAAACAAGCATTGTGTGCTTCTTCTAACTGAGTAAGGCACCTGTTCTAACTCAGTTAACCCCCTCGGGCCTTGCTCTTGCTTCAATATACTTTAGGGTCACACTGCCAAAGAACACTTGAACTTGTGTAAAAAGTACATACAGGACATGATTGCTTCTCTTGACAGTAGGGCTGAGCACTATAGAAATATTCTGGATGTTCATTTTTGTTTCCAGTTCCTTTGCGAAATGGTTCAAATGTACAATCAGCCAAGACATTAGGAGGTAGATAAATGCTGGCAATTGTGTCAGCTGCCTCTGGCAGTCCTGAACTTTCTCAGGTTCCTTGCTCTATCCATCTGGCATCTTCAAAGTGGGGCATTAGCTCTTTGGTAAGCAAAGTTTTAGGCAGTTCTCATAGGTACTCTTTTAGCTAGCTGGCTAATGTAGTGGGCTCGTGTTTTTCCAGGTTAGGAGATTCTTCTCAGTCATAGGCTGGTTTTAGCTCAGTAACTTTTGATTTTTTTCTGTAATTCTGTAGATGCCTTCACATTTCACTTCACGCTTCTCTACATAATCTATGCATCCATGGAAAACTGCTGGCAGGAGTATGCCATCACACACCATGGTCCTGTTTACTGCATCAGGCAAAGGACTATCAAATGCATAACTATGACTTGGAACATCCACTTGAGATATTTTTTGACTTTTGAATTAGCTTTGTCTTTTTCATCTTCTCTGTCCAGAGCTTTACAACATCTGCTGTAGTTAAGCCTTTGACTTCTCCTTTTTATGTTTTTCTTCCTTGTGTTTTTCATATTTGAATTCCTCTTTTATTTCAAAATGCTTTCTTTTTTTTGTTGTTCTTGTTTTTTTTTTTTTCCTGTTTATGTTGGTGTGGGTTGTTTTTGGTTTTGTTTTGGTTTTCTGAAAGACATTTTTCCCTTGGATTGCTTCAATTTTGAAGGACTTTCAGCGTCCTCACCAGAACTGTCCTCTTCAAATGCAGCATAACCTTCTCTTCTTTTTTATTTCTTCTTAAATTTTTCTTTCTTCCTCCCATGCTCTTTTTCATCATTAGATATTGTATCTGGAGACTCACACGAAGCTTTCATGAGGTGGTGAAGGCTCACTGGCCCGGTACCAACCAAGGAATTTTGTAGGACTGATTTCTTCAGAGCAGGGAGTACGAGTAAACCCCCCTTGTGTTCTACCTGATGGTGTTCACTGGAGCTACTAGTGGGAAGCAGGAAGCACTTGGTCATTCTGGTTCCCTGATATCAAACTGAAATATTCTACTACCTATCAGTGACTCTGTTGGGGGCCTGCTCTCTGGGACAGCAGCCCCCCCTCAGCCTCACATGGGATCTTGCCTTGCTCCCTGTTCCAGTTCCACCACTTGGCTACCAAGATGGTGAAAGGCCTGGAGGGGAATCCATATATCCATATGATGATTGGCTAAGGTTCACTTGGTTTGTTCAGGGAGAGACGTTATTGTGGTCTTCAACATCCTCAGGAAGGGAAGTGAAGGGTCAGGCACTGATCTCTCCCCTCTAGTCATCAATGACAGGACCCAAGGGAATTGCCTGAAGATGTGCCAAAGGAGGTTTAGATGTTAGAAAAAGGTTCTTCACCCATGGAGTGGTTGGGCACTGGAACATGGTCCCCAAGTCACATCACCAAGCCTGTCTGAATTCAAGGAATGTTTGAATGGTACTCTCAGGCACACGGTGTGATTATTTGGGGTGGTCCTGTGTCAGGCTAGGAGTTGAACTTTGATAATCCTAATGGGTCCCTTTGAACTCAGAATATTCTGTGTTTCTGTGATTCTGTGGTAATTTCTGCTGATCTCACCTCTTTATTCTCTCTTTGTTTGCAAGGCACCTATTCACGAGTGTAATAATCCCACTGAAAGTGTGGATCATACTTTTTAAATATTTTGTAATAGTTTGAAGCCACCATCAGCTGAAAGGCAATTTACAATAATAAGGGAGCAAACTTTCTGTGTGCAGCCAGTGGAGACAGGTTATGGACAGATCTGACTTCTTTCATGTAAAGCAGCATACATCCTTGCAGAGAAATTTCTGAACACTTTAATAATTGTTTCTGACAAATTTTTTTTCAGATACATAAATGTTTACCATCAGGTCTCTAAATTCTCTGCTTGTTTACAAAATACAGATTATGATTTTATAAAACCATCCATAAAACAAAAATTTTGTTTACGCAAATTGTTTGGTTGAATCGCACACGCAGTACTCTACACTCCCAAGAAAGATTCAGGTTCACTTCTTTTACTCAGCCCTCATTGCCCTCCCATTGAAACATGGGCCTACATACAGAATAATCACTGAATTTTTACATTCTGAATCCATAGCATTCTTTCCCCCACATACACACTCTTTCTCCCTGTATTGTCATTATTTTGCACGGTTGGATAAAAAGTCAAATAATCTCCATTTTTGAATCTTAGCATTAACCATCATGAATGACAAATAGGAAAGACCTATTTTACTTTGAAAAGCCTTATAAATGTCCATTTGTATTTTATATTTGAAATTAAGTGTAAATAAAGATTGATTTCTAGGGAAAATGAACAGAAAAAAAATTGTAGAAAGTGATGAAAACATTCAAAGCACCTATAACAATTTAAAACCTAAAGTAGACCAAGACTACCTTAAAATTTTTGTCTAAATCAGAAAGAAAATAGTATTCTGAGATATTTTATATGCCTATTGGAGACCAGAAGATATGTATTGTAGAATCCTTTTCTCTTGCAAACTTCCTTGAAAAATTACTTCCCATATTTCATAACCCATTATGCATTAATCATAAACAATCTTGCATATTTGGAAAACAAGATATATATTTGTCATTTTAATGTATTAATAGGTTCTAGTTCCATTTGAGGAAAACCAGCAAAGAACAAATATCTGGTTTCCATCACAAAATACATATTCTATTCTTCAGCACTCTGACTGAACCCAAATCCTCTCTATATAAAGGAATTGCTTTGGAGAAATAGGTGCACATTTGGTTTTGGTTATACAACTATTTCAATAGCAGTAAAAATGCTTACAATTTATGCAGCCAAAGTCAAGATACAATTTCTGAGATAGGCTTGAAAAGAGACACAACAGGAGTTATGCCATAGTCACAGATGTTAGTACTAAATATTTAATTAGGGAAAGAACATGTTCTATTCTTTGCCTTGTATTAAATGACCTTCTCTTGCAAGAGTACTAAACTAACTCTGAATAAACACCAGTAATGAAAAGTTTCAAAGAATTAAGGAAGATATTAGTAGCTTGATATGACTTGTAAAGATTCCTCTTACATAGTGGTGCCACTACTTCACAAAGCAGCAGCCTAGACGAGCAAGCTGTGTCAGTATGACTGTGTCCAGAGACTGAAACTGGCCCCCTGTAAAGATCAGAATGGTATGTAAGCCTGGGGCAACCCCAGACAACACTCTCATCACTAAGCAACTAAGCTTAGTCAGTTAGCAGTTAAATATAAAATCTAGTATATCAGAGAAGTCAATAAAACACATAGAAGCAATTTAAACCTGATTGTATCTCAGTGCTTCACAAACGTGAGATCTGAAACAAAACTTTCCCTGGGAGCTAAAGGCATGTTGGTTTCTACGAAGTTATTTCACTGGTTTTAAGCCTTAGGTGAACAGTTGCAAATCTTGTGGGGACTGAAAGGCAACAGCAAGCATTTTACAACACAGAACAGCCTTTTTTAGTAGGACATGACGTCAATGACATCCATAAGAATAGATCTAGACTGGACTAAAGTGTAAATATCACATAAAAAACACTGCTGTCATTATTTCTACCTGTTTTTCACATCATCTCCAAGGAGTAAAATATGACCCATTCTTTGGATCAAAAAATATGGTAAGTCTTGCTAAAGATCCCTTTATTAAAAAACAAAAACAAAAACAAAAAACAAAACAAAACAAAACAAAACAAAACAAAAACAAACAAACAAACAAACAAAAACAAAAACAAAAAAACAAAAACAAAAACAAAAACAAAAAAAACCCCACCAAAGTCTAGCAGATAGACATTGCTAATATTTAGGTTGTTAAATGTAATTTTTCAGCATCAGCTCATTTTTATTTTTAATGCAATCTAATGATTTCATGCTTACTGTAGTTCCATTTCTTGTATAATAAGCATTACATCTGCTAATACTAATAAATATTGCACTTAGTTAAAACAAGAAATGCATCTCAGAGCACTAAGTTACTCTCTTTTGGAGTATTTCCGAATTGACAATTCTCACTACTGTTAATGAAATGGCTAGATGGCATCCAGTGACAGGGGAGGCCTTGGCAATAATGATAGCCTGAAGTAGTGTACCCTTTCATCATATAAGTATGTTGCTAAATTTAAAAATGCAACTGAAAGAGCTAACTAAGCTTATTATGGCATTTGCAAAATTCCAAAGTTTTATGAGCCTCTTGGCTTCTTTGCTGCATGATCACCACCCAAAACTCAGCTTTGTAGTGTTTCTTTGTTCATCATGTTTTCACATAGTAGGTTGTATGAAATTAATCTGCCTCTAGTTGCTAAAGACAAATTTAATTACATGTAAGTTAGTAATACTTTTTTTTTTCTGTATATCATTGTGTTGTTAGGGTTGGCTTTTTTTTTTTTTTTAATTTCTCCGTCTTCTGTCATCCAAATCTGGTACACAAATTCCATAAATGTCACTGGAGAACTGCACTCAGACAGGCAGAAACTGTGTTCTGTGCAAAGTAGGTGTTCTGGGGATCTAAACATATCCTTGAAAAATGTTTTGCTTCTGTATCTCCATCTGTAATTTACAGAAGTTCTAGCCTTTCACAGAACTGTCTGGGAATAGCAGACCCTTACTTTTTACTGAAGTTTTGGATGCCTTCAGTTGCAGAAAAAGAAGCGTTTATAAATGTACTTCTGTTTTATGAAGTGCCTATGGAAATACTTTAAGAGTAATGACAAAGATAATATATAAAACACTAATGAGCTAACAGTCATATCACTATTTTTCCAACAGTAAACAGGGATAATCTTTAATTTCTACATACCTTTCATAGCTAAACAGAAGTACCTGCTGAAAGGCTTTGGCCTAAGAATCCCATTCTCATTGTACTTCTGTGAGAACTACTATCTGTACTTCTGAAAACTACAAGAAAGCATCATGCCCCAAATTTGAGTAGTCTCTGAGCTTCAAACTATGCCTCTGAAATCCTTTCTTTTCTTTAAGCAACATATCACTTGTGTGACTTATCACTAGACACAGTTTAGAGCTGGTATATATTCTGTATGTCATTGTTTAGTTGGAGGGTATATAAAGATTTACAATTTCTCTGCAATATTGACACCTTGCTTGGGAAAGAGACCACAGTCTGTGTGTAGAAGTAGGGCTTTAAATTTGTGGGCTAATGTGCACTGCCTGTTTTTGCTAGTTAATTCAAATATATTACAACAAATTAAAAAATAATTTCAAAAAATAGAGACTCTAGACTTGGAAATTACCTACGATATTAGAGAATACCTTTTGCATCTACATCTGTGTGGTACCTGCCTCTGCACAGTCTGTTATCTAGTGTTCTGGGTGGTTTTTTTTGTTTTTGAAGATCTACCATTTTTCTTGGGACTGTGTTCCACACTCAGGGTAATGAATTGCCATGAGCTGTCCTTTGCATGTCTCATACCTTTTCACTTTAGCTAATATTTTGTAATTACACTCCTCTGTACTGTTCTAATTTTGTGTCAATTTTTGCAGGCTAAGCAATTTTCAGATAAGTGTATCTGAGGAATAACTGGTAACTTTCCCCATGAGAATAATGAAAAAAAAAGCTTATCTTTAAAATTCCTTGGGGCAGAAATTCTTTTTGCATCTGTGGTTTTCAGTGGCAAGTGTGATCGGATCTAATCCACACCTGAGGTCCTATATAGTAATGCAGTGCAGATTAAAAATTACTTAAAAAAGTAGCAGTGGGTAAAAACAGTTTTCAAAGTGAATAGGTGTTACATAAGGTAGGAATTTTCCATCAAAATGCTTTTTTTCATTTCTCTGAGAAACTTTGATCACAGAGTCACAGAATATGTTGAGTTGGAAGGGACCCACAAGGTTCATTGAGTCCAGCTCTTAGCCCTGCACAGGACCATCCCCAAGAGTCACACGATGTGTCTGATAGCACTGTCCAAATGCTCCTTGAACTCTGTCAGGCTTGGCACTGTGACCACTTCCCTGGGGAGCCTGTTCCAGTGCCCAACCACCCTCTGGGTGAAGAATCTCTTTCTAATACCCAGACAAAACTTCCTGTGACACAGCTTCAGGTCATTCCCTTGGGGCCTGTCACTGGTCACCACAGAGAAGAGATCAGTGTCTGTCCCTCCTCTTCCCCTCACAAGGAAGTTGTAGACTGTGATGAGGTCTCCCCTCACTCTCCTTTTCTCCAGGCTGAACAAACCAAGTGCCTTCAGTCATTCCTCACACGGCTTCCCCTCAAGGCCCTTCACCATCTTCGTTGCTCTCCTTTGGACACTCTCTAATAGCTTAGTAACTTATATTGTGGCACCCAAAATATCCACGGTGAGGCTGCCCCAGTGCAGAGCAGAGGGGGACAATCCCCTCCCTCACCCAGCTGGCGATGCTGTGCCTGATGCCCCCCAGGACAGGGTTGGCCCTCCTGGCTGCCAGGGCACTGTTGGCTCATGTTCAACTGGCCATCTACAAGGACCCCCCCAGGGCCCTTTCCATGGCACTGCCTTCCAGCATCTCATTCCTCATTTTCTCTGTACATCCAGGGTTGCCTCATCCCTGGTGCAGAATATGGCACTTCCTGTTGTTGAACTTCATATGCTGAAATTCATATGCCCACTCCTCTAACTCTCTGCAGGCCCCTTCCAGGGAGTCAACAGCTCCTCCCAGTTATGTATTGTCTGCAAGTTTTCTTAGTATCCCTTCCAGTCCTGCATCCAAATCATTTAGGAAGATGTAGAAGAGCACAGGGCCCAAGATAGAGCCCTGTGGAATCCCACTAGTGACAGGTCACCAGTCTGATGTCACCCCATTCACTATTACCCTCTGTGCTTGACCTGTGAACCAATTGCTCACCCACCACATGATGTGTTTATCTGTCTCTGGACTGGGCATTTTATCCAGAAGGATCCTGTGAGAGACTGTAGTGAAAGCTTTACTGAAATCAAAAAAGATCACATCAACTGTTTTCCCATGATCAGCTAGGTCATAAAAGGAAATCAGTGAACAGTGCTCAACCTACAGTATGCATACCAGAATTACAGCAGAGGCTTTGTACATCTTAGTATTACTATTCTGAGTGTTCAGCCGCAGTTCACAGGAACCTACTCAGTGATGTTTGATTGGTGAAGCACAAAAATAGGCATGGAGAATTACCAAAGTTCGAACTTCTGACTTACAAAAGCTGTAACTCAGAGTCAACAGTTATACTTTGACTCAGCAGTGACTCAACTGAATGATTACTTCAAAGCAATAATGGAAGCATATATTAAGCATTTATAATACACTTATATTAATAAAATTAAAAAAAAAAAAAGAAAATGCAGCCATAGCTTATGGATAAATTTATTGCATTCTATAATTTCTGGATAAGATGAATATTATTACTATTTGATCTCTGAGAAAAAATACAGACCATTATTCTTTTGTGATTGTTCTTGTTCTTCACATCCAGAAAAATGTAGTTATGTAGTAGCAGTTAATTATACATACTGCAAAATAGATTTACTGCAAGATTTCTCCAGTGATTGAACAGAACCAAATGATGAACTGTAAGATCAAATATATGGATAATCTGTCCCTCCATGTATCTTCTTATAAGCTTATACCATGAGGATTAAAATCATACCTGAGCACTTACGAAAAGGTACAACATAATAAAACAGCAATAGAAATGCACCAGAGGCATTCAGAATGAGTAGGACACAAAGTAATTTCAGGCATGATTTCCTAATCATATAAAGAGGATTCATTGCCTATCAAATCTGTCCTTTCCAATCATAATGTGCTTGAGACCAAAATGAGTCAGGCACCAGACGCCCCTTCCACAATACTCGCCTAAGAAAAAGGCTAACTGGTGCAAGAAACAGAAAGCTCAAGTCCTCTGACAGTGCTGACAAACATCGTTCTACAGGCAGCAAGTCTAATGTTCACTCGTGTCACCTGACAACCTGGAGTATTACGTATGCATATAATTTGATTTGCTACACTTCTAGCAGCTACAGGCAAGGAGAATTCCCTACTTTTAAGAGCAGTAAAATGACATGTATCTTTGCCAAGTTTTGCACTTTGTTTGGTAGGATTGAAGATGTGGTTTTGGTACCCTGCACCATGCAAAACAGATGTTATACCTCCTTTTCAGCCCAGTTCTGGCTTTCTGCAGCTACTGCTGCTCTGCCCCATCTTGGCAGCACAGCCTCCATCAGCGTGCTGGGAATCCAACTGATGCCAACAGAGGGTTTCAGTGGCCTCCACAAAGGAAAGCTTAACTTTTGGGATTATAACTGAAGGGCCTGAGGAGTGGAGCATTGACTTATTTTGTGACAGAAAGAAGTTACTGCGGTCTCTAAGAGGAAAAAGAGAGAGAGAGAAAGAAATGGAAAAAATATGAAAGTCAGATGTTTTACAGTCACTAAGTGTAGAATAATTTGCTGTGCTTGAGGTGAAAAATAGTAATGTGAGACTTAGGGTGTCTAAAATCCAAGTGAAACATCAATGAACAAGTAAAACTCTGAACCTTATCTCACTCAAAGAAACTGTCCACATTTGAAAGCTCTGTCTTTTTAACTTCCCTCCACTGAGTATTTTAAAGCAAATGACCAGTGATTCTATGAAGAACAGTAGGAAATGCCCCCATGACAGAAGTATAACCTTTTAAATATGATTCATTTATGAAATATCTTGAAGTCTTTCTCCTTTGGGAACAATTAGAGCAAAATCAGAGCAAAATGTCCTGCTGACATTGGCTGTGTAAAGGAAACCATTCAGCAACACCATCAAGGACTGTGCTGCACAGACTGCAGGCTCTTTCATACTTCTCATTCAGACAAGGAGAATGCTACATGCTCACACTGCAGTGTATCCCCGGCAAGGCAGAGTGGAGCACTGTAACTCTCTGCTACCAGCTATGACTTGGCAGGATGCAGGCATACATTAAAGCACTTCCTCTCATCAAGTGCATAGCTAAGGTGAAATTACACTTTTTAATAATATAAAAAGAAAGCCTTTGAAAAGGAAGACTGTGAATATCTGGCTCATCCTTTATTTCTTGCTCCCTCTCAATGATAAATGAAGAATGGCAGAGCTTTTTCTGCACTAAATATTTTTTTAATGTTCAGGTGATATTTTGAAGAATGCTCTTATTATGAAGATAGCACTTTTGGACAATCATGCATTTTCTTTAAAACTGAATCCATCACCCACAATATTATTTTTTAAATTTGCCAAACATACAGTAATAGGATTAATCTTGAGACCTTTTTTATAAATTACAATGAACTGATGGTGAAAGTGTTTGAAAAGTTATTTCAGAAATTAATTCTGAGTACAAAATGTACAGTTGGATTTCAGTTTCTGCATGTACAATACAATCTTGAATTTAATTGCAGTATCAGATCAATGATGGTTTTTTCAATGAATTTAGATATAACACGCTCATCAGCTTCTACATGGATGCTTTTACACCTTGAATGCCTATAATATTACAGAATTACTTGTATCACGTGATGTCCTCTGATCTGATAAATAGGATGCCAAGAAATTATTTCGATTTATCTTAATGTATTTGTCTATCCATCCCTGTATCCATCTCCCTCTCACCCCTCTTTTAATGGCAAGTATATTCCTTAGTAAAAGGGATGTACTCAAGCACCTATGTATTCTTGCAACCAGACAAGGCTGAAAGGGCCAGGATACAGCTGTATTTGAGGAAAAACCATGCGGAGTATGCTCTAACTAATCATAGATACGAAATGTTGCTTTGTTCCTTATCCCATATCTATGAGGCAAAATTAAGGTAAATGCAAGGATAAGTCCATGATAGCAATTTTCTGCAATGTATGAATATCTAGAACCCTATGAAAATACATACACACTTCTGTTCAACTGAATGGCTAGAAATTATAATTAATGACCTTTATTTTACCACTGTAAGCGAAAAGTATCATTTTATAGTTAGTTAGAGATATAGAATTGTTCAGTACAGGAGTATCACACTAAAGTCTTTTCCATGAGGAGCTGATCTCAAACACTTGGGTTATTTTATTTCTAGGTCTCTACTATGATGCT
>VXBX01000253.1:141447-151904 GCA_013400415.1 Scytalopus superciliaris | reverse complement strand
GGGTTGTAAGGACAGGAGAGGCTTAATGTCTGTCTGCAGAAAAAATTCTTTTAAGAGGATGTTTGATAATTAAGGCCTCTTGAGATTCCCATATTTGTCCTTGAACCTGCTATAAGAAGACTGTGCCACTTCTTCATCAGAGAAACTTTGGTTTTAAACTGACTTTGATTCCTTTCAGTAAGAACTCTTACAAAAAATTCTCCTTTTCCTTGCATTTATTTCACTCTAGACATTTCTGAAACTTATGTTTAAATTTCCTATTTACTTGTTTTACTCCTGGTTTGTAATATGAAAATTAAGTATTAGTCAACACAAGATGTTATGAAAATGAAACTATTCCTTCACTGTTGTTCAGAAGTTATGAAGAATAACAATAATTTTGAAGACAAAATTTTATGATAATGTGTTTGATTTGGTTCTTCAACTGTTTATTTCATTTAATATTTGTCCAGGTTTTTATAGATATTTAAGCATTAATATCTTCAAGTATTTTTAAACAGTATCTAGAATTCTTGTAAAAATCTTGGGATAAAAGCCCCCACAAATTAATTTTCATTCAGACGTCTGAAATGCAAGTTGATTAGGAGTCAGAAAATGGCTGAGGCTGTTAGGGACCTTTGGAAGTCACCTGGTCCAAACACCTGCTTAAGCAGGACTACCTAGACCCAGCTCCCCAGGACCATGTCCAGGTTGCTTTTGAGCATCTGCAAAGAGAGAGACTTCTCAGTTTCCCTGAGCAACCTGTGCTCGTTCACTTTCGCAGTAAAAAGGTTTTTCCTGATGCTCAAAGGGAACATCCTGGTTTCCTGCTTAGGCTCACTGCCTATGGTCCTATGACTGGGCACTATTGGAAAGAGCCTGTCCCTGTCCTCTTTGCACCACCCTTTCAGATATGTTGATGAGATCCCCTGAACCTTCTCTTCTCTAGGCTGAACATTCACAGCACTCTCAGCCTCTCTTCCTAGGAGATATGCGTCTGTGCTTTCATCCTCTTGATGGCCCTTCACTGGAGTGTCTCCAGTATGTCCATGTTTGTCTAGTGCTGATGATCCTAGTACTTGCCATAGTACTCCAGATGTGGCCTCATCAGGACTGAGCAGAGGGGCAGGATCACCTCATTTGACCCATTGGCAATGCTCCCCCTAATGCTGCCCAAGATACCATTCACTGTCTTAGCAGCAAAGCCACATTTCTCACTCAGTGTTCAAACTGATGTTCACCAGGATCACCAAGTCCTTTTCTGGGATTAGTTCTCCACAGGTGCAGGATTTTGCACTTTTCCTTGTTGAACTACATGAAGTTCCATGAGCTCATTCAACCACCATGTTGAGATCTCTCTTAAATCTTACTTGCTCTGCTAAAGGTTCAGGTCTTGCTTGCTAAGGTCTGTTTGTATTCCTGTTTAGAGTACTTACATCCTTGGAGACTACATACTTTTAAAATCATCCACGTATGCTGCATTTTAGTGAATTTTCAAGGGAGAATCAAAAATACAAATGAACTGAAAGGTCAGCTTAAATACAGTGAGTTTGCATCAAGAGTGTTGAACTTGATTCAAAAGGAGAAATACAAATACTCAGTGAACTGCATGACTGAGAAGTGTTTTATATAAAAATTCAAAAGCTTGCTCTTCCTTCTCTATTCTTTCCTCTGTACAGCACATATTTAAACTGTTGTTTCATATGTGGGTGTCCATTTGACATCCTATTGAATTACATCATACTGTTACCATTTAACTACAAAAAGCTTGTGATATTCCTTCTAGCATTTAGAAGTTATACCACTTGTTCTTTACAACTATTTTCTTGCATAATCTATGAAGTTGGAGGTCTGTGGGTTTCTCATTTGAATGCAGAGAATACTGGGTCAGGACTGAATAATCTCAATAAAGAGTCATCCGAACATCTTGAGGGACTGTGATGACAGGCATGGACCCTGTGGTCCAAGTGCCGTGTATTGCTGCACAGTACCAGCCTGTGCCCTGCCATCTGCTGAAATAAGCTCACCACAGGAGACAGAACACAGCTGGCAGGCAGTGGAGTTCAGGCTTTCCTTTAATAATAAGTAACTGTGACTGTGTACAAGCAGTTTTTCTTAAATGCAGTAAACAGAAGATTTTTGGGTTTTCTTTCCAAAAATAGTCATAGATGGGATATAGTCTTGAAGGAAAAGTAAATAAGAAGCTTTACTGTGAACGTCTATGAAGTACAAAGATAAGCATTAATGGCAGATTGCTAAAATGCTCCTGACACAGAGGTTTTCAGTATGGAAGTGGCACAGTTATTTTCTCAGTAGAAAATACCGCAGAAACATAATGCTGAAAGATTCCTAATGGCAGCAAGTCTGCTGTGGAAAATGTATGTGGAACACATGTTTTAGTGCCAGGCTTGCAAGACAAGGCTTATTGGCTATCCAGGAGGGTCTTGCTCACACGTTGACTCCTAGGATAATAATATCCTTCTTGTTCTTTTCTTTAAAAATGTTGAGGACATTACTCCCAAATTTAACTGGGGTTTAATTGATCATACACTATTTATTCTCTTTCCATCACATAAAGCTAAAGCTTCAAATTCACTTATTTGCTTCAGAATGTTAGACTTTTAAAAAAAATATTGGATCTCTGACTGTTTCATCACATAATTTACAATGAAAAGTATAATGACTGTCACATTTTCCCCTAATGACTTCCTCCTGTATTAAATATTTCTTCGAATTCCCTGGTGACATGTAGCACATCAAACCAGCAACAGGGCATTGGTTATGTAGCAATAGGTTTGCTAAGCCTATTCATTTTTTTCTACTTTGTTGTATAGCCTGTTGAGTTCACCAAGGACTCAGTCCTTGAAATAAAGATCAAAAGAACCCAGCAACTTCAGGAGAGACTTTAGAAGTAATTTATTTTATTACACTAGTAGTACAAAGTTCTTTTCTATAGTATATAAGCAGTGCTCTGTGCAACATAATTTTAAATCCCCAAGCACAGGATCCTACATTCCTGCTTCACTGCTGTATTACTTGTCACATGCACACCATTACTTTTCTTGGACTCTTGAGGTCCAATATTTCATTGTACAAAGAAAAATAACAAGCAAAGGAAACTTTCCCCAGTTAATGACATGTAGAAGCAAGTTAATTTTTACATAGATCACCTTGTGCCAGAAGTCAGCTATGGTCTTACGCATTTCTCAAAATTAGTAGTAGGAACAAGGTGTGTCCTGAGGAAGAGACACAGTACTGAATGATGTGGGCTGTGGTTTGTGCCATCCTTTCAGAGATGCTGGAGTCTTAGAGCAGCACAGGACTCTGCTCCATTCTGAATCTATGTTTCTGTGCAGTTTTCAGACCTCTCTTGAGGTTTCTGTATGTACCTTTCCACAGGTTCTCCACTCCAAACAGCTGATGATTATCTTCCTCCTCAGCTCCACCCCAGTTCATCCCAGACCTGAGCTCTGCCTGGCTGCTGCCACTGGAGAGACCCAGTCAGTTTGCTGTGCTCACATTGGACACAACTGGCATGAATGTACAGGGACAGCAAGCTATTTTGTGGACAGTTTAACCAGTTCTAGTAAACAAGGGAGCAAGAGAAGGAAATACAAGGTGTTAGCTTTGTATGTATGGGTGTTTGATACATAGGACTACCTGCAATGTGAGAAGTAGGATTAAAGATGAAATGCTGGGGAAGATGCTGACATTAGCTAGATTTATGAAAAGGAGGAGTCTGCACGAATAAGGGAGGATATGGAGGAGGAGAGAGCAGAACAGATGACTCAGGCCTGAACATGTAACTTAAATCGTGGGAAAAGAGGGACAAAGCTTATGTGTTCCCTCTTTTCTGCCTCTCTGTCTCAGCACCCACTCCTGAACTCTTCACTGTAGCAGCTGCCAAGGAAATGACAGTGCAGAACTGAAATGAGGATGCTTCTTAGTATTCCTTAAAAAGGACTGGAAGGAAACTGGTGGAGAAGTGTACTTTTTTACTTTTCAGTCCTGTACCGTGCCTCAATATCTGTATTATTAGACATACATATTTCTGGACCAGAAGTTATTTCTCATCTTCTGTTAGCTCAACTTCAACCAAAGCTCTTTTTTAGAACCTGGACATTTAGTTTTCTTTCTTAATTGCTCCAGTTCACCCCTACTTCCTTACAGGACAATGTCCTAAAAATAAATGTTTTGTTTTGCATATAACCATAGTAAAGCTGCTTAGACAGAATTTGTGACTCTATAGAAACTGAAACTGTGCTACTCATTTTATAGTACCCCATGGTCTTGCATCTGCATGCATGTGCAATTACTTTTGCTGTCATAATAAATCTTTTAGCTGCTTTACTATGTAGGTTCCAATGACTTTTCAACTTTTTCTTTCTGAGCCTTATCAAGAAAAGGATTCTTATTGTGAGTAGCAAGAAAAACAATGTCATGCCTGTACTCTTTTTAATTTACAGTGTTTCTTCTTATTTCCTTGTTTCTCGGCTTTTTCAGTCTTCCAGAAATAGCCAGAAATAACATTACTATTTTGAAATTCAGAATTTTCTGCCTTTCTAGCTTTTACTGATATGTGATTTGACTAACTACATTTTAAATAAAATCAGACAAATATCTGAATATTTTCTTCACTGAGCAAGTGTCTCTAGAACTTCCAATAGTCTTCATGTGAGAATGAAATCCCTATTGTTTTTAAAAAGTAAATAAAATGTCTTTATGTATCATCGTCTCTTGTACTCCATGGGTTTATGTGGTGAATTACCTTAGTAATTTTTGTGTATTCCCCTTTTCTTAGGTGTTTCTATGCTCTCAGAGTTTAATCTTTATGTAGTGAAAGGTAAGTATCTTGAAGATCTTCAAAGTTATTCATGAGCATTTCCTATTGCTCATGGATTTAAGCAAACCTTCAAAGAAATCTCCTCCTACAGTAATACCAACAATTTGAACAGACATCTGTTTCTCTACAGTGTTGTCCTGTACATTGTTTAAAAAAAACAAGGAATCTTTATGAATCCAGATCCAGAATTCCAGGTAGGAGCAAAACAACACAAGTTTTTGATAGTAAAGTCCTGAGATATGATTAAGAATACTATCAGTATCTGAACTGATGTCTTAAGGGACAAAGTAAGCGTTACTTTTTAATGGGACCTTGTGGTGGTTTGTGTGCTGGAGTCATAAGCAGAAGAAATACAGGCCTACTAGGTCCTCAAGGTGGTTCTTCTAATCATCTCACTAAGAACAGATGGAAGTCTTCAAACTTGAGCAAAAGGGCTGTGATTGCTGGGAAAGTATTCCGCTAGATTCTATTTGAGCAGTTGAATTGCAGGACAACTTTTTCCTGAGGTTTGTGAAATCCATGACACAAGGTTGTGGCATGAATAGGCTGGAAAGATTCATGTATGAATAAAAGTATGGCCTTAAAGTAATCATTTCAGCTAACATACCAGAGCAGAGAAGAACACTTTGCATTACATATGAAACATCACACTCCTGAAACAGTAAATTTAAAATGAAGTAAAATTTAAGTTAGCCCGTTATTCAGAGAGACAATATCAGGAATATGAATTGATTGGTGTATGGGGCAGAAGGAATCAGCTGCCGCTTGAGAAGCTCTCATCTCCAGCTGGCTGCAGCTTATGGCCAATATGAGTCCTCTCAGGCAAGTGTCCAATACAAATGGATGACCAAGGCCCTGCAGGAACACACAGAAGCAGCTTGTACAAGTGTAGATATGAATGAGAGTTGAAGACCCTGAAGGTTACAGAGTGGGTGTTGAGAAGGCATCAGCATATCTGTCAAATAAGCAGCATAGTCTGTGGGACCATCTAGCTCCTTCTGTACTCCCCTTGCACTTTTGAAGATGTGAAAGGAAAAAGGAATATATTTTCATTTTGTGTGCTAGTCTATTTCTGATATGTTTATTTTATTGTTATGGTCAAATGCCAACATGACATTTCTCAGATCTTCCTACAATCCCTGTATGACTGTTGAGCCATGAGGATGAACTACGTAATTACAGCACCTAAGTGCTGGATCCTAAATTTCAGTGTTATTGTTTCTTATTCTGTGTCTTTACAGTGAGCTTAAAAGAAGTTCAGCTCCCATGTGGACAAAAATATTATTTTGGTACAAGATATATAGAAGAAAAAGGAAGAATTTCTCGTGCTCTGGAGAGCTCTGTGTCACCCATGTAGCTCCTGCCTTCTCAAAGGGAGAGATAAAACAGATAATTCATTTTACTTCGTGTTCATTACAGTATCAAAATGCTACTGTATAATAGCCATTTCTCCCAAAATAATGCCAAATATTTTAAAAACTTACTGAATAAATGAAAATAAAATCTGGCTCACTGAACTATTCAAGAGAAGAATTTACATAATTGAGTTGCTCACTGTGATAAAAAGCAGAATAGAAGTCAGATAGCTGTAATAATTTCTGTACTGAATTATTTTGGAAAAGCTGGTTAGTACCCCTTTCTGCAGCCCTTTTCTCTTTCTTCAAGCACTGGCTAGACTTGAGGCTACTGAATACTCCAGAAGACAAGATCAAAGGCAATGGTGACTTGGTTACTATAGAATGAAATGTAACCCTGTAATGGATGCTAATGAAATATTAGAAAACAGAAAAAAATGTTTAAACATTGTGAGCAAATTAGTAGAAGCACTAAATGAACACTTATAACTGAAAAGACCTACTTAGTGCTGAATTATGTTGTGGGATTTGAATGGTGCTCATTGTGAGACTATAGTACTGGACAAACAAGAGGCATTTCAGACACTTGAGAATAATATTTGCTTTCATGATATCAGAAATTACAATATGCTAAGTGTCATAACATCCAAAGGCAAGTTGTCATCAAAGAGTTAAAAACTGTCATAAATCACTCAGTGTGGTGCGGGAGAAATCCAGGAATCTAGTGTCCACTATGAACAAAATTAACTGGGAAATAGGTAGTTTTCATGCCTCTAGATGACTGTCAGTGTCCAACTATAAGGGGAAAAGTTTTCAGGCAAAACTATTTTGTTACCTTACCTCCCTAAATAGAAAGAATTAACTTCACAAAGTCTACTACTACAGTTGTAAGTAGTGCAAAATGCTGATTTTCTGAGAAGTTCTAATAAAGAGACAACCTCCCTTAAGATTCCTGGAACATAAATTAAAAAGGGCAACAGAAGGACGCAATCTAAAAGCTGAAAATAGCTAAAATAAAACCAGAGGCACTGGTTAACTCTGGGGTAGAAAATGAGATTAACAAGTTGTGGGATGATGGATAGGAGTTAAACCTAGAGGGGATTCAGCATTTTAAGATAAAAAGCAGCTCTAACTCCCTGGACAGACTGAGGTTGACATGCTCCCCAATACAGTGATAATCATCTGCTCAGAGGAGCAGAACAGAGTGTGGAATGAAGCAGAGATTA
This sequence comes from Scytalopus superciliaris, assembly GCA_013400415.1. Classification (NCBI taxonomy): domain Eukaryota; kingdom Metazoa; phylum Chordata; class Aves; order Passeriformes; family Rhinocryptidae; genus Scytalopus; species Scytalopus superciliaris. The sequence continues at coordinate 144,501 of VXBX01000253.1, read as the reverse complement.
TGTGGCTCCCCGCCATTCAAATGCCAGCAGAATGAGGGAACACGGTGGTACTGAGACCACACAGTTCCTCATTGCCAAGGGAGACTCAAGATGTTCTGCCGCTGAAGCCAACAGCCATGTCAAACACCCTCCTTCAATGCCAAACCATGACCACCGCCCTTCTCCCATTAGGTACACTAATCAGAAATAAAAGGTATTTATGACTAAAGCCACTCAAACTCTAACCAAACATAAAGAAAATAATATAAAAGTAAGCTTAGGATAAGGGGAAAGTGGGACAAGACCTCCACCAAAACTGCTGGGATCCACTGACAGACTGAGTCCATCTTGTCCGCCCTCACAGGGACACCTCGGATGAGCAATATACTCTACATGTATTAAATGCTGCTTTGAGGACTGGAGCTTGTGTTTACCCTATAGCATATTAGTAGATTGCTTCATATCAGAACTTGTCTTGCTTTATATATGTATCAGTAGATTGCTTTAAAACGCATTTTTGCAGTAGACACTATCAAAACAACCTTTGAACTTAATAACCAATTTGTATTAATAGAAAGTGTTATTCCATGAACTGTTAAAGCGAGCAAAGTGAGTCCTTGGCAGGACCTGCTGAGGGGTCTTCGCTCTGTTGAGCCCTCTCTAACAAGGGTGGTCGATGTGCCCTCCACCTTGTGAATCTGCTGGTGAAAAGTCTCATGATGAGATGCTGACAGACTGTCAGACACCAGGGCCTTAACTTTCCTGGGGCTACTGACTGGCAAAAATTTAAACTCCCTCCTTTCGTGTGACACAAGTCTGCCATATTTCAAAGCTGAGGATGGTAAGGAGGTTGGCAGGACTATGCCTACATCAACCCATATACAGACCCTCCACAACCCAACAAACAGAGCAGCATAGGGCCGGGACAGTGATCAGTGTGGCCAAGGGATATGTGGCCACTACAACAGGCTCATTGATAAGAAAGGTCCAGTGGCAGCAAGGAAGCCAAGTCAATAGGCCAGAGATGACAAGGGGCTGCCTGAGCTGACATGCAACTCCCATGTTGGGAAGGGAGAGGTGGTCAGCATGTCATCACACAGCTCACTCTTCCTTCTTCCTGGGAAAACAAAGCTGTTTTCCCAGCAGTTCCATCCCAGGTTGCACCTTGGCAGAACCGACCTTGAATGCAGGCAGCTAAATGCTTGTAGCAAAGGGAGACAACATTTGAGACATTGACTTCTAAAACGTCAGGACACGGAACTGTTGTCAGTTTTCCCTAAATACAAACAACACAGTCTTGTGTTAACTAACATTAATGCAGAAGACCCAAGAGAATAGAACTGGTATAGTTACACAACCGAAAGTAGTGAGAGATATTTAATGAAGATGATGGGATTGTTTATGTCCCCATAGCTTTGCATGTGCTACACATGGAACAAAAGTGGATGATACATGCTGTAAGCCATGAACCTAACATAACATGTACGGTCTCTACAATGATGACTGCATTTCAATGTAAGAAATACCTTGTATTCGAGCTATTCTTATATTTTATGTAGGCTGCAAGCAGTGTAGCATGCAATACTAAAGACATTTTTCAGACTTGAGCTGTGTTTATAATCTAAGTAGCTTTCAAACACAGCAGAAGACCAGGACCAGAAAAGACTTGTTAATGTTCATACCTCTGGAGGTATGGAAGAGGAAATATCCTGAAGTGCTGAGTTCTTCTATGTAGATGTTTATGTTTCAAAGCCTAATTTTGGATGTACGCAGTTGAGTATGGGACAATATAAAGGTTTCAATACCATGTCACCTCAGTTTTAACATCATGAACAATGCTAAACAATTTTTCAGCGCAGACTGAAAACTGAACAGGGAAAAGATCAGTGCTGATTTTTGCAAAGGGTGAATCTGTACCAGAGAGTGCATACCAAGAAGCTGTTTATATAGATGTGTATGATAAGGACCCAAGACTTGGGTTGTTTCCTACTAAGTTGATGGACCTCAGCATAGGGCTCACTTCTACCAAGTGTTAAGAACAAATGGCCTCTTTGAGGCAAAAGTCTGTGCATTTCTGTAAAAAGCTCAAAAAAAAAAACCCTGAAAGGAACTCTAGGTGCACACACAGACTTAAGCCTTTGTGCTCCTCTGCTGGCTCTCTGCCACTGATTTGCTGTTGTATCAAATTCAGTGTTCATATACTGCTTCTATAGTTTACTGGCGTCAGGTGTTGAAGTGCAGAGGTAGATTTACTGTTGTACAGACAGGTAATTTGAGATAAACAGAAGCAGAAATTAAGCCACCCTTTTGTGCTGGTGAGCAGGAAGAAAGTAAGGAGGTCCTTACTATCCAAGTTATGAAGGAAATTGCCTTGATTGAAATATCTCATAGGTGGAGTAAATTCCTCAGACAATAACAGAATTTTGCATTCTTCCTTGTATGATGTGATAACAGTGCTAATTGTACCTTCCCCTTCATCTCTATGCCTTGTTTGTAACAGGTGGAGGACTGCAGAGAGACAGATCACAAAAACACCAAGTGAAAATCATCAGCTAACCATTATTTTGCCTCCCTTATTGACTGAGTCTCTCCCAGCCTTCCTTCTTGCAAGTCTCTTATAATTTTGGTAATGCTGACAGAAGAACACCCTTGTAGCATAAAAAAAATTAATGTGGAATCATACTGATGCACCTCAGACTTCTGGCACATTCAGAAATTCATCATCTTTAATCATTCCACCCCACAGCTTTAATAATCTAATGTTCAATTCTCCAACAGTANAAGATATATATATCTACTTTATTTGCAGGTAGAAATCCATTCCCAACAAGATTACAGGTGCCTGACTTCTTTTAGCATGTATCCCACAAAGAGTCTGACCAGAAAAGTAGATATTCAGTGGATCTGAGGTTCAGCATAAAAAGGGAAACTGTAGAAAGTTCTGGGGAAAATGGCCCACTGTTACCCCAAACTGTAGTTTATGCTTTGCATCCACATTTTACATGCAGCATTTGAGCAAAAAAAAAAAAAAAAAGAAAAAAAAAAAAAAATCCCTGGCTCTGATTTGTCCCCTAT
>VXBX01000253.1:128730-141422 GCA_013400415.1 Scytalopus superciliaris | reverse complement strand
CTGAACAAGTTGCTGTTACAGGTTTTTTCAACTCCTGGAAAATAAAAAGTCTTCTGTTCTTAGTAATAAAGTTTGCCACCATATCAGACAATTGTTCTTCTCTTTTACCCATTCCCTGTCTCCTTGGGAATTTTGTTCTTAAAAGACAATAGTATCTTCTGATAGAAATGAGTAATAGTATATTATAATTACAAAGGANAAGGATGTATCTTCAAGGAAAAAGATATATATATCTACTTTATTTGCAGGTAGAAATCCATTCCCAACAAGATTACAGGTGCCTGACTTCTTTTAGCATGTATCCCACAAAGAGTCTGACCAGAAAAGTAGATATTCAGTGGATCTGAGGTTCAGCATAAAAAGGGAAACTGTAGAAAGTTCTGGGGAAAATGGCCCACTGTTACCCCAAACTGTAGTTTATGCTTTGCATCCACATTTTACATGCAGCATTTGAGCAAAAAAAAAAAAAGAAAAAAAAGAAAAAATCCCTGGCTCTGATTTGTCCCCTATTGTTTAATTTTTAAAGCATGGATTGAGAAAGGGAAGAGAAAAGCCTTCCTTGAATGATTTTTTTTTTCATTCAGGTCATTCATGCCATATTCAACTCTGCTTTATTTGTATGTTGAACAAACTTTGTCAGTAGTTTTAATTTTGTGTGCAATTTATCCTCCCTTACTAGAATGTTCTGGGGCTAATTAAAGTGAGAAAGGTCAATGTCTTAATGTAATAGAGGGATAACATTTGGTTTAGTTTTGCAGCCACTCAACATTAGATTGCAACAAAGATTTTCAGAAGGGGTTTGAGAAGACTATGTAATAACTGTGCTTGACAATATTAACAAACATGAGAATTTTCTGGCCTTGATGTCTTGGACTTTTGGGGGATTTTTGGTGGATCTGATCTTGTGTTTATGAATTTCCAGGAGGCTAAAATGTGCAGTCTTGCAAAATCCTCATGACTTCATTCAAGAGCTTAATGTTTCAGCTGCCAAGGTTTGGGGCAGGAGCAATGCCAAAGTCACTTGCTCTGTAATCACTATGACAACTTAAAAACACCTGGAGAGTAATCCTAACTTATCCTGCTGTGCAATCCGATGAAATAAAATTAACAACTAATAGCCAGTCTGTGGCCAATACAGCATGTGTAAGACTCAGTGGCAGTGGTGAGGAAAAACATTTTGGTTAATATCCATAGCAGTGTGTTGGGTGCTTTCTAGAGCAATTTGCTGAGAAGCAGGGTAAGTATGAGAGCAGATGAGATGATTTTGTTAAATGAAAATAAATAGGAGGGGATGGAAAAGAATAAAGAGATATCAAACTAAGAACTGATTTTAATAACACTGAGTGACTTCTGGATAAGGAGTAGTAGTGGCAGGCCTTCGAGTCCAGTGCTGCTGTCAGCTTGGGCTCCTGTCAGCATACATCAGTTTTTAAAAACAGAATCTTGTCCATAACATGTGAAAAGGTTGATATATATGACAGGACAGGATTGCAATGTGTGTACTATTAACCTAGTGTAATTTTACCAATTACACAGCTAAACATCCTAAAAAGTTTTCTTTTGGAATACCAGTGTGAGTGGTATATGACAAGTCAACGCTTAAATAAAATAAATAAAATATAGCATACAAAGAGTTGCATTGTTCAAAAATTTAGTGTTGCATGGTAAAAATTTCTGTTCCTGAAGAAAATGAGAGTAAAAAAGGTTTAATTTGAAAGATAAGATAGCTCAGAGGAGCTTTATTTATATGCCAACAACTTGCAGAAATTTGTGTGGTTATGAAATAGGGTGTCACATTTTTAAAAAGCAAAACACTATATGCTTGCTATAGTTTTTGTTGCATAGTTCACATGCTAAAAAGATACATGACAACCAGCTCAAGAAACTCCCACGTAACTGGCAATGTGATATTATGTATTTGTAAAGCTTTTGTGGGGATTGTTTAAAGAAACAATTCCCAGCATCCAAATACAGCTGTTGGGAAGAGAAAAGGAATGAGAGTGTTTGCTATTGCACCTATACTGCCAAAAAATATTTCTTAGTATCACAAAAACAAGTAAAGATTCTGTGACCCAGATAACATTTGATTTTTCTCTGGTGCTATATGTAAGTGAACAGCAAAGTAGCAAGTGCTTGATCAAAATCAACAGCACTTTGAAAGTGCTCTATGTGAGCTTAACTCTCCTGCAGACAATCCTTGCAAGTTGAAGAAATGAAAGTCCCTAAGTGGGCACTTAATTCACTGGAGTTATTGCAACCATATTGAGATGCTGAAACAGGTTCAGAAAAGAGCAGTGAAGCTGGTGAAGGGACTTGAGCACAAGTCCTGTGAGGAGAGGCTGAGGGAGCTGGGGTTGTTTAGTCTGGAGAAGAGAAGGCTCAGGGGTGACCTCATTGCTCTCTACAACTACCTGAAAGGAGGTTGTAGCCAGGTGGGGGTTGGTCTCTTCTCCCAGGCAAGTAGCAGTAGGACAAGAAGGCACGGGCTTAAACTCTGCCAGAGGAGGTTTAGGTTGGATATTAGAAAGAAATTCTTTACAGAGAGAGTAATCAGGCTTTGGAATGGCTGACCCAGAGAGGTGGTGGATTCACTGCCCCTGGAGTTTTTTAAGATCAGAGTGGATGTGGCACTCAGTGCCATGGTCTAGTGATCAGAGTGGTGTTGGATCAAGGGTTGGACTTGATGATCTAGGAGGCCTCTTCCAACCCAGTGGATTATATGATTCTATTTCTCAGTATTTTCAGAGATTTTTTACATGTTCTGAAAATAGAACTGAAATTACAATAATTTGATGCCTAGGGGCTGTAGTGCAGAAGAGCTGAACAAATATGTAAGAGGGAATATCCCTTCCCAGAAGTAGATATATTTTGAGAATTATACATTCTCCAATACATCCTGTTTTCTGTTTTTGAGTAGCCCTGGGATCCCACATGGACTGCACAGGCTGATTGGCATACAGTCTTAGACGATGGGTGAGAAAAAAGACCTGCTCTTCATGGATTTCCCCACCTGCCACCCCCACTTAAAAATGAATAAATTCTGAAGAAATCCACCAGGCTGTCCTGCTTTCTGCCCCTGGCATGCTGCCTTCTCGTTAGTCTTGTGAAAGAAAGTAGGCAAGGGAGGGCAGGAGAGCAGCTGCTTGAAACACTTCAGGGAGGGCATCCCTGAAAGAAAGAGCAAAATCAACTGCAGAAGGGGTAGCCTGGTGCATCCTCCAGATAAGTTTGTGATGCTGATACTTGATATGTCTCTCATTCAAATGTTGTTTTGTTTTTAAGTCAATCTTTGTCAGGGACCAGCTGCTCAAGTGGTGGGAGCCAAGGGTGACAGAGAGGCAGGCAGAGAGAAGTGTGTGTCTGCAAGATGGCTCAAGCAATGACCAAGGAGTGAGAGACTGAGTTTTAACACATCTCCTGAGCCAACGGGGAAGAGATGTTCCATGAGTCATCACACAGTACTTTCTTACAACATAGCTGTTTACACAGGAGTTTCATCCAAGGTTCTGTGGCTGCACTGTGGCAGAGCCAACCTTGAACACTGGCAGATAAACCTTGAGAAGCAGGGTGGAAGACTGCAATGTCCCCTCCTCACACAGGGCCCTGACACCTTAGAGCATTTTAAAAAAACTTCCTCTCAATTTTTAAATTTAAACAGCTCCAGGCTCATGGTAATATGATATTTCATGGGTTCTCTTTTATACTCATCTTTCAACAAATTGCACTATATATAGATTATGAACCTGGAAAAAATATATAGCAAATAGCAACTTATCAGGCAGGCTATAAAAGTTGATTTCTTTCAAATGCTCAGTTAGATGTAAGCAGAATAAGCATGTGTTATGAAATTATATTCTCAAAGGAGCATTGTAATGCAAAAAGTATTAGAAATTGAAAACTCTTAACCTTGTCTTGGCTGACTGCCTTGATTCCAGTACAACATGCCACCAAATGGAGTTCTGTAATTCTCTGCTCCCAATCCTGCTGAGTCTGCTCTCCAGTTCCAAAAATGAAAGTGGCAGTCACATAGACTTCCTCTGAACCCTTCACTTTCATACATCCTTCTGGCACTACTTCTAGCAAACCAAACAGCAGAAAGGGATGGAGGAGAGCAGCTGCAGTAACGGGGGTGGAGGTTTTATGTGGGTATGTGAAAGAGGCAATGCTTTGCCTTGATCATAATGCTGTGCTATCATGTTAACTGTCTGGTATCATGTGAGTTTGAGATGCTCATATTGGCAGACATGTGCAATGTTGTGCGAACTGAGTGTGAAAGGCTGTGAATTGTTAAGATGGGACATCATAAAAATTAAGAAAACACCTCCTATATTCAAATTATCTTGACAGTTCCCGAGGGTGAACTCCCGTATTTCAGTTTCCCCTCCCCTCCCTTTTTTACCTGGCGTAGTACCAAAATGACCAAGAAAGTAAGAAGGTCAGGGTTTAGGAGCATACTACACTGACAGCTCTTTGTTTGTAAGGGTTTGTAAGAATTGGTTTGAATTGGTCAAGAGAAAATACCTTTCTTCTTTTGCTTTGCCACTGTGTTACCTATCATTATCTGATAGTGAATTTTATAGCTTTGTGTGCTGTGACGAATGAAGGCTGGATACTGACAGATCTGTCTCAATGACATCTTCCTATAAATCCACCCAGGAGCAGACACAGCCCTCATGTTGGCGAACTAACCATTGTCCTGTCATGTCTTGTGTCAAATGACAGATGGGCAACAGGGCTGCAGACAGCTGGCCGGCATCTTCTCCGAGGAGTGCTGAGGAACTTAGCTGGTTCGGTTGAGTGCCCTCCTTCTGGCTGGTGGGATGAGAGGACTGGGAATCTTACCACAGATGCAGAAAGAGAAGTGAACATCCTCACTTGTTTCTTTGCTCCCTCATTCTAAACAGGAGCTGCTGTTTTGAGTTGTGAGCTGGAAAAGGGTAGAGAAAGGACTAATGCTAGAGTCTCGGAGGCTGTGTAGACCTGAACAGATTGTTCGTATTCATTTCAAGTGCCATGCTTCTTGAACACACAAAATCAGGGTAGGGCCAGAACTGCCGATTTGCCTTACCTAAGCATAGCTAACCCTATTTGTTCAAATATTACAGAATTTGTGCAGACCTTGTATGCACACGTAGTATTTTTCGGCTGGGCAAAAGTTTGCTGTTTGAGCTCTAAATGGCTTTATATATATGATTTTTTAAAATTGGTTGTGAATCTCCACTTGCCCTATATGTGCCGACAGTTACAGAAGAGAGAGGCTGTGTCAGATGAGCTAGCTAGTGTTCAGAGTACAACAGCTGCTATTTGTTGTCTCTTCCTGGAATCTGGGTGCATTTTGTCACTGCAGATGTCTCATTAAGAAGTTCTGACCTCCTTCACCAAATCTCCACTTTAGATTTTGCATATTTTTTTATAGAAGTGAATTTTTTGCCTTTCTTACTACAAAGTCAATATTATGGTCTATGAGTTAAAAAGCTTCTTACTTGTATTAATTGCATATCTGGAAACTTCTGTAAAGTAATGCATGCTGTGATTCTGTGCAAATATGTAGTGGCAGCATATAGAAAAAAAATGGCTTAGAATTTGGCAATCCTTTGCAATGTTTATAGTCATCTATTTTTCACTTCATTAGGGAAAAGCAACATTTAGCAGACTTCTTGGTTCTGCCCTCTGTAGCAAGAGGATGGTATATAAGGTGGTTTAACTTGCATTCTAAGCAATCCTAGATTTTTTAAAAATAGATCAAGTGTTGTCTTTCTGATAGTGAGTTGGCTGGTTCAGTCATTTACCAGTTAGAGGGTGACTATTGGTGCTTGAAAGTCTGGTGGGTTAGCAGGAAATCAAAACAGATAAATGAGCTCTATGATCCAGGGAAGCTTTAAAAATTCTTCTGACCCTGGTATCAAGAGAATTCTTTCCTGAGGCTGGAAAAAGCTCTCCTTGAACAGCTTGCAGCTTAAAAGCACTGAAGTTGAACTCCTCAGACACAGCTGCTCATTACAAGCTATTTTGTTTCGCAGTCTTCCCTCCAATACAGTTCAAATTTCATGATGATTTCAACAAGCCCTTACAAACAGCTGCTGCATTTTACCAGAAATGACTCCTGGTTTTTTGACACTGCTGAGCTTCCCCTCCAAGCTACTGACAGAATGGCTAATTTAGGAAGAAAAAAAAAAAAAAAAAAGGTGGTGTTTCATCATTATCTCATTTTCAGAATATGATTTTGGGACCAGATTGAGCTAATTGAACTTCCCCTTATGACACTGGTATTGACAGTATTTATAGCAACCTAGTTTAAGTTTTCTCTTCCCCAAATGGATATGCTGTTAATACTAAGTTTAAAGAAGTTCTTGGATCTCCAACCAGGCTCAGTATTCTGGTCTAGAAGTCTGTAAGTGGTAGTCAGACAGCTGCTGGAAGTCAGCCTTGTGCTCTCAATAATAAGTTTGCCCATGATAAACTTCTGTGGAATTCCAATCTATTGGCAGAAATGAATGTGTGCTACATGGCTATGGATTTCTGAAACTAAGAAGAGTGTTAGGTACTATAATATTTGAATTGCAACCTTCTGATGGGTGTGCTGTGAGTAGCAGGGAAAGCTTTTGCATCTCATGAATATGAACACCCTCTCACTGCTCATCTTCATTTACCCCGTACCCAGACCTCATTAAAAATTACTTAAGCTTCCTTGGTACAGGTGTTGATTTGAGATACTGTGTTTATGTTCTCATGTTTTGCATTGAACCCAACTCAACCCTTGCTTGTACGTAAAAGAAAAGATAAAGCCATACTTGGTCAAAGAATTCCCTGTCATAGATTGAAGACAGTTCAGAAGCTGGTCACAGTATCATCATCTGCATCTTGTTAATGAACTTTTTCATCTTCCTTATGTCACAACTTGTCTTTTCAACAACACTTTACCTTCCAGCTATGGCCACAGTTTCAGAAAAATAAATCCTGTTGACACTTGATGGCCTCAATCATAAAGCAGGATATTTTTACAGACTTTCTACAAACCCATAAAAGAACTTGCAGGTGGTGAAACAAAGTGATTCAGATTGTTCAGTATTTGGTGTGCAAAAAGATTTGAATTTTTTTTTTTTAACTCTTCAGTGTTATCTGTCCTAAAGCAGCAGTCATATATTTTGTTCAATTTTCTTGAGTGATTCCACATTCACACAGGAGAGTGAAATGACCACTATCAGTGGTTTAATAGTACCTACCAAAATATTGATACTCTAGAAATTTTCCACTAACTGTTCAGCCTATTTGTCCTTAATTCCAGTTCTGCAGCTTTGGAGAGCAATGATGCTGAGGGCTGTAGCCTAAACAAAACTTATGAGTTTTGTCTAAGATTCATACCATGGCCAGAGGTAAAGGTTCAAAATATACTACTCACTTGTGAGGTCTGTTATTTGGCTGATTTCCCTGCTTATGTGAAGACTACAGTTTTCACAAGTACAAGCCAGTTAACACACATAGAAGTCGTGTTCATTAGGTAACATCAGCATAAGAAGCTGTATTGCTCAGCAGGGATAGCTACTGAAGTCCCACATCTGTGGAAAACTGCTGTGTCTTTCTGTGAGGATGTAGATCACGCCAGAAACACTGCTATCATCAAAGACAACCAAATCCAGTTATAAACTTCATTCATCCCTGCCAAACATCCAGTTATTGTTGGACATGTGTCTGTATGTGGCACACATAGTATTCCTAGAGAGTCCTGAACCTCATCTTGTTTTTTATGACTGCAGTAAGTATAAACCAAAGCCTTTAATTGCATCAGCCTCTGATCAGGACTGTAAAGCAGTAAGATAGAAATGCATAAGACTGAGACTGTATTTCTGCTTTGTGTTAAGGACAAATAGTCCCATTGTGTGTTTTTCCCCTAGCTGCATGCTATGGAAGGCTTAACTCTTCACTGTTTAATGGTACTGGGGGAAAGAAAAAAAAAAAAGAAAAAGTCTAGTTTCTACTAGAAGACAGCCTCCAAAGGAATTCAGTGCCAGTGTAGCCAGAAATTAATTATTATTCCAGTGTAATCACAGCCAGAAATAACACTGCCTAAACAAGTTTAGACTAAGGTAGTTGTTTGTTTAGGAAGATAGAACAGCATTTGGTAATGAATGTATCTTTTAAAGCTATAGGTTTTGCACCTTTATAAGAAAGATAGCATTCCTGACCTACACTTCTTGTTGTGCAATTGTGGGAGTGCAGTGCTAAAATGAACCTGCTTTGGCTTTTCCTTTTCTCTTCCTCTCCCTTTGCAAAGGTCCCATGTCTGAAAGCACTGAGTTACATTTTTCTTCATTATCTCATATAGGAAAAGGAAGACCTGGATAAAGATTTTGGTCCATATCTCTTCTGAAGCAGATTGTTTAGGAACTAAAAAATACAGCAGTTTTCATTCCAGATGGGATTTCTTTAAATTTAAAGGAAGTTTTTGATTGAATTCATAAAACTTTGAAAGAACTATGTCTGGAATACCATATTCTATAGTGGTGTCAGACACTAAAGAGCACAAGCCGAGTGTCTTTGGATATATGTGATACTATCTGAGGTTGTCTTTGATACTAAAGTACAATGGGATGAGAGGTCACAAGAAAAACAAACCCAGTTGTTCCCTGTTTTGTTTGCCATCACTGGACTTTCACATCAAATTTGGCCACAGCTGGTTTTGTATCCTCCTCTTCAACTGTCAAGTTAATGCTTCAAATAAAAAGAAGAGGGTTGGTCTCTACAAGGGAGACTGTAGTTAAAAGTTATTTTGGAGTATGATCCTTAAATTTATTTTGCAATAGTATACTTAACATTCTTACTTAATATGTACTTAATATGAACTTATACAAGAAAACCAGTTCTGCATGAATTCAAGTGGATCTGATTATACCATCTTGGCTTTCACATTTGAGAGAGACTCCATTTCACTGTCAGAGAATACAGTAATTAAGACAAATATCTGTTTTCATATGTAATTTCATGTTCTCACTCAGGCCTTGCTAAACAACCCTGCCCCTTGTTTTGTAGGTTATCCTGGATTTGCTTTGGAGAAAAAAAGTAACAAATCACCATTGACCCTGGCCCTTCCTGTTTTCTTAATCTCTCCAGTGTGAGATGGATACAGGGTCTCAACTAACATGCAACCTGTTTTAGAGTATGAGGACTCAGTATTTGCAAAAGCAGCAGATGATTCAAATACAATTCAATTTGGCTTGTTTGGAGAGGGCAGCCAAATATGTTGTAGTTAGTTGATCAAATTAGACAATGGCATTTTTGTTTACACCAGAGACAGCAGTTTCACTTTTTCACAGAACCCACTAAACAACTAGTTTAAACAGACAGGATGTTCAAAATTGAGGGGGTATGCTGTCATTTAGGGATGCAAAGTACTATCCAAATATTACAATATGTGAAGTATCAGGAAATTTGATAGAAGCTAATACATTCTGCAAGCTCTAAAATTAAGCTGGCTATTTATGTATTGGCATATAGATTTAGGAGCTATATGTAGAGTCTTTTAAGGCCAACATGAAGTCAATATTTCTCCACAAACTTACACACAGAAATGTGTGATCACATAACTGTGTACAAAGGTTAATATTAACTCCTGCTAACAGCATTAACACTTTCAAGTTTATTTACTTTTTTTTAGGAAAATCAGGGTGTACCTTGTATTCAGCAAGAACTTGGTTTATTTATTGGCATTTGTTTTCTCTGCAATTATTTTTCATGCAGCATCATCCTGTCAATTTTTTTTTTCTTTCAATCCATGGTAAATAAAATAAGACAGATGTTCAGATTGAATTGGGCTCTGCAATAAAAGCTCTTAAAAAAAAAAAAAGAATTCTGAAGAGAAAACTTGATAATTGATGTGCCAAATTTGCAAGATTTTTATTTCCAATGAAGAGCTAATGTTAAATTTTTGAGGAGAAGAATTTTGGTCTGGTTTAGTTCTTGCATAAATGAATGCAATTTACAACCTCTGCATTGGAGTAACACATAATTAGTGTAGACTTACTCGTGTCGTGGATGTGACTGCCAAGATGTGCACTAAAGGTTGAGAATTAGCAGTAATATCTGTAAATTTCTGCCAGTTATGTGAGGGCAGAGAAACACATCACAAAGATGAAGATATGGTTGTTGCATGTAAGTGTCTAGGAGAGCACTACTGTAGTGTGGACTTTCTTATCCTATGAAAGCACATGTTTGGAGTATCTGGTGGAGTGGATATGAGCGAGGAAGGAATGAAAATCTTTGATTTTGTTGTCAGGCAGCAGACAACTGCATAACTTATATCCCTTCCACTACCTATCCTTCATGTCTTTCTGTGATTCTGTGATATTTAGCAGGCATGGGTTGAGGTGTCCTACCATAACTGAACATAGAAACCTCAAAAAATAGAATTGATAGCAAATATCACATTATATTGAGAAGAAATAAAAACATCAGTAGTAAATGTGGTCTGAGAGTAGAAAGTAGACTTCTTTATGTGTACATGAGCAAATGTTGGTGTGCTTTAGTATTTATGTAATTTGACAACTCTGGTTTGAAAAGCTGTGTTATAAGCTAGTGAGAGTCTGATGTATTCCAGATACTGTGGATGCCAGCTCCCAAGAAATTGACAATACTTTCTAAGTAGTCTTGTAGTTCATCCATGAAGCATATGTTGGAAGTCTAGAGGCAAAAATTCCTTTTTTTACTTCTACACATAGACCCCGCAGATGTCTCTGAAAGGTGGTGTGTACATCATGGCCACACATCAGCCAGCAGATTTAATTAACAAATGCCTGTGTATGAAAGGAACCTTGTGGAGACATTCATTTTAGGATTCTTTGCAGTTGTAGGGGAATCAGATTCTGTTACTCAGCAGTGACTCACAGTCAGTCCTGTGCTACCAACTGTGCAATAGTGAACTAGCTAGCTAGTTTTGGCAAAGATTAGTATCTCTGTGGACAGCATATAAAATGCTTTGACCTGGCTTCCTAAAGCAATGAGGTATGCAGGATTATCCAATTAATCAGTCCCTTCTTTTCTCTTAAAAGTGTTGGCTCATTTCAGAAAAAACTTAATCTTCTAGTACAAGAGTAAGACTGCCCATTTTAGCAAAACTTCCAGGAGCCTAGCAGCAGGAGAAAAAAAGGATCTACCACTATACCTCTCTAGGAAGGGAGAAACCCTTGCAAGAGCTAGATATTCAGATTTTTATTGGGCAACTAATTTTGTGATGTCTCCACACATGGAAATGTTTTTCTATTGGTCTTTCTGAATTGCAGAGGCTGCTGAGTGTTTGGAGAAAGGTGGATGGTTTGGGTTGTTGTTTTGGTTTTTGTTGTTGTTGTTGTTGCTTGTTTGTTGTTGTTCTTGTTTGGTTTTGTTTGTTCTGTTGGATTTTGTTTGTTTTGTGGTTTTGGGTGGGTTTTGTTTGGTTAGAGGTTTTTTTGGGGTCTGTTAGTGTCTTTGGTTTTGTTTTGTTGGGTTTTTTTGTTTGTTTGTTTGTTTGTTTGTTTTTTAAAGAAAATGATGGTATCAGCCTGACTGATTTATAATCTTGCACCATATTTCTCACAAAAGCAGACACATTTTAGTTGACTCTTCTAGGTTGGTTTATGACACCAAACTAAAAACAACTGTCTGAAGTTTGGTGACAAAGTGATTAGCTGTGCACATCCAGCTGTGCATGAACAGGAAGAGTGTTAAGGTTTAAANAGTTGTCTACAATCTTAGCTTTTTATTTACCTTTCTTAATTTCAGAAAGACAGCAGTCTTCAAATTCTTACGGTATTTGATATCTTTCCAGACCAGTTGCCATGGCCAAGGATATTACAGTGGATTTGCAGAGAGACCTCAGACTCTGACATCAAGATAATATGAAAAGTGAAAGGAAAATTCCATAAAAAGGAGCACAAAAATCCAAAGCTTTAGTAAAGGTGTTTAGATTTTCTTGCATTGTAACTCACTAGGGTCAAAATGGTTACTTTGGGCAAAAAATATCTTAGACCAAAGACACTATCTCAATGCAGTGTAAAAATGGTACTAATAAAATTGATACACTGACATATTGGCCCTNGTGGTTTTGGGTGGGTTTTGTTTGGTTAGAGGTTTTTTTGGGGTCTGTTAGTGTCTTTGGTTTTGTTTTGTTGGGTTTTTTTGTTTGTTTGTTTGTTTGTTTGTTTTTTAAAGAAAATGATGGTATCAGCCTGACTGATTTATAATCTTGCACCATATTTCTCACAAAAGCAGACACATTTTAGTTGACTCTTCTAGGTTGGTTTATGACACCAAACTAAAAACAACTGTCTGAAGTTTGGTGACAAAGTGATTAGCTGTGCACATCCAGCTGTGCATGAACAGGAAGAGTGTTAAGGTTTAAAGGATCCCATTTAATTAAGATGACACTCAGCAGTCCAGTCTCTTATGATTGTACTTATTCATCTCAAGACTCAGCTATGGCCAGAAACCCTCTTGCTTCTCTAACAGTTGTAGTAAAACTTGCAACTATTTGTAAGGAAAGTCCAGAGATCATGACAAAGTTTTCCAAAAGTATTCTTTTCTAACTGGCAGTACACTTTTAATTAATGTGGTCTCCCCTCTTTCCTTTTTCCTTTTCCAAAGAGAGAAATTGCAGAAAAGTACAGAAATTACAGAACAGAAGAAAAATAGCAAAGATGAAATATTCAGGTACATTCATTTTA
>VXBX01000253.1:82152-121831 GCA_013400415.1 Scytalopus superciliaris | reverse complement strand
TGGTCTAGTCCTCTTTGAATACTACATCTACAGCTGCAGATCTTTGAGCAGAAAGCTGACAGGGGAAGTAGATGTTCACATGGGTGAACTGTGGGCAAAAGACAGATGTCCATGTGCTGCTACCAGACATCAGACACTGTTGCATCGTCTGTATGCCCCATTTCTTCTCCGTGGTGGATGTGAACATGGCCTCCAGAGGACCACTTAAGACATATCCACAGACCACTAAATGAGAGACTGCAGGCTATGCTAGCTGAGGATCAAATATTCTGTCCTACTTTTGTGTTTCTGAAACTCACTGCAAAAATTATTTGGAAAGCCTACCTGCTTCTTGCCCATCTCTCTTCTGTTTCCCTTCAACTGAAAAGAGTATCTGAAATTCTGGAAATGCACATACTTCATGTTGCTGTATTACAGCAATTGCTTCAAATTGAAAATAAGTATAGCTGAATTACTAAATACATTTTACAGGCTGGTGAAAACAGGGTAGCAAGGCAGGAAATATAACCCTGAATATAGAAGTTCTGGAACAGCAGCCTATTTCTTATGTACAATTTTAGTGTTCCTTCTTGTGCACATGATAACTGAAAAAAATATGACCTAAATTCCCACCACTGCACTTTCAATAACTGAACAACTTCCTCTGTGTGTAGATTGTAACTTAAAAGCCTGAAAGAGCAGAATAGCTTCCAGCTATTCTTCCAAAGTAGCTTGGGAAATCATGGGAAAGCTTCTCCTCTCCAGACCTGTTTGGGCACCTGTACTGAGATGCCAGTAGAAGGTGTTACAGCACCTGCTAATCAGGTGAATTCAATGGTCATAGATGTTTTCTGGCATGCCTGTGGAACTGGCACCATAGCGGTCCAGCTGAGCAGCCTAAAGTCAATGCAGTCCTCCAAGAGTACTAAGCCCTGCAGCAGGAGGTGGTTTCAAATAGGTTGAAACCTCCAAAATAATTGTTTGACCCACCATTACTAGCCACACTGACTGAATGGTCTGTTTCAAAGGAAGACACTGGTTTGCATAGGTGGTTTGCTAGCATGTTTTAGCCTCAGGACTGTCTTATGAACTTGAGTGGTAAGGAGAGAACCTGCATCTTTTTCCTCACCACCATGCAGCACAAGTGAAACTCCGAACTCCAGCCAACACAGATTGAACTAACATCTCTCCTTGCATCATTTCCCACCCCTCCCCTGACCCCTTTTTCTTTCAGAAGTAGATTTAATGTTTAACTACTTAGAAGACAAGCTCTGAAATCTCATTGCCAAGCCAGAATACCTTTCTTACATTTATTCCCCTTGAATCCTGATAACTAGTGCTGGTGGAGTGCTGTTGGTTTTGATCTTGAAGGTGCATCACTGCGTGACAGGGTCCTGCTAAGTGGCACAGGGGAGCAGCAGACCTTGTGCTTTCTTCACAGTGGTGGCACAGACTGTCACAAGTGAGGTATTATCATGCTTGAGACGTGGTAGGAAAAGCTTTTTTCAGTCTGTAAAAACATTTAAGAAATAGAAGGCTGCAGCGATACAGTGATGCAGGTGGAAGAACAGGGAGGTTATGTGCTGCTGCCCTGCTGAGGGGCCATGACCACCTTCAGGTTGGGTCTCGCCATCTGCTCCTTCCAGTTACATGCAATGGGCCAATGGCCTCTTAAGCACTCTAGCACCCACCCTGCCTTTCAGATTAGTTCCAGGGATGCTAACAGAGGCAGCCATGGTTACCACTGCTTAGCAGCTGCTGGAAGAAAATGCACAGAGCAAAGTGTTGAGAGTAGGCTGGAGCAATGGAGGGAGTAGCATGCACCATCCAGAGGCCTCTTAACTGAGGCACATGCATGTGTGATCTTTGCAAAAATTAAATCTTGGAGCTCTGATCCTTACTGCAATGTTACCTAGCATGCCACAATATTTGAAGCCGCAGGTTAAGTTTAGGAGTGATTCTAAGACAGATTTCTTGTTCTTCTACACACGTCAGGCTCATGTGCATATCACTGGGAAGTTCTAACTTCTCCATCAGGAATCTGGACTCAGTCACTTTGGAAAGGCAGAGCACTGCCACACTTCATTTTGTGCAGATTTGTGCTACGCACATTGTACAGTTATGTTTTTTAAGCTCCAAACTGCTCCTGAGGCATAGTTTTTGTCTGATATTTGCTTGAGACCACTTGAAATCTCATCTCTTCCAACTTATCTGGAGGCTAAGTGCACGTTTTTTGAGACAATAATCTAGCACAATGTGTTCCAGATTTTCTTTACATTTCTGTAAATGCTTGGAGTTTTTTGTTAAAAAAAAAGTCTTGCTTTTTATCTATGTGATGAGCAGCCCTTGTATTTCTCTAATAGTTTGAGAACTTCTCCATATAAGGTGATAAATAATATTAAGTACATACAGTGTGTGCCTGTTACTCATTTTCAGGAAATATAATTGCACAGTCTAACTTTTCATTGATTCCCATGAATTTCAGACACGGAGAAAGTCTTCACTTAAACCTCTTTAAGCTCTGAAGCCTCTAGCTGGTCAAGTCACCTACTGAAATGTTTAAACTTCATTGCTGTTCATGGTGCTATATGTTTAGTCATTTTTCTGGACTGGAGAGGCTCTTTTGTTGAGACCTGCTTTGTTGTAATCCACATAGGAGAACATGCATCTCCTCTTTAGACTCAAGCTACTAGGAAATTCAGGTCCGAAACAGAGCCATAGGTCAGAATAGGCATAAAGTAGAACCTTTTAATCTAACTAAAAGCTCGTAGCTTGCTTCATGCATAATTGAAAACAGTATAGGTTCTCCTAAATATTTGAAGATACTAATGGGTTTAAGTGAATCTAAATGAAAAGGAAGTAAGCCTAAAGCATTTTATGCTTCACTTCTCCATCTGATTTTGTTACTTGCCATATGAGATGCCAACAGGTTCAAGATTGAGGATTGTATTTTTTCTTTCACTGAAGCTGTATTGCATATCCTCCAATATGCAGAAAGGATTTGCAGTCCTCTGTGGGAGAACCTTCTGCATTTAAAGGCCTGACAATTATTGGCCCAAGAGATCCTCAACTATATCACTGTAATAAAGTGATATAGTACACAGCAGTATGGTGATGCTAATTCTGGCAACTGCCTCCATTTTAGCATGTCTACATACCCTAGTCCTGACTATGCAGCACCTGCTTCATCCATGTGCTGTACTGTCCAGTTGCAAGCAATTCTTGGCAGGGAGTCAAGTGTCTGCATTGGGCTTGGTGCTATGTGAAGCCATGGGTCTTGAGCAGAGTTACAGAAATTAACACAACTCTCTTATCCTATTTATTTTGATCATCTTGCACACCAGACTGCTCCTGAGAGATGGGACTTATTTTTGCTTAGTGCTATGCTAACTCACATTATAGCGAGAGAAACGTATTCTTTCTGGAGTGAGTAAAACTCTGTGGTTTTTGGACCAGAGGTGATGTGCAGTGAGGCACTCAGGCATGCCAGAGCAATACATATCCACACCTGTCTGCAAAGCATCTCTTAAGCATCTCTTTTTCTTTATTCTCTCAGTCATGGAGAGAGAAAAGATCCTTACAGATATCCCCTAAAAGGCATAGTGTAAAAAGGCTAATCCATTAACAGCTCAGTCTTCTCTGCATTTGTGCTGCAGATATAGGACTTGATTCATAAGCCCTAATTGGCAAATGCAGGTTAATTTTATTATGCCTGTATAAAGTTCCATGTACATAAATTTCCACATACATAAATGGTTGGTTCTGAGTGTCTGTAAGACCCACTTCAGAAAGATACTGATACGACACAGTTCTCCCCAGGCTACAACTGGGTCATATCTAGGCAGCCAAGAGTGCTGGCTAAAATTTTTGTCCATTTTGACCTGAGCAGTTAGATCTGCTGATGCACAGGTGGCTTTCTGAACTGCTGAGATGCAGCAGTGTTAGCTCTTTCCTACCTTCCCCATTTTATTTTATTGCTTTTGACCACTTAATAGTTATTTTGAATATGGATTAAAAAGGCAGAAAGACTTCAAGGATTTTAATTAAATAATGAAAAAAGGGGTATGAACAACAAAAAGTTTGAGAGGCGGAGAGAATGCACTTAAATAATCAGAAAAACCTTCCTTCTGTTGATAAAATTTATTTAGAATTTTAAAAAACTTTTAGTTAGGGGAAAAGAGCTTTCAGACAATTTTCATTTTAAGTATTGATATGGGTAATAAGTTTTATTCTGCATTTTAAACACTCACATTTAAACCATGTATTCTCTTATGCTTCAATATGCTTTTAGTGTGTGGCATATCAATTTGAATGCTCACATATGATCTGACATGGAAAGAGTTTTACAATCTGCAAAATGTTACACCTATCACTTATCTTTGACCTCCAATGATGACAATGATTCAGAGCCAGTCTGAGGAGTCATGGTTTTTAAATAGCTCACAAGGAAAGGTATGGANAAAAAAAGGCTATGGCTATTTACAGGTGTGGGTGATGTACCTCTATCCCTGAGGGGTTAGAAATCAAATCTCTGTGAAAAAGGTGGTATTTCTTATAGATTACTTTGGATAAATAATTTCACTGTTCTCAGAGACTCCCTTTCCATGGGAGTTATGCAGCAGAAATGCCAGGGCTCACAACAGAAATGAATTTATTGTCATCAAGATTTTCTGACAATCATCTTGAAAAATACTTGGAGCAATAATACACATGAAGCTTCAGGGCTCTGTTTAAGTGAATTAAACAGAGTAGTAGGAAAATGTTTCTTTGTTACAAGATCAAATCACCACATTCTTTGCTGGGCTCCTTTGTGCAGCTACTTCGTATTTAGCCTTACTGCTCAGCCTGTTTATCTTGCACTCAGAATATTTATCATGCACTCAGCTGAACTGAGCCAGAACTGTTCAAACAACTGTGAAACAACTTGTGAAGTGTGAAGTGTGCTATTCTGTAGCTCCTTGGAGGGTAAATAGCATGAGTCACGTCAGGAAGAACTTCATATCCTGAATCATGCATTCAAATGTCACCAGCTAGTATCTGGCCATTTCATACAGACGTAAGAGGTGTTTTCTCCACCAGCTTACAAGGTTACAAGAGGCCTCTGCATCTGACAATATCTTCTTTACGTTCACTAAGCAAAGATCAAAAGGGGGAGAATGTAAACACCTTGAAAAAACAGATACTTTTGCAATCTGCTTGTCATTTTGAAAAGGCTTAATGTATAAATGTAATAGAAACAAACTCATTCTACTGAATAAAATGAGTACTGTTCTTCATATTTCTTCCTTTTTAATCTTTTAATGCAGAGGGAAAAGAAGGTAAATGTTAAACAGTTAAAAGCAAATATTTTCTATGGTAGCAGTNATGCTCCTGGCCTGGATGCTTAACTTTTAGATAGTGAATCTCTTTCCATATCAGATCCATTCTTATGGAGCAGTGGTAAGAAAAGAAAAGCTAAGTTGCAAAAGTCTGTATGGAAAGATCTGCAGGCTTACAGTAGGTAATGATCTGCAGAATTAAGAACTGCAGAGCAATTGCAAGCATAATATATATGACTGTATTATTCTGATCCTGCAAGAAACCCGA
This sequence comes from Scytalopus superciliaris, assembly GCA_013400415.1. Taxonomy (NCBI): domain Eukaryota; kingdom Metazoa; phylum Chordata; class Aves; order Passeriformes; family Rhinocryptidae; genus Scytalopus; species Scytalopus superciliaris. The sequence continues at coordinate 116,266 of VXBX01000253.1, read as the reverse complement.
ATGTAACAAAAAAGTACTATTTAAATCAATGCATTTAGTTTTAAGCATAGTGAATAGGCCNTACAGCTGCAGATCTTTGAGCAGAAAGCTGACAGGGGAAGTAGATGTTCACATGGGTGAACTGTGGGCAAAAGACAGATGTCCATGTGCTGCTACCAGACATCAGACACTGTTGCATCGTCTGTATGCCCCATTTCTTCTCCGTGGTGGATGTGAACATGGCCTCCAGAGGACCACTTAAGACATATCCACAGACCACTAAATGAGAGACTGCAGGCTATGCTAGCTGAGGATCAAATATTCTGTCCTACTTTTGTGTTTCTGAAACTCACTGCAAAAATTANTTTAAGCATAGTGAATAGGCCTATTTGTAATCCTACATTTCAATCCTTACAAGCAAGGTATCCTTGCTCAGTCTCTATCAGACTCCAAAGAAAATGATAAATGGAATCAGTGTCTGAAATGCATGAAAAGGAGGAGTTAATAGCAACTGAAAGCTGAATTTTTCTATTGGTGAAACTAAGGCAAGAGGTGCATGAAGCTTTACAACTGTAATATGGTGAATATGCCATAAGCTTTTAAAAAGATTCCTTGTCATTTATAAACAACCTTTCAGAGAAAAATCTACCTTTAACTAGAGAACCAGTTTCCCAGATGTGTCATAATGCAATGTTTTCCTTTTGGTGAGCTCATAGGCTGACAACAGTAAAGGAGTTTAGGTTTTGGAAATAAAAAATCAGTAATGGAATTTGTGGTACTACAAAACTCAAACATGGAGATTAAAAAGAGTTTTGTGACAGGAGTAAGAAAATCAAACCTAGACTGCTTTGTGCTCTCCTGAAGAGAAGTTTATATCTTTCTTTTCATGTACCTGATTCATATGTACCGCTGAAGTGTTTTCTAAAACCACATTTTACAAGAAAAGAATCACCTGTACCAAAAATGCAGCTAAAATATTCATAGTGAACTTTAAGGTAAATTAAGACATGGAACTGGATTATTCCATGGTGTCATCATTTGTTGTTTGCTTTAAAAACAAAGAAAGAAAACCAAAATAATTTGGCAGGTTGTTACAGAACACCACTGATGGGGAGAGTCCTGATGCATCTCACAGTTGCAATAAAGCTGTTGCAAGAATTTAGTAAGTTCAGGCTCCTGAGTCCTAATGCGTAAAAGAAATTGAGAGGTCAAAAATGACAGTTGGTCTTTCACAACAGAAATAGCCAGCTCAATACTTATAGCTGGATCTTAATTCATATTGACAGATTGACAGGAACTTTCAAAGTGGAGCTACAGTTCTTAAAAAACCCTTGTGTGCAATTCAGAAGATGAAAAAAATGGGTCTTACATATACAAAAAAGAGGTTGTAAACAATGAAAGAGCTAGTTCAAGCTGACAGGACAAAAGGGAATGTATTCAAGCTACAGCAAGTGTATATCACATTCAATGCCAGGAAAAGTATTCCAAATTAAATACGCACAAAAAAAGGGAGAAAAAGGAATATTAAAACTTGACTCTTAAATTCCAGTATTATTAATCACTAGTTCTAATCCTGCCAGCAGCATAAAGCTGACCACTCACAATCTCATCTAGTTAAGGACCGGACGAGGAAAGTATTAGTACTATATACTATCCATCTTTTCTTTTGGAAATGAACTTCATAAAAACAAAATCAGAACTGCAAATACTATATGCACACTGCTTGTTATTTCCAGTCACTAAATACCACAGTCTGTAAATAAGGCACACCAAAGACATGCAACTGTCCTGCTCTCAGTGGGAAAATATTGCAAAGTCATAATCTTTCTCAAGGACATGGAAAGTGCTTGAGAAATTCTTGACCTTTTCATAAACATGCAATGCCTCTGGATGTCACTTACATTCATCAGTTATACATTTGTAGCACCAGAAAAGGGAGATCCATTAATTTAAATGGGCATAAAGCGTCTGCTGTTTTCCAGATGATGCATTTGGTTTGAGGAATTTTGGTTGCTGGAGAAAACAGCTCTTCTGTCTGGCCCAGCAAGATATCCTGCATTACTCTTTCCTGGCTGTTCTTACTGACTAGAACTCACAGTGTCCAATGGAGCAATCTGCATTTCCTTTGACATGCAAGTTAGTTACTTCTAGGCAGACAGAGTATTCATTGCAAACAGCCAGGTCTACTTGTTTAGCTACAGTGTCACCCTTGTCTGCAAACCGGGGCAGGGCAGACTGGACTAGTACATTTCATAAACAGCAAGTACTAAAAATTGCTTTATGAAGTCAAATAATTTCCTGTTTATAACTAGGAATTGTGAATGCAAATTGTATATGTCAAGCATTTAAGCTTACTACTTTTGCTGCTCTGGAGTATAAACCAGGAGAAAAGTCAGTCAGAGCCTTTTCACAAGGGCCCACACTATGCTTTATATTTTGTTTGTATTTTGTTTTGTTTTAGTCTTTTTTTTTCTTTTTTTTTTCCTTTCTTTTTCTTTTTTTTTTTTTTTAATAAAAGTAGATGACCTTATTTTTTGGGCATGAAAGTAAAGTGCTACAGATACCAGAGTGCCATAACTTCTGCCTACAGCTGGCTTTCTACAAGAGTTTTTGGAAATATTGCTAAAAGTGTTTTGCTAAGCTTGACTGCTTAGCAGGAACCATGGGGATTACCCAAACATAATGTATACAGAACACTGTGCTGCCATCACACAACTGTGTACACTGCCGAGTCTGTGTGTCAGTCATTCACTCCAGAAACATTAAACACAAAGATGGGAGTGGAGAAAGTAGCAACCTAACACTTTAAAACCTAAGCAGCATTATTAGGAGACTTCAGGCTTGAAAGTGATGCTTTTGAACTGGACATACTTACCTGGCATAGTTGTGAGACTCTGAATAAATAAACAAGAATTTTGCCTGTGCTTTTTGCATGCCAGTAGCTTTACAAATAGTCAGTTTAAAAGATCATTGCCACAGGCATTGCTTAAATAATTTTATATATATATATATAAGTATATATGTATATATGTATTATCTATGTCTATGTGTGCGTACCAAAGCATGTTAAACAAAAGCCCTAAGAATATTTAAAAATCCCCATAGATTACTCCATTATTTATTTTCTAAGATGTTGTATTTTTAATTAATCACTTCAGAAATCGAAGCTGTCAGTGACCTTTTAAAATGACTATACATTTACAGCACACTGTTAGATTAATATTGATTTTTTTCCCCCTCCACTGCAAGCAAAGTTTAGACAATTAGCTTTCATACTGAGAAATAATTATCAAGCTTCACTTTTGCTTCTTAAAAGTTCACAGTTAGGCCTTTTGATTTTGAGCTTTTTTTTCAGTTGTTAAGTCCGAGTAACCAAGCAACTGTGTGCAGAAATTAACCTTTTTATTATATTATGTACTGTAGTAGTAAAGCTTGTTTGAAGTGCATGAAAAAAAAAGTTAGTGAAATTACAGGAAGAACAATCTAAAATAGCAATAATAGGTGCATTCACTGTGCATCTGAGAGGAGGAGGGGGAAAAAAAAAAGAGTTTTCACTCATTTTGGCCTAAAACATATTCAGGTTTCCAGGACTCTGACATCAGAACCCAGATAACACTGGCTAGAACCATAGGGCTTTACAATAAAAGCTAAAATATTGACCATATGATGGCAAAAAGTCTTTTATTCTGCGGTTAACTTATTCTCTTCTAGCTACTCTCTGATGAAGTTGGTGGTGCTGTGGAGGATGATCTCCTTCTTCTTGACAAAGATCGTGATCGTTCAGCACTGTAGGCAACTTGCTTATCATAATTTTGTATCTGAGACTCGAGGAATTCTCTCTGTTGCTGGCTGATTGTCTGGCTAATCAGTCCAGGGAGAGCTTGAATGCTACCAATTAAAGTTTCCAGTTTAGTTTCCAGAGTAACAATTCTCTTCTCAAAATCTTCGCTTCTTTCATTTAAGTCAGAAATCATGTCATACATGATGTTTTGAGTCTGAAAGTAGAAGGATGTAAATAAAGATTTAGAGACCTTACAAATATTGTAATAAGTAGCACAGCTCTACAAGGGTTTGTTTGTAAATGTTTTGCACCTCACAAAAAGAAAAGGACATGATTATTATAATAGTATCTAGTCTTAGGAAATAATTTTCCTTGTAGATTAAACTACAGTAGAGTACACTTTCCACTACATATGTTGAGCAGAAATGTAATATATTTTGACTAGTATTTTAGATATCAAAGTCTAAATGAATTAGAGAAAAGACCAGACCTTTTTGGAAATTCAGGTGCTTGGGAATGCACCAGGCTAAGCTTTCTGAGCAGTCAGTTGTGTAAGCCACAAGGAGACTGAAGGCTCCAAAGCTATGCTCTGTCCTTGACTGTTCGTGATTCTGGATTTAGACACCTTCATTCTTCTAAGCAGAACACAAATGTTGTTTATTTGTTCTCTCCTTAAACCCAGCAGATTTTCTTGAATTGGTAGCAAGAGTAGTTGGGTGGATTGTTTTTGAAAGATAGTACAAAGAGTAAAAACTCAATTGCATGCTTCTCTCTTTCTGCAATGCCCAATCTATCTGCCCTCTACAAAACTCTTTTTGTTTACAGCAAATATATAGAGTATACTTTAAAATACCACAGTGGCCAGTAAAAACATAATCTGAAATGTGTTACTTTACAGAGAATTGCAGTTGATTAACAATCATGACTGAATTTCTCCTCTTAAAGACTGAGACTTCAGCTTACTTTGAGTAAAAACTGGATGTAATCCAGAAGATAAACAGGTTGAAGTTTATAAACCATCCAAAGGAAAGAAAAATTAATTGCATGAGTGACCGAGTGTCTGAAGCATAAAGCACTTCAGTACAAGATGAGTGTTGACAACATATTTCTCTGCCTCCTGTTTCACTCTTGAAAGGGAAATAGTCTACAATAAATAGTATCTTAGAAGTCCTTATTAGTTGCCAGAAGCTTAGACTTTATTGTATTTTCATAAGCTGAAGCTGTCAGGTGGTTCTACATAGCAAGAGAGGAATGAACACTGAAGAGTTTAATCTCTGCTTTGATGTCCTTTAAATGTAGGAGGATTTTGAGGTAAATGAAAAGGTATAGAAGAAACCCTCACAAAGAGTCCACTAACATATCTAATGTAGCCTCAAATTAAGATCACAGGTCTAATGAGAAATCTGAAAAGCTATCAGCTCAGACTTCTAGCTGTTTAGTTATTATTTTCTATTAATGACAAATCCCTGCAACAATAAACAAGCAGTTTGCAACTGAATAGCCTTTTACCTCAACTCAAATGGTTTAAAAAAGATTAATAAAGTCTTATGATATATTGACAAAGTAGGCAGCTATTATTCATTATAAAAACTGAAGTAAATGTTGATTTAAATTTACTTGTCTAAAGCCAGTGATGCATAAGACAATAGAAAAACTCTAATTCCAGTCTAGGTAGAGGCTGTGTCCCACGGTCTGTCACAGCACAGTCACTAGCTGGCAAATCTCTTTACTACACAGCACTACACCACTACAACCCACTCACAGATCAGCATTTACCACGACCACTGCAGTCACTTCAGGAGCTCTCAGGATCAGCCTCTGAATTCTGAAGTCTTTTTCAAGTGTACAAAAAAATAAATAAATACAGTACATTCAAACTTTAGTCAGAGCCATAAATTTTCATTCAGTAGGTGCTACCACAAAACACACACGTATTTTCATTTGCTACAAACAATAATCTTGTTAACACTATTTGCACATATTATGCATAACATTTTCACTTACAAACTCTTTATTTTTATGAATATGGGATGAATGTTAAAACAACAGTAACTGCCTACTAACCTTTGCCAGGTCCACCAAAGTGTTGGCTTGATCATTCAGTTTCCTTTGTTCCATTTTTACACTTCGTAATCTAAAAAGTGGAATTTTAAGTCAGAATTCTTTTTTCTATGTTGTCATATTAGAATTTCTAAAGAGCATGCACAAAACTTACAAGAGCAAATAATTGCACGAACAATGCCTTGACTACTTTGTGTAGAGTCAGAATTGGTCATGTGCCTGCTACAATGAGAAGCATGCTTCTTCCACACCGCAAAAAAGAAAGAGCAAGGAAATGTGATGTCCTCGAGAATACCATTTGCCATGGTCAAAGTTGAATTCAAAAAGGGAGATAACATTTTATCCAGACTACATGAAAGAAAGCCAAAACATTCCTCAAAGCCTCAGTATCGTGACAAGTAGATATAGGAAGAAACATAGAACAACTGGTTTTTTTGTCATTATTGTTGTAGCAATCAAGAATCTTCCCATGCCTACATGACTAGATACAGGTATTAGCCCTGTTCTGTCGGAAATGGATTGAGTTAGCAGGTGTTTCAACCTGATGGAAATACAGTGATAAGTGAGTTTCTCCTTACTTTAAACAAACTTTCATCTGATCAGCAGCTAAATAACCAACATACTTGCCAATACATTTGATTTTCTTAGATGATTTGTGAATCTAAATATGATCACATTTTAAATTTACATCAGACATTCCCTTTCAATGCGCTATTTGAATTACAGCACTGAAAAACTATGAAAGAAGCAGCAAGGGTATATTTTTTTCTTTGATGTGTACCCATCTGCATTATTATTAGTTATGCATATTCTTTGAAACATATAAACATAAACACATGACTTTTCTCATGTGTCCACTGGTACAAAACCCATGGTCTCCAAATTAAGTACTAGAGGAGTGGTTTGTAGATGTGATTTTCACAAATAAGTAATTTCTCCCTTAAGTACGAGTCATTTGTTCAGCATTTCAAAACAGATAAATACTTGGGCTTTCAATGACTTTCGTGGTGGCTGTTCTAAGCAGGAAAGAGTACTTTTCAAAAACAATATACTGATTTATAAACAATGAGTGATGAGATACCATTTCAGTCCACCGGTATGTCAAGGCCAACCAAGAGAGCAATTTGGTTAGCTGTCACATGGAAGTAAGTTTGGCAGCATTTTGTGGCAGGTGGGTTGCTAGTACATTTTCTGCCTATTTCTCAGCGATAGTATTACTAAGAAAGCTAGTTTAAAGAAAGGCTTCTTGCAGATATTCCAAAATCAGAAAGTTTCTATTCATATCTTTAGTTTACAAGCATTTCCCTTCATATCTAGGCTAACCGCCATGAGAAAATAAGTTGTGGAGAGTGAAATATCATTTAAAAATATCTTTTAAAAATAAATGGAAATAACTCTGTTAAGGTAGAAATGAATTATTCACACAAAATTGGCATTCCAACAGCTTGTTACTTGAATGACATATGCTCTTCTTCCCCTGGAAGCTTCTTTCAGAGCACAACATAAATGCAAACTGTAGTAATGGTGCTTTCAGAGTTAAGCAGGAGTTTTTTAAAGCAGAAAATATGGAGGAGTTTCCAAGGCATGGAATTTTATCATTAAAATCTCAGAACAGAATAATTACTCACAGGTGAGTATGTAATAATGATTTGACTGGAGAATGACAACTCCAGTTTTTTGATGAGCATCTCTAAAATAATTTACAGAATGTATGTTTTCTACTTTTCTTAACATTCATTGACTCATCTGTCTGGAAATTAGTATTATATTTTTCAAATTCCAGGAAATCCATTTTTGCTGTAGTAATACATGTACCAGTTTACATCAGTGTAATAACTCTTCATGGTAATGAACTCAACACCTATGACAAGCTGTAAGAATGTATAGGTAGTGGCAAGTCTTTAGCTGCAGCAGCTGGATTTAAAGAAAACCATCAGACTTTCATTGTTAAATCCATTATGAGAAAATTTGGATTTTATGAACATCACTTATCACAGAAAAAGATCATGACTCTGGATCGCGTTTCCATGGTAGCAATCAGACCACTGAAGTTCACAAATAACTCTACTTTTTGCATGCAGACAGTGGTAAATTCTGCAAATTTAGAAAGGAACAGCTTATACAACTTACTTCCGAGCTCTATTTTCATTTTGGTGAAAAAAAAAAAAGACAAAACAAAAGAAAACAAAGTGTAAAATATACTAAAACAACCAAATGAGCACAGTGGGCTCGATTCAGGAGGTGAAAAGTCCTAAGGGGTGTATACTTCTTTCAATCAATAGCTGCCTGAGGAGCAGTCTAACTCCCTTGCTATCATGACAAAGGAACTCACAAATAACTTCAAACCTTCTCATTAATCTGCAGATTTTCTTATTCATACAATCCATAACATGCCTTTTAATATTATCATTCAGATGATTTCACCTTCATCGTATCTAGTGTGCACAAGAAGCAAAAAAAGACCCAGACCAGCTGAAGGCATTTTACAGCTGTGACTGTGACTTTGAGACTGTTAACACGATCTGCTCTAGTTCCTTTTAGAAAACTGGCCCTGCAGTGTCACTCCTTTTATTTCTGTCACCAACAAAGGTGGTAGAAAGGTGAAGGAGGGGAATGAAGCAAAACTTAAGAATCCAGAAAGATGGAAAACTGTCTTGAGAAAACTTGAGAAAAGTTTAAAATGCAAAGGGATAAAATATTAATTTGCATCCATCTACTCATCTACAGCAGGAGCAAGCAAACTGCTAGAGCAATGTTTTCATCCATGATGCGTCCTTCAGCACACTGAGAAAATTATCTTTAGTTTGTTTGTTTGTTTTCTTAAATACAAAAGTTTGGGGGCTAGAGTCCAAAGTGCTAAAGGAAAGAGGGAAGTCTAGCTGTCACAGAAAAAATTACTGCTGCCACCTTCTTCACCTAATTCATTAATTTTTAAGGGAGAAGTGCAGAACAACACTACACATCCTGCAGAGCTCTTGAATGATATATAAAGCTGGAGATCGAGCCTGCTGTGGTTTTTAGTTTCTTCTCCGAACATATGTGTGTGTACACACATAGACACACATGCAGACACACACACAGAGAAAATAAACAGCCAGGTTAGAACGTGGAGGAATAACCTTTGCAATCAAGGATTCAAGCCCAGCAAAGGATGTGCAGGACATGCCATCCTCTGTCCCAAACCCCCTGTCACTCCTCTCTAGCTCCCAATCCTTTAAGCTAAACAGAATGACCAAGCTGCCAAAATATACCTTTTATATCCACTTAAAAGTGTGGACATAAACTTTTGTTGACTTTTTATTTCTTGAAGTATTTCCACAGTAGCACAGTAGCATTTAATCCTGCAAGTTTGCTAAATATAGCAATCAAGGTTTATAGAATACTTCATATCTTAAACTTAGCTACCCATTGCTTTAAAGCATTGCTATGAAACAGAGAACGAATGACTGTTAACCTAAATTTTACTAACATGAAATGTGTTAACCTGGCCTGTCCTTCGTCTTTCCTGACAGATGACACATAGATGTTCTTTTCATGATAGATGCTTACTTCCATATCTTCACTGATTGGCTTAGACATAGAACTACACTTGAAAGTTATCAAACCATCAGTTTGAAATTAAACTTACTTCATTTATGCACATCTTCCTTGTATTTCATGGGAACTAATTTCACAGGCTATACAAATGGCTGCCACAGGTTGGATGGGGACAACAAATAGAACAGACAAATAGGTTCTGACCACTCCACAAGAATTCTGGTCCCTGGGGAAAAAAGTTTCTTTTTTTTTTTTTTCCTCCTATGTAGTTCAAGGGAGAGTAACGGAACCACTGTGAAATTCTGCTGGTTTTGATGTGCTTTATGACAAATATGTACTACAAATGTTCAATAAACACATAATCTGGCAATACCATGGTACAACTTAATCCTACTACTGGTTTTAGGTCTCAAGCTCATTTTTGTTTCCTCAAGTAGAGAGGACAAATTCATTTGAGTAATGCCAGCAGTGCTCAAAGGTCACATGATTGTTGGCATATACTCCCATTTTCTAGAACAGATGTCAGGGGTCATAGATTACATACCAGCATTTGATCTTATGCACTGAGAATACATAGTGGAGAGACACAACTAGATTCTGTTGGGCTGTGCAACGATGCTTGATGAATATGCTTTTCATTCAACACTACATACATACTCATAGGCTCTCTTCTATCACATAATTCTGATTTTAAAATATTAAAACATCTACCACAAAGAAAATGCTTTTTATTTGCTTCTGTGTATTGTAGCATCTTACTACCTGAAACCAAATGAGTAGCAACAAAGGATACCCTTAGTGGCAAAGAACAAAAAAAATCTTAGATAATTCAAGAAGAATAGGAAACTTCTAAAAGAACATTAGAAAGTTTATATGGACATAAATAGCCAGCATTTTTTTTTTTAATTGTAAGCAGGTAAAACCTTATCTTTGTCTTATTCTTAAGAGAAAAATCAATGTCAAGTACAACCTTCTATGAAGGGGAGGGATGGTGGGGGAAGAGGAGAGAGGGGCAGGATGGGACATGGGGACTAAGAGTAACTAGGAAGGAGGAGACTAACAGAGAAAACACTTTGAGAGGAAAATCAAAGCAAAATAGTACTTACTGATGAATAGCTTGCAAGAATTTGCGCTGATGTTTCCTTACTTTTGCATGGTCTATCTTTTTAACCAGCTTTGTGTTTTTATAAATTAACCATGTTTCCCTGAGTACATTGGCTGCTGCATTTTTCACCTGTTTAATAAAAGAAAAACACCAAGCTGACAAAAGTAGTATTGTGTTATGTTTTCACTTTTCTGGTATAACCTCTTCCTAGAGCTCTTAACATGCTGCCTTTACTGTGGGAAGTAGATACATCAAGATGCTGCAGCAGTGAGGGGTCCAAGCAGTAACTGGATTAAGGGGACTGCTGAGCAATTTCCTTACTTATAGATGTGATATTTGGATCAAATCTTTTTGCATCCAGAAATAATTATTCCCTCTTCAAAGACTTAGCACTGTTGGGCATTTATGGCAATAAAAATTACAGTGAGGAAATACTAATGCATTATCTGTATGGTAATTAAATGTTTTTAATAGGATCGTAACATTTCTCTTGTTCTGTGGTTAGTACTTCTTAATTCCTTTAGCAATTTAACAGTCTTTTGAACTTCCAGAGCTGTTTGAACAGGTTAGGGTTTTTTTAGCATGCGTGGTTTGGGTTTTCTTTGTGTTTTTTTTTAGTTTGGTTTTTTTGCCTCCTTTTTTTTTTTTTTTTTTTTTTTTAAAGGAGGTTGGTGAGACTTAAGGTTGTGCAAGACATACTTTGATCTGCACNTCATTCTCTGAGGACATGAAAAATCTTGTCAATTAATGTGAGAAGAGTTCTATTTCATGACTGCTTTATTTTTTTAAATGAGGCTTTCCATAAAATGTCAAAGGTAAGAGTACATACATTTCTTTTTTAGGCCCTCCAAAATTTTCAAGAATGCTTGAAAACAACAGAGAAATAATTTCGGTGCAATGTTGATTAGTGGCAGATTGACTAGGTTACTTGCAAGGGAAAATTGTCTTTATTATTCATCTTTGTTTTCTCTCCCTCCAGCTTTACATCATTCCAGTCACTGCAATGTCAGAGCTAAGTCAAAGTAAAGTCTAAGTAAAGGCATAGCAGGGATGTCATGCAATAGCTCTTCCCAGCAAGACGTCCCCACCCTGTACCTTTAAGTGTTGGATAACTCTGGTAGTCTCTTCAGTGGAAGCACATTCACATTTTAGAGAACTCCTCACAATCTCTAACTACCCCTTGCACTTCCACATGGTATGGCTATCTCCAGGCTGTGAGAAAAGCTCTCTAGCTCCCACACAATGATTTGTGGCCTGATGTGCATCTCAGATTCATTTACTTGGTTTGCTTTCCATGTGCTTTCAGTTTCATGAGTTTGAAGCTACCAAAGAACCACTTGGATAAAGTGTTAGACTGATATTTAGATTTATATGAAGAATAGATGAACTGAATAAACTTTAAAAGACATAAATGAACACCAGGCTAAAAATCTGGTCAATCGCTACTAAACATTTTTTTCTTCTAAAAGACATTTTGAGGTCAGCTGTCAGACTACACTAGAAAAGGGATTGTGTTAGGAAGGGACAAATTGTTCTGACCATAAAAGGAGTGTGAATCAACAAGCTCAGAAAAACATTTCATATCAGACACCCTACTATACCTGTATGACTGCCGTCCTGCTCACCCTTAGTCTTTCCCCACTGTGACTGCTCAAAGGAGATTCAGGTTATTAGTGGTGACCAGCATAGAAATGAGAGAGCCTGCACAACCAGAGCAGTGTGCTGAGAAACACAGCATGTGGAGACATGACACGGCTCTGGCAGAGAAGGACCTGTGTCAGCACAGTGCTGATGGAGCTGTGCCAAGGCAGCCACCCTACGCTCCTCCTCGCCTGGAGCAGAACTGTTGTTTCCATCTCAGGCACTGACATCCCTCTGCATCTATCAGTAAGGAGAAACTCTGCTGAGCTCCTGTTGTGAGTGTACAAACCTTTATCTCCACATTGGCTCATCTCAATAATGAAGATTAAACAAGTGCAGCTACTACTTATGTTCTTTTTCTCCTAACATTGACTTGCCTTATTTAAGTAAATAAGGATTCCTACTCCTTGTTTGCTGTATTTTCTTTCATTTAAAATACTTTTATAAACACTAGTGATTTCTATTTTTTTTAAATAATCTCCTCTAAAAATATTATATACAAACATCTTTTTAGGCTTTTCGGTACTGTGTGTTGCTAAATAAACCCTGTGTTGAGTATAAAAAGCAGTTGGAAAGACTGTCTTCCTCACAAACCCTGAATATATTGTTTCCTTAGAACATCTCTCATAGCTTGAAATGCTCGTATGTATCAGACATTTCATCTATTTTAGCTAACAGAAAAAACCCCAAAACCCCATTATTCTCATATGTCACACAAAATGTTTTAGTTTAATACAACAATCTAGTTTCACTGCAATTAACTGCTGATAACATCAATTATCTTCCAGCTACAAGGAATCTCTATAGAACTTTCAAATTCTCAAAATTTGCTAAGAACTTGTAGTTGCCCTCAGTTCAGAATAAACTTAAGGCATTCAATTTCTACTCTTTCAAAATCACACCCATGAAAAGCTGAGCAGGAGAACCGAGCAGGAGACTACTTAGAACAAATGCAGAAATAAATTAATACACATTTCCTTTTCAGTTGTGAATATAAAGTGTAACTTACTCTTTTAGTTAGCTGGGTGTCCATCATGAAATTATGCACATGTTTTTCAGCTTTGGTAAGTTCTAACTTCCTTGCCACCACAGCTACCACCAGTGCAGTGCACCCAGCACCCTGAAAACAATAAAACAAACCCCCAAGATGTTACTGCAGCGTTTTGCAGGGCTTTGAGAGCAAGTTTCTCCTTTGCTGTAGAAGTATGGCAGGCATCAGGTGATTCATCCCTGGTAAATACAGTGAACACACTACTGCTATTTCATTTAAGAGTAATATGAAAAGTCAGTAATTACAGGCTGGTAAACTGTCAAAGCATCAAAATAATTAGTGACTGACATAATTTAAATACTCTACTTTTTCTTTCCTCTGCAGGGGTTGAAAATTTAAACACATCCCATTTCTAGTGCATAAACAAAGGGGGTGATCAAAGCAACCTTTAAACCCCAGAATATCAGTAAATAAATGCAAAATACTCTGTTCTGAAAAATTTTCTCAAGGTTACAGCAATTGCTAAAGAGAAAATAAGATTAGATTAGTATTTAACACACACATACAAAAAGAAAAGGTTTCTTAGGGTTTTAGGGCCTAAAAATAATAATGAAATTAATATTTAATCACTTTAATATTTTTCTGTCTTTTTCTGAGTCCTTCAGTGATCTTATCCTGTATTATTTCTCCTTATCTCATTACCATTTAAAACAGCACACATACGTAAGAAAATTTCTTCAAAACTTGGATGGAGAAAACATCACTTTTCAAATTTGTGCTGTGTATATCTATATGCATGCATGTATACACATGGACATGCATGTTCCAAACAGGCCAGTAAGAGCAGGTGCCTGTCCCTTTGAAATGACAGGGTCTTTATCAGCATCACAAATTTAAACAGGTTTTTTTGGGGTGATGGTGAAAAGGAAAGGAGGCTAAAATAAGCCAGATAATAAGAAGCAGTGCATATTATACACATCTAGAGGTATCATTTATTTTACATTGTTTTTAAATTCTGTTGCCTTAGTATTTATTTTTTGATTAACCAATGCTTACAGGTTCTTTTTAAAAAGTTATAAAAATCTTATTAAATAAACAAGGCTGTGTTTAACTTGCAGGCTTATTCCAATCTAGTTGCTATTGCACTTGTGTCACTCTCCAATATAAAGCAGTCTCACACTGCATATTGAAGGCTACCACATTTTCATCCACAGGGCTTTCTTCTACTCATTCTGTATTTCTCACATAAATTTATTCTTTCTCTATCCCCCATGCCTATAAGAGGTTTACTCTCTCCAGAAAATCCAGAAGAAATCTCTTAATCTAGCTTCCAAAATACAAAAGCCATTAACAAACACTTAGAGAGTAGAAAATAATTAACTCACTGGAAACCCTTATTCACATAGCATCCTCAAAAAATGAATCTTCTCCCTCTGTGTACTGAGGCACACAATGAATTTTGTGAAAGCCTCCAATTAATTATTTCTCCATTCCCCTAGTAGATTGTTCCAAGAAACTCATCTGCTCTTTTACAAGCACCTAATTCTCTGCAAATAGTTGTTACCTCCCAAAGCTTCTACCTGCAGCTGCTCTCAGTATTCCCTCAAATGAGTCCCTTGCAATATTGCTGCATTTCCTGCTTCTCTCCTGTCCTCAATACTAACCCTTTAAGATTTGCTATTCTCTCTCCCTCTCTTCCCCAACCTGTGCAAACAGAAGTCCACAGCAAGTTACTTAAGTCTTGCTCTCTCCATGAGGTAAGTCAAAATGGGGATAGAAGTTCCTTTGCTTTTCCAGATAGTATTGAATAGCCTATGTGGCTCAAGGCTCAAGGCTAAGCACTTCAGAAATCTACTGAGCCTTCTAAGAGGACTAGGCAGGAGATGTGCCACCTTCCCAGAAAACAGACAGCACTTTTTAGGTCTTCTTCCTGACAAGGGAAATGCTAATATGCAGAAGACGTCTCTGTGGGCAAATAAATTAATAAATTACCCCATACAATACCAAGAAAATGAAGAAAAAAGCAGATATCTTTTGGTCCATTATGTCAGGAAAATCAGAGCCAGATGTTGATTTAATGACATAACTGGAGTTCTGCTTGCTTCCAGCAAAAATGCTAAAATGGAACAAGCTTATTAATATAGACCCACTGGCACAAAGCAGCTGTTTATGCAAATTTACAGGAGAGAAATACTAGACCATCCTTTCCCAGTGCTCCTCAGAAAGGCTAGAGGAATGGTGACAGGTAAAAGGAGTTTGGTTTGAGGTGAAACTGTTCCAGCCTGTCTGATTAACTCACATGCTTTTTCAGAGTGACATGGCATTATAAGGGCCAAATGCTGCTAAAAACAGTTGCTTTATGTCTCCACATGAAATATACTGCCTGCAGCAGCAGAACACTATCACTGGCAAGCTATGACAGCCACCTCTGTGGTGTATATGCACAGCTATCTTACTCATCTTCAGAACAGCTTATTGAGATGGCAAGGCATTCCAGATTCAAGTTAAACCTCTTGGTTTTGTGGTATATGATGGAATCTCAGGATATGAAAATGAGCTCTCTTTGTATTTCTGCTAAAGTAGAAAGTATTATACTATCCATATGTTTGCGTTTTGCAGTACCTTGAAGAAAAAAAATTACTCTTATAACACCATCTGAAAATTATGGAAATTCCACTTAAACTGTATGATGCTAATTAATACTTTTGTTATAGTGCTCGACCATATTACATGGCTCTTCCCAAAGAGGTCAGCATTGTTAAAAATACTAATAAAGTGAGAATGATCCAGAATTGTAGACATTAAATAAAGGTGATACCATTACTTTAAAATGGTAGCAATTTAAGTATAAAACTTGTCATGTTTTTTGAATATCCTCATTCACATGAAGATCAGTAGCTCAGAATGAAACTAATTGTCGAATGATGATGAATGTGTGTTCTACTGGTTGGCTGCTTACTCATGTTAGGATTAGGAGGTTAGTTACTAGGATTCAGAATATTAATTGGGACAGTGGTCGAAAAGTCACTGTCCGTTGTTTTGATATGTGAAGGAATGGGATAAGGAATAAGATTGACACAGAGGTGGCAAGAACTAATACTCCGCCTAGTTTGTTGGGAATAGATTGTAGGATGGCATACGCAAATAGGAAGTATCATTCTGTTTTAATATGTGGAGGGGTTACTAGTGGATTTGCTGGTGTGAAGTTTTCTGAATCTCCTAGAAGGTTAGGTGAAAATATTGCTAGGGTTATTAGTGGACATAGTATAGCTATGAAGCCTAGGATGTCTTTAGGAGAGAAGTAGGGGTGGAATGGATTTTGTTGGAAGGGATTTTGTCGCACTCTGATGGAATGCCTAGGGGATTATTTGCACTGGTTTCATGGAAGAAGGTTAGATGGACAAATGTAAGTCCTGCGATAATGAATGGGAGGAGGAAGTGAAGGGNGTCTGCTGTGTAGTGTATTGCTACTAGGAGACCTGTGATGATTTGTGTTGTGAGACAAATGCCAAGGAGGGATCTGAAGTTTCATCAGGCTGAAATATTAGACAGGGTTGGTAGGTCAATCAGGGAATTGTTGACTATTTTTAAAAGAGGGTGGTGTTTTCGAATGTTGGGTGCCATTAATTTCTAAGTCTGTTGGAGGATGGAATTAGGATGATTAGGATTGATAGGATGAAGGATCCTAGATATGATTTGATTAATCTGGTGTGTAGGGTGGTTGAGGTTTTGGTTATTTTGAGTTGTGTGGTTGATAGTCCTTTGGGGCCTATTATTTTGTATCAGGACAAGTCGATTAGATGGGATGCAATTTTTTGTCCATTGATTAGTAGTTTGATAGAGCTGAGGCAATGTGTTAGGGGGCTGAAGTAGTCTAGGTTCGATGAGAAATTCAGGAGTGGATTTTGTTCGGGCTTGATTAGGACGTGCGTTATTTTTGATAGTTCTAGTGCTAGGATAATGCCGAGTGTTGTAACGATGATGGCGGTGTTTTTTGTGTGTAGTGGTATTGTTATTGGGGGAGTTTTTGTGGGGAGGATGTATGAAGTGATTAGAAGATTCGTTATAATGCTTCCTAGGGCAAGTCAGGTAATGGGGTTGGTAATCGAAGGGTTGTTTTCATTGATGGGGATTGGGGGAATGCGGGTAAAGCCTGTTTGGACTAGTAAGGATATATGTAGGCTGTAAGTGGCGGTAAATGACGTGGCTAAGAGTATTAGGAGGAGGGCTCAGGTGTTTAGGTAGGATGTGTTTATGCTTTCAATAATGAGGTCTTTTGAGTAGAATCCTGCCAGGATTGGGGTTCCTCTGAGAGCTAAGTTGCCAATGGTTAAACATGAGATTGTAGTTAGGAGTATGTCCTCCTATTTTTTGAATGTCTTCTTCTCCATTTAGGTTGCGGATAATTGACCTGGAACAAAGGAATAGTATGGCTTTGAAAAATGTGTGGGTTGAGATGTGTAGAAATGCTAGCTGGGGAAGGTCTAGTCTGATTGCTACTAATTATTAATCCTAGTTGACTTGAGGTGGAGAAAGCAATAATTTTTTTGATGTTGTTTTGGGTCAGGGCACATGTAGCAGCAAATAGGGTGGAGATGGCACCTAGACAAAGACATAGAGTTAGGGCTGTTTGGTTGTTGTGGAGTATGGGGTGTGTGTGGATAAGAAGAAAAATTCCAGCTACTACTATGGTGCTGGAATGAAGTAGGGTGGAAACTAGGGTTGGACCTTCTATGCCGGCGGGGAATCACAGGTGAAGGCCGAATTGGGCTGATTTTCCTGTGGCAAACAGAATTAATCCTAGCAGGGGGAGGAGAGGGGTTTGGCTCTGGGAGTAGGGTTGTTGGAGTTATCAGGAATTTCATGTGGAAGCTAATCAGGCTACACATAGGATAAGGCAGATGTCTCCAATGCGGTTGTATTGTACGGCTTGTGCGGCTGTGTTAGCTTCTGCTTGGCCATGTCATCATCCCATTAGTAAGAAGGATATGATTCCAACTCCTTCTCAGCCAATAAGAGTGAATATGTTGTTGGTGATAGTAAGAACTATTATCGCGATTAAAAAAGTTGGGAGGTAGAACAAGAATTTTGTGGTTTGTGGTTCTGAAGCCATGTACCATGTTGCGAATTGTAAAACAGATCAGGTTACAAATAATGCAATGGGGAAGAATGTTATTGAGTACTGGTCTATTTTGAAGCTTAGTGGGATTTTGAAGTTATCAATGAATTTCTATTCTCAAGATAGGGTAATGTTTTCCATGCCTGGATATATGAATAGGGTTGTTGGGATTAGACTAATGAGAAAAGAGGTTTTAACAGTTTGTCTGATGCTGTATGGGGAGTTTTTATAGTTTTTTATTAGGAATGGAAGAAGGGTGGGGGTGAGTAGGGTTGTCAAGGTTAGAAGTAGGGAGATGTTGAGGGTTAATTGGAGATCCACTGCTTTTACTTGGATTTGCACCAAGATAGGTGGTTCCTAAGACCAATGGATTACTATTATCCTTTAAAAGCAAGGGGGCTGAGCTTTTAATCCCAGGTACAAGAATTAGCAGTTCTTGTTGGTTGCGCTGCCGCCTCAGCAGGCAAGAAGAGTTTAACTTCTATCTTTAGGATCACAATCTAATGTTTGGTTTAAAACTATGCTTGCATGAGGGGATTCCAGAAAATGTAATGCACCAGCTACTTATTTATTAAAATTACTTAGTGTAAGTAAAAGCACCCTAATAATTACTTCAACTGCAAGGATGGTTTTTTACAGAATAAAATTCTACAGTCTTGTATCTAGTTACATAATTTTATAATTTCCAACATAATTCCTTTTATGGGGTTTTGAAGTAAATAATAAAGGAAATCACTGCTTCAAGCTCTTCCTTAACTTTCAGGGGAATTATATTTAATATGAAGAAAATTCAAAAGGCAAGAATGCATACATTTTCAACCATAAACCCAGTAATTAATTCTATTTGGAATTTGCACTCATTAGTCAGACCCCTGCTCACCTCTTGCATTACAGAGTTCTTGTGCATTTTGATTTGGTAAGCTGTCTGATTTTAAGGGCACTTAGGACAGAAATTATTACAACACATGCAGGGTAAGCAAATTTGTCACGCCAAAGTTAAGGTCTCACTATACTGCTCATTTGCTCCATTAATGAAAACTAGCAATAACAGAATTAAGCATCCATTAATTTGATGACCTTCAAGTACTCTGTGATCAAGCGTTTGCCAGCAACCATGAATTAGAAAAGCTGATGTACCCGAATTCTTCTGTTTTTCAGAAATCATGCAGAAGCTGAACCAACTTGTCTACCAAAATAGGAAAAGCCCTTAAAGATCCCAGATTTAAAAATAGGCTTCCTTAAAACAAGATCAGGACTCCACTGATGAGCTGAGCAATGTTCATTTCCTATTTGCATGAATTGGAAGATGAAGCACATGAATCTCATCCTGAATGCACAATATTTCTTGTTTTCTGTGAAAAGTTGCATACTAGTGTACAATAAAAGCAAGAAGTCTGAAAATAAATGTATGACATCCTCAGTCCTCTAGCTGAGCAACACAACAAACTCTGGGCTGCACAGTGGCACTAGATCTCTGAAGGTGAGGTAAAACTTGCATTTGTGAGCAGTACAATCTTATAGCATAAAGTTTACAACCATCTACACAGGACAGAACTCTCCTTGATTATCAATCTATTTAACTGTTGTCCTTTATGAAAACACTCTGCTGTGTCTGCAAACAACTTTAGGACATTCTTTGCATCCTTAATTCTAAATATGCTGCTCATGTTCAGGACAAAGAATGATGCCTAAAGTTCAAATACTTATGCAGGTAAGCAAGAGTCTGTGAATGCCATACTTCAGTACCCTCCTTAATTCCTAGAACCCAGAATGAGTTTCCCTGATAGAAAAGTATGGAAAGTGTACATGGACATTTGACTCACATATATATTTAGATACTTGTTAAACAATAGTAGGCTAATCATTCTCTGCATCACAGAAGCCTAAATTATGATTGATATTCCTTAAAAAATTGAATGGAAGAATGGGGTAAAATTGAGGGGGAAAATTGTCAGGCATTGGCTTCTTGATATCAGGCCCATGCTATCAAAGAAGAAAGGTGAAATTAATTGTATTTTAAGTAATATTTTAAGTAGTACTTTAAATTTAGCAGAACAAATAGCTTAAACATGTCTCTCAGGGAAAAAAAAGAAAAAGAAAGCACAACTATTACTTGGTCTTATCTTTCATTTTATCCTCAGGCATCATAAACTATAACTTTCTCTATCTGCACAGTCTCTCCTCTTGGCACTTAGTTCTGAATTACTGTTTTAACAGAGCAAATTATCACTTATACTCATCAGAAATTGCTACAATGGTTATTTCCTTTGCCTGACATTTTTACTATGTTACTCTGCACTGTGTTCATCTAATCCCTTCTCTATGGCATCACATACAGAACATTTGCCTTCAGTTGAGATAGTTTATGATTCCTCGTGGATTTGAGCTCTAAAAAGCTCTTTCAGACAAAATCCTTTTCATCATCTATTTACTCAGAAAAAGCTCTTCATAAGCATATACAAATTTAATGTATAGTTTTCTTTCAAATTCCTCTCCTTTTCTAGGATACTGCTTACTACAAAACCTCATGCAACCAGTGAAGATACATCAGATTCCAGTATGCCAAGATCACATGCTCTTATTTTACATAGTGCCTCCTTATTCCCCATTCCATTTTGGATGGTAAACTGTTTGGAAATTTGGACTATGTATTTACAGTGTCTTTACACAGCACTGGTATCAATAGGATCAAGTGTAAAGAGTCCTATAGTGCTACAGGAATATAAATAACAATAAATAAAGATGGTAGGTCTGTATTATCCAATTATAGCATACACATTATACTGGATGGGACATTGCCTTTTTTCCTCCTTCAGATTCTGCTGTAGATTGCCAAAACTGTATATCAATATACTTACTATAAACCAGCTGAGATGCCTTTTGCAGTCCAATCACAGCCCTCTGTTCTCTTCACTCATGCAGCCCACCCTAAGCTTTCTGCTGCTATCAGCAGACACATAAACCAAACCTGACTAATGCAAAGTTTCTACAGAGAATTTTATATTATGGTAAGCCATAGCAGACACAACCATGGCAGCCAGTGAGAAAAAGCCGGTGCTTCCCAAAATGCATGATGAAAGTGAGGCTATGAAAACTGGATCAAGATCACGCCTTTACTACCACTCGCAAGTGCTAAGACTAAAGGTTCATATAGTGACTGCAAAACTGCAGGGTTCAGACTTCAAGTGAAGTCTAGTATTTACATCTAACATTCTGGTAAAGGTCCAATTTTAGGGATAACCAGAGAGATCCTTTTAACTCTCCAACTAAAGGTTTATCTAAGACAAATAAGGCTTAGCACTGGCTGCATTTTGAGTTAGTACTGAAAGCAGCATGTGGTCAGCAGAGAAACCCTGCAAATGTCAGTTCTTTCTTTGATAAGATTCCAAAATACTTTTACAAGATGACTGCATCGAGCCATTTCTGCAACCACCTGAAGGTTATGTTACATGCCTGAGGGTGCTATTAGTGAGAAGGGAAGCAACACTGTGTATCTGTGCCTCAGCTGCAAGTCTCCTGGCAGCTTTGGTTTACTGGACTGGAAGTGAAGTGCAGTCTTTACTGGTGTCGGTGTCACAAAAATGTCCTGCTATACTTGCCTGTAGCTGAAAGAAGGCAGTTGCCACATTTCTTGCTCACTTCCCTTGGGATCCACTGAGGGAGAGAGAAGGTCCGCTTTGCAGACATATGGTTCTGGTGGGAAATTTAGCTCTGCACCAGAAAAGGCACAACATTCCTCCTGCTGCTCTGCATAAAATGAAAATCCTGTAAGAATTTAAACATGTATTTTGTCCATCTGGCTCTCTAAAAGGTGGACATACAGGACCACCAGGGGAGGGGAAAAATAATAATACTAAAAAATGTTTCTTGAAGTAAAAAAAACCTCTCCAAAACAAGCAATGCATATGTTGAGGGAGGAATCCATCCACAAGACAGACAGAGGCTAGGGAAATGGTGCTATATAAATGTGGTTTTGCATTTGTCATTATTTACTGGAAGAGACGTGTAACCTTGCAAGACTGAAACAAAGTAAGATGAGTAATATGACAACAACTATGCCATCTCAGCCAAAAGGGTGACCTAAAATAGTTTTGCATTATTTATGCTTTCATATATTCAATAGTTGCCTGGCTACTATTGTCTGCACTGGAGTTTGTTTGCAACAATCTAGACTTTTATTGCAACATTTAAATTCCAATCTATACAACAGTAGATGAGCACTTCCTTTACTTCTAATAAGTCCATAAGGTTTTTAGCAATGTTGCAAAAATGAAAATTATGAAGAGCATTAATTGTTGTGTATAAATGTGAAATTGATTAAATACTCTCACACACAGTAATGGGTAGTCGTAAGTGGGGGTGAATTAAACTCCTTGAGTAATGCAAGGTAGATACTAGGAAAGACATCTGGTTCAGCACAGGACATGATGATTTATAACATGATGACAATATCTCTTCTACAGGGGAACCTATAAATGATAGTAGCATTAACTCAGAGAAGCCTGACAATTGAATGCTCCCTCTTGGCTGGGCTTCTGGGGTAAATGTTCAGTGGTTGTAACAGCTAAAAATCTCTGGAGATCAGAACAGTTTATGCCAGTGTGCAAAAAACCTTTTTGCTGAGAAAAAGGTGAAGTCTGATTTCCCTAAATGAGCAGGCTCAGCAGCCTACAAAGCTGATGGGAAATATTACTTTAATAATTCAGAATGATGGCTACTAGTGATGATCTTGTCCAACACCCAGGTTGTTGAGACTACATGTAAAAGGTATATGAAAACTGCTGTATTAAATCTGAAATTACTGCAGATGAAATTAAGATTTTTTTCAAAACAAAGCAGAAGTTTTGCTGTAACAGTCATCAGCTCCATTCACATCTACATAAACAAAGACATCATGGGACAACTCCTACTCACTCAGGAACTAACTGCCTTTGAACTTGCTGAAATGTATTCATAGCTAGACCTAAGTGAGACAGTTCCCTTGTCCTCTGACACTTCAAAAACATCCCTGCTCTAACGTACAAACTAAAGACCTTGCAAGGAACTTTTTTTCATTTAATTTTTATAATTCTAAAATAGGGTTAAAATTTTCAGGAGATTTTGTTTGCTCAAATGGAGGTAGAGTTTCTGTCATTATCTCACATTTCAGATTACTACCCTAATGACTACTACTTTAGGGATCACTTTTTGGAGCTTCTCAACTTGATTTTGATAATTCGTTTTTCTTTACTTCAGTCAGAAATTTCATTCAACAAGCCACAGACATAAAATAATCCCAAACAACATTCCTTACAAGAGTTTCCATTTTTGCAATTTGTTGTGCTGGAACAACAACAGTAAAGGAGCTGAAGAATTTCTGAGCAGCCCAACTTTTAAAATCTTCATCCCTAAGAATTAAATCATCATTAACTGTCTTCCCCATAATAAATTTCTGCTCAGCACACTGTCTACTTAGGTTGTCTATGTTAGAAGGAACAAACACAATCTGTTCTAAAGCCTGATGTCACTTATGTTTATTACTGAATTATCAGCACCACCTGAAATTAATTCTAATGTACATCTGAGATAAGGAACTAAGATGCTACCAATCTGTATGTAAAGCTTTTCACATTTTTTGTATTTTCAGGGAAGTGAAAACTGAGCAGTGTTCTAGATTTTTGAAATTCCTCTCACCCACAAAACTATTCACCACATTTCTCTGAATAGAACTGATCATATCTTTTCAGTTTTTAGAGTATAATTCAAATACATTTTTGTGTTTCCTAAACAACTGTTTCTCCAATGAATTACACAATTAAACAATGTAAACAAAAGTTTTCATAAAATCACACAATGTCTTAGGCATTATTATGCAAAATAATTAATGAACGTTTTGTATATTATCCATAGAAAGTTCCATAAAATAATTTTCATATTTGATTGTTCAAATCTAGTATTTAGCTTCTTTTTCTCTTTTTCAGTACTTATCCCAGAAGACATGCAGACAATGTTAACTATGCAGTTAGAATCTACATTTCCCCCTCTTTTTCTTACAATCTAGTAACTAATAAATTTCAAAGATGATACAGTTCAGATTTTGCTACCAACAAAAATCATACAGTTAAAAGCTATGCTACTCTAGGTGCCATGATCTTCTTCTATACAATTCTCTGTATTTGCTGGTAAGACCAGGCTGAGTCTTCAATAAAACTGTATGCACAAATACCACAATTTAACCTTAGAATAAGAGTCCCTTATTCTCATAATCCCTCATCCTCACTGGTTTTTCATGACTCATAGCAAAGAAACTGTGATTGTGTAGATCTAAATGCAGACTTCCAATGGACATTAAAATCCACAGCATGAGAAGATTTAAAATAAAATCTGATTAATTTTTGGTTCAAAATCTAGAGCTAATAAAAACTAATATCTCTAAATCCAGATTGTGTATATTGACTACATTGCAACTACTCTAATAAGAACTGTTCACCTACATGAGTGGTGTTCAAATCCAGTAGTTAAAAGATGACACTTGAAATTTTTGCAAGAAAAAATTATAATCTTGTCCATCTCTACTGCATAAATTTAGAGAAAATTCCTTATTTATTTGCTTCTTTCACAGCCCTAACAATCTCTTTAAAGTTCATGTCAATAACAGAAGCAATTAAACTGTAATTTCAGCATTAGCAAAGCAGACACTTTGAAATAACAGCTATTTCATTTAAAGCAATCTTCATCAAGCTATACCCAGCCAGCTTGTGACAGGACAATTGCAGCTCATCCATTTTACTTGTAGCAACACGGGTTTGACCTACAGGTCTGCTTCTAACTGTTGGTGGATGGCTCTGCAGAAAGATCCTGCATCCCAAGCTTTGCATCATACAATAAATGCACCAGCTCACCACATAATGCTGTAATTATAAAAGGAAAAATGTCCATTCTCAAACCTTGCAACAGATCCTTTTATTCGGAATTGGAAGAATGGATTGCCATTATTTTATCTTGCATAACTACAAAAGCTTACAGAATTTTGTAAAAACTGTCCATCTCACAGGTCCATATTTATGCATTTTCTCATATCCTCCCAAACTTCCCCCCCCTCCTTACCAATTTCTACTGAGCATCTTTAAATTTTTGCAGATTTCATTATACTCCTCATAAAGCTAAAGCAAGGAAAATTTTGCAAAGCATTCCAAGGCCCTACCTCCAAAAAGCCATTAGGAAAGTAAAAGTGTTGCCTATACAAGCAGTTCTGCCTTGTGAGTGCAGACACAAAATGCTCCACCGGTAGCTGAGATCCCCCTGCTGATGAGGATCTGAGAGATATGCCTGGGTATGCACTGACTACAAAGCATGGTATTTTCAGTAACAGACATAACCCCAATGAGCTGTACGACATGGTGAAGATGTTACGGGTCTCCACATTTCTCTCTCCTGTTCTAATAACAGTGATATCAGTTGTATTTCTATCCATCCATCACACTCTTGAAGACCTACCTAATGTATACAGAGGCTGGAGGGCACCTCTGCTATCTGATTCATAGTACACCTGGCCCACAGTCTACTACTGCTGCCTTGTGAAGTCTCCCTGGAAAAATACTGATGGTAACTGGGGTGAGGTATTCAATTCCCTCTCACTTGTCTGTAAAACTGTCTCTGCTTTAACCCATCTTTATACTGCGCTGTGCCAGTATTTTCATGAAAGTTTGTCATATTTAAGTGTTTTACAAGATCAAAAAGTAAACTGTTCAATATGACAGTGTAGGTTTTTTCACTATTTGCCTTCTTTGTTTTTCCCCACTACATTTTCTACTACATTAATCAGCCTTATTTGCTCTCTTACTCTCAACAACTCTCAAAGCATTTTTCTTTTTGGTATAATCTGAATATATGTAAAATTCTTCCCATTTATCAGCAGTGCACATTGAACCAGTACCTCAAGAGAGTGGTAGTTACAGTTCTGATAGGCAGCACAACTTGATGCCACGAGCAGACTGCACGAAGCCCACTTCCCAGGCTGGAGTACAAGGCAGGGTCCAGCCTGAGCACTCCATTTCTATTGCACAGAAAGTAATTCCTGAGGCAGAACTGGGAGGACAGGCAAGGCACCTGGACTCCTTCTTCATCAAAGGAGCCCTCCATGGGCTACCAGTTCCACAAAGCCAATATTTACTGTTCAGTGATCTGTGTAACTACTCCTGTATTCACAAGTATTTTTATTTATTCTCCATTCCATCCTTTTTAACAGGGACTTTACCCAAAAGCAAACACCTGGTGGTATTTGTTATTAATGACACTAATCCAACAGTGGCTAGGGAGCTACACTTCCTTTCTTAAAATCACATATGCAGTTTCATTTTGCTATATTCATTCAACAATTGTCCTTATGTATCTTTTAATTAGACCACCAATCACTCCTATTGAAATAAAAATCACTAGATCTGTTCTTTTAGGATCTTATATTTTCCACAAATAACATTAATTAGTTACTGTACAAGTTTCAAAAGAGTAGCTGGTTTTAAAGAATGATGTTGATGACATAAGTTTTTTGGTATTGCAGGTTAGGCTGGAAGAGAGTTCACTATCATGCTCATTGTTTCATATTCTGTATCTCTCAGATCCTTTATAAAAACAAAACAAAACAAACAAATAAAAAAAATCCAACAGAGTAATTTTATCATCTGACTTTTTTTCTATCATTCCATAATTTTTTTGCCAAATAATGACACTAATGAAATTAGAAGTGAGGCTTTCAGTATTGTTTTACCTATCATCACATACTAGCTACTGGGATCAATTTTTTTAAGCATGCTATCTATTTCTAGAGGTATTTATCCCAAACTCATTACCATGAGATGCTGACTGGATCCTTTGGGCTTCCAAAGCAGCTGCAAAATTTATAATCATTGAGAAAAAATGATCATAGACACAAAGGTGAGTATCATCCATACATTTCACAACTCTATCTGTTGTGAAAAAGCGATGCCATGTGTGAAAACAGTATGTATAAATCCGTCCTTTAG
Source organism: Scytalopus superciliaris (assembly GCA_013400415.1). Classification (NCBI taxonomy): domain Eukaryota; kingdom Metazoa; phylum Chordata; class Aves; order Passeriformes; family Rhinocryptidae; genus Scytalopus; species Scytalopus superciliaris. The sequence goes on along the minus strand of VXBX01000253.1, from coordinate 89,050 downwards.
TTGCTCATGGAAGCAACTGCCAGAAGTAATCTGAATCCAAATGGTGCTATCATAACTTAAATGACAAATCCATCTTTTTATTTCAGCTTCTATGCGTTTCACTCACAGGTGTATAGACTAACATTTGCAGTAATCTGTACTATGTTTTTCTGTTTTTATTATTACTTTCTTTTCATCATAATAAAATCATAAGTTGACCCCAGATATTTAAAATAACAGTCCAGCTGCTGCTATCATTTGCAGTAGCAGAAATGCATTAGTGTGAAACCAATAGATGATTATTGTCAATACTACTATTCTCATTGCATTTCTGCAGGGTTTTGAAGGCCCTAGATTTCTGTGTAATACTTTTTCACAATGACATTCTGCAAAGTCTTGAATAATTTGAGTGCAAAAAAATTATACCCAGATCTTCAAGTACTAGGTTCTTAATTAACAGTGCTTGGGAAGAAGGAAAGGTTTATAACAGGGTTTTGTCCCCATTCTACACATTCCCATGGCAATACACACTGCTTCTGCATCTCTTTTCCTAACGAATTTATGAGCACATTTTATTGTCTCCGGCATCAAAATCTTACAAAGAAAGAGAAGCAAAGCCAAACGCCCCAGAAGATGGCAGATTTGAGCTCAGTCAACACCCTTTAAAAAAGCCTTCTGAGTCATTCTTCTGCTTTCAGCCTGTACTTTCCAACTGCATTGCAAGTTCTGTTTTTAAGGAGATACACACCTGCCACCATTGACAAAACTTACTGGAAGTCTATCCCAATAAAAGTCAAAGACCTGAAACCCAAGAGATTTTTTTTTTAAGCATTTGCAAAAAAATCTTTATAAACATTACAAAAATGCATTTGTCTGTTTTACTCTCTAGACATAAAATACACACTTATAAACAAGAACTTGACTAAAACATCTGTTCAAAAGGGGCAACAATTTAATACCATCTGCATTCAGCCATAATCCCAATACAGGTGTTTTACCAGAGGTATATATTGGAAATGCATTAGTTATAATCAATGGCCAGAATTCAGAAGAAAGTAGGCACCTTATTCTTATATACAGTATATATGACAATCATTCTGCCTTTCTCATTGACAGGGAAATTTACACAGAAGAGCAAACAAAAGTGGCAGAGTCCTGAACTTGTTTACTTCTAATTTACTGTAGGTATGCATAAATTTCCCAGATGTTAAAATACACTGCCTTACTCCCTAACTTTGACCAAATGGTGCAATACCAAAAAATTAAACCCAGGTATGAAATACACTTAATAAATATATATTGAATATACATAGCCTAACAGTTGCTGCATGGTATCAATGGCAGCAAAACCTCTTAGGTGCAAACTGCACAACATAAATCCACTTAAAGCAATGGAATGTTATGGATAGTATGTTATTAGACTTATAAGAAATAGAGTACAAAACTATGCTCAAGCAAAGGGCTTTAGGAGTTTAGCCACCATCACGTTTCTTTGTCAATAACTTAATTTTAAGAAACAAAAGTCAGAACTGGAGATTCATAATTAGTATTGGTCGAACTACATATGCCCAAAGATGATAAAGATGATACGATATGTTAACATTTAATCAGAGACTCTACAGTGATTTCCAAAGTTATGAATTATGTCACGGTGGAATTTGTTTCTCTGTATTTCATTACACAGCTGCTAAATTTTCCCTGAAGAAGAAAACTCCATTTCATTACCAGGAATGAAAGACTATGGGAGTGGTCTGAATAAGTATATATACTCTACAAGCCAGCAAATATAATCAAAAGTTTCGGGATTAATTGCAGCAAATATTATCTCAAATCTAATTAATAAATTCACTCACCATGATTCCAGTAAGTAAACAGACTCCTTTCCCACAGTATGTATTAGGTACCATATCCCCATATCCAATGGATAGAAAAGTTATTGAAATCAACCACATTGCCCCAAGGAAGTTGCTAGTAACATCCTGTTGATCATGGTATCTGAAAAGAGGAAGAAAACAATTTCTTTATCCTGAAAACATTTGTTAAACTTTTGTGCTGCCAGAAAGAAATTGCGTTAACTGGTCATATGAGCATTCTTGCATTCTAGGTCCTTTTTAAAAATACCTATAAGGAATTAAATAAAAAACCACAAATGCAATTACATCAGCAATAAAGAATCAGAAGGTATAAAAATAGAACCAATAGCAGAGATACTTGTGATAGTTTATAATTTGGTATTTGGTTATTATGATTAAAAAGGTGAAATCTATTTTTTTAATAGAATGTCCTCATCAGGAGTACAGGTCTTACTAATACTCTGCAGTGGTGTAAGACACCAGTTTACTATAGTCGCTGCGGTCTGAGGCAAAAATGAAAGTGTGAAAACATTGAGTACACAAGCAGAGAGCAGAGCACATCTTCATCTCCTTGGCCTAAATGACAGTCTATAATCAGAAATCTAAGCACAAGGTATCCTGTAAATGCTGACTTGGACAACCTACGGTCTACCTTCTCCACCTACATGTTCAAGATAAATAGAAAAGTATGCTATTGTATTTCTCATCATCAAAAGACAGCAGAACCAACCTTTTGTTTAAAGTTAGCTATTAAGTGAAATTTCATTATGTGCCATTTGTTGTCTTAGTTTCAGTATGTTCATTTTCCCCTTATTCAGATTTTCCACAAATTCAGATTAACAATCCTGTCTTCACATGACATTTAGGCATATACCTAATAGATTATGAATATATAAGAACATATTTTAGGTCTAAAAACCTGTTGTCAACACTCAGTCCATGAGAAAAAATTGCCTAATAGCCTAAGAAGGGGAATTTTGCTCCCTGGACAGAGCAGCTCTGCCACAGAGACTCTCTATGGCAGCCACCACAGACTCAAGGTTGCAATCAGCCCTGCAGCGGCTGTGAAGCCTGAAGGTTAACTATATGCTGTTAGATTCCCCAAGGGTATTACTTTAGCCAGTCCCTAAATCCATGTCTTACAGTTGGTCACAGAGGGCCATTAACGAATTAGTTCACAAATCCATAAACAACCTGCTTTCTGTAAATGAAATAATTGCTTGTTTTCTTCCTTCCTGGACTGCAGTCTCAGGGACAGAGCAAGAATGCAGAATGAGCACACTCTCAAGAAATTCCCTATTCTCTCACTTGTAAGATATTCACTATAAATGTCTGTAAAATGCCACCTTCAAAGTCCGACCTATGCCCTGATAATTACAACAATATAAAAATTCTTTGACTAGAGAGAGACCATAGCAATCACTTCAAACAAGTGTGTTCCACATTTCACCTGTATTTTTATCTTTCCTGGTGTCAGTATTGTCTCTCAGATACTTTATACAAGTTTTTGAAGTTCTTTTTTTGTTTTGCCTAGAACAAAACTTAAAACAATGTAGTAGAAGCCACATTTGGAGCCCAAAGGATGACAGTGACACAAGTAATAACCACAACAGCAAGACTAGTAAAAAAAATTACAGCAAATGTCTCATGACCAGAGAGCTCTGCACAATAAAAAACAATCTGTCATTGTTTTTTTTTTTCCAGAGTGCACTAAACATTATGGATTTTATGGATCTTAGCCTTCACGTAACAAACTTAAAAAATAACAGCTGTGAAATACATGGATGCAGAGAGGGAAATGCAGTCATTCCACCCATGAGGCAAGAAGAAAGCCTATGTATTTACCACACTAGTCCCTACAGAGTATTGTGCAAGTGGTATCATGCAAGTGATATGACCCAGAGGGTCTGAATGAGCCTCACAGAAGGGCACTAAAACCACAACATATTCTAAGGCTACCAACTCAGTTAAATACTAATAAATGCTCACATAAATATTTATAATACATTTATTTAATAACTCTTTTTGGATTTTGAACTCAGCCAGTTCCATACTTCAGATAAAAAGCAGGTTTTCCTGTGAGCATGAAAATGCAATGCAATGCTTTTGATTTTTTTTTCTACATTTTGTCCAAATACTTATATCCCTACAAAATTTCAGCCCTATATGGTGATAACTACAGACATCTTAATATGACTGAAAACAGAACATTTAAAGACAGCTCACTGAGTTCCAGAAATAAATGCCATTTTCACACAAAGAATGTCAAAATGCCTCTCAAGCCTTGAACAATACAGGGAAAAGATAATGTAGTCTTTATCCACTTATCTTCCTTTACCCATTTCAGAAAACACACAAGCCAAACAAAGATTCTTTAACAAAGGTGACATAGGGTTAAATTTTAAAACTTTAAAAACTACATCAGAGGTTTTTCAAGTTTCATTGGAGACATGGAGACAATTAAGGTTCCCTAGGTAAACTATTCATTAAAGCCATTTCCATCCATATTTGGTAGGACTGCTGGATTTCCTGCTCTGAGTATTTCACCTGGTTGTGATTTTAAGGTTCTAGTTCAGCAATCAAATGTTGCATGCTTAGCCTAAAAATCATCACCGATACCTATGAATGACTTTACTGTGACTAAGAAGCAAAGGATACTTTGTGCTCTCACTATTGCCTCAACTGCTCAAGCACGGTAGAGGATGCAAATTATCAAATTTGCCTAATTCAATCTTTCAACAAAACCTAAAAACAGCCTCTTGCAACTGTACAGGGAAAGTTGAAGGGGTGACTTCTCAAGTTAAAAATCTGTAAGTAAAATAGAGTCAATCTAAAAGGGTGTCAATCTCCTGATAATCCTACGTCTTCGTCAGATTTACAGAAAAGTGGTTTGCTTCTGTCCTGTATTTTCTGCAACCTCATTCATGATTTTTGAATCTCTGTGGCTAGCAATTCTGGTACGTTTACATTGTTCTGAATTTCATTACAATTGTGGCAGCACACACTTCAAAGTGCTCTACTATACGGGGCACCACTGTCACTTGGGATTCCAGCCTGAAGGAGCAAAGCCAGGGGAGACTATTGCTACTGTGTGACCACAATCATGTAGAAAACCATTACATCTATATCAAATCAGGAAAAGCAATTTCTTAAAAAAGTAGTAATTACAGCTCCTTACTTGTAGAGTCATGGAAATGGCGAAAAATTAACACTGGAAGCATTTAAATTGCTTTGTTTTGAGAAGGGAGAAAGAAACCAAACCATTGCCATTTATTACTTGTTTTCAAAGTTATCCCAGCATTAAAGACTGAACTTCTCCACTTATACAGGAAATAGTAAAATGAACACAGGAGAAGCTGAACTTTCCCATGTTCTTCTATAAGTGCAGCTCTAATGTGTGACACTGAAGTCACCAGGACATCTGAGAAAAGTAATTTCTACCACCGTATCTTTCACTTCATTATTGAGACTATCCCCAGTAGAGCCAATTGCAATGGACATTATACTGAGGAGAAAAGTCATCCACGCAAACAGTTGGAGCAGAGCTGTCTTGCTCACTGTCAGTCATCGTAAGCCACTACAAACATTCCAGCTGGACTGTGAAAGGCAGCTTGAAAGATTTCCTTTCAGCAACAAGTTTTACACAAAACAAATCAACCAAAGTCCAAAACAGAGGTTTTGTCATCATTAATTTTTATTTTGATAAAGGTTTTTATTTTTATAAAGATTTGACTTTTTAAAATTAGAATGACTACAATTCTATTGATACAAATATTTAAAGCCCGCTATGCTTAGTCAATAGAAACTTGAACTAGAAATACGGTGAGTCACTTGAAAATAAGAGCTGGTATTTAACTGTTAAAACTGCAGCTATAAACACCCAGCCTTACATGACAGCAGAATAAAAGGTCATTTAGAAAAACAATGTATTCCCTCTAAGTAAAAAAGTCATTGGTTGAAGTTGCACAGGCACGAGAATTATTTATCACACTCATCTTCTAATAAGGAATATACCAGCAGGCAGGTGGTGCTGCAGCTGGAACATACTACTCACCTGCAATCATCATCCTGTGAAATGCCGCTATCCAATTCTCACCAACCGGCACATAAATCCTGACACACTCCAATTATAACCAAAAATAGCTGAATGATTATATATGTGCAAAAATAGCATGGCTTGATTCCTTCACATGCCAAACTGAGTGGGAATTTTACAACTCATCTCAGAAAAACACAAATATAGTCCTCAGCTGACAATACTGCAGTGGCTTTGGTTGTCAAAGAAGTGTATCAACTTCTTCATCAAACAGCAGTCCTTTTCTTCTGGTTTCACTACTGGTATCATGATTTTCAATACTGCTTCCCTTCAGAACCATGTTCATATGTGACAATGTTTGACTTAATTTGGTAGAACATCCACTTTTTAGCTGCACACAATTACCACAACATTCACATATAAAACACATTCATCTTAAAAAGTGATGAATAAGGAGAGATCAAATGCAACATTAAGTTTGACCACTGGTGCATCAATTCACACTTAGCAGCTGCATTTCAGTTTATCTTGCCTCCACGGACAGCCCCTGATAACTTTACCATCTTCGGTTCTGCTTTCTTGAACAAGCCAAAGAAAGAACTAAAAATGGTTGAAAAGATGACCGTCTTTGTAGGGAAAAAAATGTCCTGCTTTTACCATAATCATGAAGAAATTCCTGGCCTGTATGACAATGGTAATCCAGGCTGAGTTTTGCTTAGTCAAACCTTAAGAACTTCTAGACTAAGAACAGCTGAAAACAGGCCCAACACAATAAACCAGAAACCTGTAAAGGCTCTGTTGAGACACTGATTGATCTAACCAGCTATTAGAGCTCCCCCACAGTATCAGGCCATTCTGTTACTAATTGCCTTTTTAGTCGTAGTTAGATGGTAGGTACTGGCAGCTTTCTATCTGTTAATACAGTGATGATAACAGACAGGTCTTTTTATTCATTTACACTTTCTCCACTTTCTCCTTTTTTAAAGAAAAAAAAAAAAAAAAAAAAAAACTCAAAACACCTTGGAAAAAA